>CM037031.1:39247350-39872350 GCA_020882235.1 Schizaphis graminum
GTCAAAAAGTCCGGTATGAAAAAAGTTGGACAAAAGTCCGGGGATTCATTTTTTGATTACCGGACAAAAAGTCCGAAAATACAAAATTGTCTATAATATTAAAATCGTTTTTTACATTTTATTACTTCTTATTATTTCTGCGATTACCGACACAGAAAAAATCCAGAAACCCAGAAAAAATTTAAACCTTGTTGTTAATACCTAATAATAACAATAATTTGATGTACAAATATACAATACGTTTCCCTAAGAAATTAATGTCGATGTCAATACAAAATTTGAAAGATGTTAAAGCCTGCTCTGGCACCTGATTTATTACTTCAGCGAAAATTTGTGAAGGAGTTGAAGTTTAAAATGTTGAAACACGTTTTAACATCTCAGCCTTGGCTTTTTCGACTGTTTCTAAATTCACATCACCAGCATGCAAATGTTCAACCTCAATTGTTGGATTTTTATAATCTAATTAAATGTTTAAACGTGTTTTATTAAAAATATAAAATATAATTTTTTTAAATTTTTTAAGTTTACTATTGGAAGTTATTCAATTTATAATTCAAGCCCGCTACGTCCCTCATGAAATCGATTATATCGATGAGATCGTGGTTATAATATTGATTATCATTATTACTTATTGTAGTATGTAGGTATAATCTTATGGTAGATAAACTATAGAAATACTGCCGTGATAAACATTAGATAGATATAGCCATATCCGTATCTACCTACCTATCAAACTACAGTGGATTTCCGTTATATTTTAGGTACCTATAAGAAATAATAAGAAGTAATAAAATATAAAATAAAAATACAATAATATAAAAAAAGTAGGCACAACAATTACATTTTTAAAATAAATATTAATTATATATGAACTGACTATAATATAATATTACATTTATATAATACATATATTATAGTATAGTATTAGGTGTATTATAATTATAAATGTTATAGACAATTTTGTATTTTCGCACTTTTTGTCCGACAGTAAAAATCAAAAAATGAATCCGGACTTTTTGTCCCCGGACTTTTCGTCCGGGATTCATTAGATATGAATGTCAAATGACAATATAAATATTATGTCAAAAGGTAATATAATATAAAAATAATATTTAGCTGTAATAGTTATTACTATTACAGATTTTTAGATTATTAGCAAATAAAAAATAAGTAGTAAGTGTATAATGTAGTCAACTTTATTGTCATGACAAATTTTATTAGAAATGTTATAAATATTATTTGGTAATATTATCTGGGAAATCATGGGTATACATCGATAATATTTTATCATTATATATATTTCTTAATAATCGTGATATACTGATATCCATAAGTTATTAGAGTTATGATATTTGAGTTTATCGTTTAAAGGTACGGTTTCCCTGCAGCGCCTGGACGCTGCAGGGAAACCGTACCTTAACACTTCACTAACGACGACGACTGTCACGATGAAAACAACATCATCTAAATTAAGACCAAAGCTCGTCAAAGATGGTTTTGAGTACACGATTTTAAGAAAAAATATGAACGATTTACGTTGGAAATGTTCAATTATAACGTGTGTAGGAAAAATTTCAACAAATCTTATACAACCAATGAGTACCTAATATATTATAAATATTTTATTTTTATTTCTTAGCTGTGTATATTTTAACTATACTAGGTATACATGTATTGTAATATATTTTTTTCAAAAATATAAAATATTAAGTACATATTATATTTCATAAATATTATTATTTATTATTAACTATAAATTTACTTGCTATTTACATTTATACAAAATAAGTCTTTTTGTGACATTTCTGTTACGCCTTTTAAAATCTATACGATTATACGAATGTCCAGCTGATATACATTAGGTCTACAATAGATATATCAATAGATATATATATAATATTAAACTATTTTCATATTATACTACCTTTTGACTTATTTATATTGTACACATTTTTACATATAGTTTTTTAAACATTTTTTTCAATATTATATTTTTTTTTGACGTTTGAAATTTATTTCAAATTTGACATATTTCTATATTATTCTATTTTTATTTTTATTTTTTATTAGCTAATAATCTAAAAATCATTACATCTAAATACTATTAATATATTATACTACTTTTTGACATATTTTTGATATTTATATTGTACACATGTAGTTTGATATTATTGATTATTTGTTTATTTAGATTATTATTATTATTATACAATCAATATTTTATAACAATTTTATTTTTATTTTTTTTATTTTAAAAATTAACACTATACATAATTATTAGTTACTACTTATGTATAAAACTTATATTTATAATATATACTTTATGTATATAATAGTACAAAGTGTCCGCGTTCTGCATTTTAAACAATGGACAGTACAAAATGACCGTTTACCTTCCTATGCAGATTGTAATAGTTGCAGTGTTTTGTTCAATTTTTTATTCATCTAGCTATAATAATTTAAAAAAAAATTATATATATATATAGTGGTATTTATTAATGATTTACTATCTATACATTACCTACCTACAATACTTAAATTTGATGAAAAAATAATAACACAGGCGATGAATGTGACTTTAAATAAGACTTGCATTCGAATCACCTTTTATAATGAAATAATAGATTAAATACCTAATTATATCATTTCGTCAGAGATTTTGATGCTTACCTTTATTCTATAGAGTATAGACGTATACAAATGTAGGAAAGACGAATATTGTACTATTTACTATTTAGGTATTATACTATTACAGTATTACATATAATAACATCTATATAGCATTGTCTTATGTATTTAAGTATTTCTATTGATTTTTGTAAAAAGAACGGCTAGTTTATTTTAATATTATTATTATCGTAAAGCATACACAGCGTGTTCCCGATTGCTTGTACAAAACGTGTGCCGAATGTGTTTTTATAATGTTGTTACATTTTATTATAATAATATGTTTAATATAATATTTCGACGACCTGAATGACGGCGGCGGTACAATGTGTGCGGCCTTTTGGCCCCCCGCGGGAGTTATTCGAACATGACGTCATTTCCGTTGTCGTGATAACGGCCGCACTGACATACCCATGATTTTTATAGTTCCGGCCGTTCCGGGAAACACTATTATATAATATTAATGATACATATAATATTGTGTATATCATGGACTATACGCACTATAATAATAATAATATTGAACTGCCACGAACCGACGGAGCGCGCATGCAGCACAACCTTGAAGAATCTGCAGATAACGCGGAAAATAAAAACAAGTCGTGTCATGGCTTATGTTTCTGTGGCGGCATATTATTATTACAATATTTATTTATAACATAATATAATATTATATTATCACGTGCTTCGTTGATGATGTGCTCTGCCATTTCGGGGAAGGTCGCTAGCAATTTCTTCTCTTGTTGCACAAAACGTTTTCTCAACATTTGTACATACTACATAATTCATATTGTGGCACATGTTGTAGTTTTCTATGTAGGTATAAATTCCAACCCTGTAACCATGCACATAAACGCCCGATCCACGTAAAAATTGAAGAATTTCGATTTCCGTTTCCTCAAATTTCCTTGCTCGAATAAATTTCATAATTTTTTGAGTACAAATAATTTGAATAGACATAGACTCTCAGAAATCAGAAATTTTAAAATTGCATCAAATTAAGACATAGTCTTGACATTCGACTAAAAAATGCCATTCATTTCAATGTATATTCGTCAAGTACAGTGCTCTAACCAGTGCCGCATTAAGCTCTGTGGCCGCCCTTAAGAAAATTACAATTCAGAAATTTGCCGCCCCGGGACAATTCTCCCCCCTTGACCTCATTAATCGTGGCTCTGACTCTAAATAACAGCTGGGGGTAGGATGGTATGGTGAACAGCATCACTAAAGTGTCTCCGTCTTGAAAAACTTGTGGTCCAACAATCTAAAGAGGAAACAGTAAATTTGAGAGTCAATAATAAAATCCAATAGGTAAATTAAAAATAACGAAATCAATAGGGCTAGGACTACTAGGACTTTACAAAAAGTCACTTTAAAATATAAAAACTATAAAATACTTTGCGAATTGTATTCAAATGTCTTAACTACTTGTGTTATTTTAATATTATTGCCAGTTAATTTTAACAAAAATTGTTTATATTTTATTTATAATATTAAGTACTGTTTTTGATTAGAAATATAGTGTTAAAATATAAAATCACAAGGTAGTAAAAACGAGTTCAGTTTATGAACTGGCTAGTTACTATGTAGTGAGTATGTTCATATAATAGTAACTATAATATAAAAAAAATGGCTTAAGGGGGAAACTCCCATTCCAACTTTTAAAATTTCCCTGCTCAAAAGTGCTGTGAAAATAAAAATATATACTATTTAAGCTTTTGTCTACGATTATATTACACAAGGGGTGCTGGAGTCTTAACTCATATTAATTTTAGTATTGGCTAAATACCAACAATTCAGATTAGAAAAGGGATATTTCTTCCATTCGAAAGTCTATATACCGAATCAGACTGCAGGCTTTACTAAAGAACTTTATTGGTATTTTTGAGTTACACGATATTGTTGTTTTTCTAAAACTTGTAACTTCTAAAATTAAATTGTCCATAAAATTACTTATTGTATCATATTAGCATATAGATTGTATATGTTTTATATTTCTAGAAAAAAAGAAACTTCTATAATATTATAAATTAGCTAAATTCTATTATAATTATTTTTTTGTATAAGCAAATTTACATTTTCTTTAAAAGTTTAAAATTGTGAAATCATGTACATTGGTAGAACTTTTTCGTATTCAAAATGTCTAAAATTCTTTAAAAGTGAAATCTAAAAATGATTTCTATGCTTTTTATCCATTATTATTATGCGCACCCTAATATATTAATTTTTATCAAATAAAAATATGACCAACATAACTTTGTATTAATTGCTAAATAAAGTGTAACAGTTGATTACAAAATTGCAAATCATAATTCTGTGCAATTATTATGGCTAAATTTATTAAAATGATTTTATTCAACATTTCCATACTTGAAATTATTTACATTGAACTATTAAAAAAATAGAAGAAATAAATTTGATATTATTAATTGAGCTAACAAGGAAATTGGCGGAAACGAATAATTTCATCCCTTATAAAAACCTCAAATAACCTGTCCCCAGCTAATGACAGATCACTCACTAATCATCATTGGTGTGATGGAATTTTTTTTTTTTTACACCGTAGGTATTTTCTGTCTTTTCTAGAGAACGTAGTGGCACATTCTTATATATTATATCAAAGGACTTATTGGATTTTAACATTAAAAAATAAAATTATATAATTTTTACAAATAAAAAAATATTATTGTTGTGTATCCAGAATCTAACAATATATGTTATGTTTTCTACTTAACATTTATATACGTAGTTATGTTTATTATATACAATATACATGGTATTATATTATAATCATTTACCGACCGCGCGGTGGTGTCGTGCGTGTATTATAATTTGAATTACCTATAATATAATATGCAGCTAGTTTATTCAATTTGTTTATTTATTTTAGAATTATAAGTTATCGAAGAAAGAATTTCGTTTTAAGTACCTAGTAACATTTTCTGGTTTCAAAATAGAGCTCGTTAACTTTTTCTCCGCAGAGTCTATATGGTTGCAATTTAGTAGAACCAGACGTATATTGTAGGACCGCCATACTCATAGTATGAGTCTCATACAGTATGATGATGGGCTTATATTGCGAGTGGGTCCATAAAATATGTTGGTGTTATAACTAAAAATAAACCAAGCGTTATAGTGAGAAAATAAAAAAATCTACTTTGGTTGTCCTTGGAAACCTATATATATATATTATATATTACGTGTTATGTACTTATATGTATATAATAATGCGTAGAATCTACTTAAACATTTTTAAATAATAATAATATTTACTAATAGTATTCAGTGTTTTATGAATATGTATTCATTTTCAATTAATAAACATAGATTTATCTTAATGTAATACATGGTTGATTCGATGGTTTATACAAGTTATACGACTATTTAAATTTTATACAGTCCTTTTCCATTACATTTTTACCATTTATTTTCATAAACTAGTGAGCAAATTCTTCGCAAAACACTATAGTATAATGGTATCTATAAAAGTTAATTAAATGTCAAATTTGATGGTTGTCTAATTTTAATATACTTAAATTTGAATAAATTACTCGTGAGAATATTTAAGGTGTAAAATACATTGTAGAATGTACATAATCAGTTGTTAATTAAATTAATATTATACATTTGAATAAACATCGATTGTTTAGTGACAAACTGACGACTATGCGTATTATATTATCACAGTTACAGTTTAACAATCATTTTAAATCCCTTAAACATTATTTTCATTTAATTTAATTTTTGAATTAGTTAGGTACATTATGTTTTAATTTTATTATTTTATAGTTCTATTAATTCTATATATTAATAATTATTATAATTTATTTGATTCTCATCAAAGATATAGTTATTGACTAATGACTATTTAATAATTTATGTATTTTTATCTTTTTAGAAGACATTTATTTGGAATAGTAATGAAACTCAAAAACATTTTGTGCTACAACTCTCTTATTGTGGACGATAATCGGGGTCCATAATTGGTCAATATTCCGAGAAGTATTTGAGAAATATTCCAAAAAAAATCACACAAAAACTGTGAAAAACCGTAAGCAAGCATCAGTTTTTATCGTTATTAATAATTAAAAAGGTAATATAATAAGCTGTATATATACACTAATATAAGTATAGTTTTTTAACAAATAAACTATTATATTATATCAAGTAAATGGAATAAATTTATTTAATATTTTAAACAATAATGGCCAACAGTTTAATAAGAATTATTTTGATGTAATATAAATTTACCTATAAATAATATTTAGGTAATATTATACAACTAAAAAAAGCGGTAAAATGTACATGAAAAATAATATTATTTTCTGTTTACTATTTTTCCTGTATAAATGTATAATATATAATTCATACAAATTCAAAAAATGTAATGATTATATCATCTGAATTTCTTAGGTTCTATATTTTAATAATAAATGGCTGATGCGTATGTAGTATATCGTATATATATATATTGAAATAATAAGTGAACTGAAGTGGATCGAAATTGTATATTTTTTTAATTTGGACAACAGTCATAAACGTTATTAATATTGTTTTATTGAAGATAATGCAAATAATATATATGATAATATAAAATCATCAATCAATTATAATAAAACACAGCCAATGGTTGATCGCCCCGATCGCTCCTCCCTCACTAAATCCACGCCATAACCTAAACCACTGTCCAGTATAGTGGTAGAAAACAGAAGTAGGTACGTAGAAGTAGAATTATAAATTCATATAGGTTATGACAATTTCTTTTAAATCGTATTATACATATATTTAATAATTTTAGCATGATACAAATTACAATTATATTATTTGTTCATGTGGTTGGTTTCCATTATTATTGGATACCAATAGGTACTGCAGGATCTATAAAAGGAACATTATTAATTAGGTGTAATCATCTAGTCATACGTTTTAACAATGAAATAGAACTAATATTTTATTATTAGTACATTAAGTGTTTTAAATATGTATATGCAAGCCATAATAAACAATTTCATAACATTATCATAAAATGTATAATATTATACTTGCAAAGTTGCAAACATTTGTATTCACACAATATGACAAATATATACATATAATATTTATCATATTATATACTATTTAATTAGAGGTTGTACATCATTAATAACTATTTATTTTAATTTATAAGCGAAAAACGATAGGAATAATTTTAAATTTATTTGGTATAAAAAGAATACCAAAGACAATAATTTGGAATTCATTAATTTGACATTGATTATCTAAATATTTGTAATGAAGTACCGTGTTTATATGAAATTTAATATACACACATTAACCAAACCATAACATTCTTATTTAAATAAAATAGTTGATATAGTACCATGGGTATATATTATAATAGCTAACAAGAATAATAAGATAGACACAAATGGGTGTGATAGCAGTGATATATAATGGTAATCTCCTCGACAAGTCAAATACTTACAATTCTTTAAATTCCATTAAATTGTATCAATGACAGCAAATATCACCACATAAATAACTACTTTAAATGTTAGTGTTTAGATCAACAAGATCATTAACGTTTCATACTTTGAACTCTCATTCATTGAATAGCGAACATCAAAATTCAAATGTGTGATTTGTTAGTACGCATAAGTATATGAATATTATTATTGTATAATATATCATACGTCACTATTTCTACAATATAATATGTTTACTTTAATAACTCATTACTGTAACCCATCTCTATAGTTGATAAAATGTCAAAAACTGAAAGAAAAAAATTCATGGTGATGAACATATATTGCATGTATTATTATGTATATTTATATTCACCAACGCCTGCTATTATATTATGCATTATTGTCTGTGTAAGTCATCCAATCTCGTTTCGCTCGTTAATCATTGATAATAATAGGTATACAGGTTGATTCACCGAGTATACTCACTGTTCAGCATTTTTTCACTCCCATTTTTCCTTTAATAAAAACTTTATTTAAATTTTAATTTCTAATTTTTGTAATTTTTAAGTATATAAATTTATATTTTCTAATATTTTGATTTAAGCTATTTAAGGTGTGGCTTGTGATAGTGATATCAATTTTTTTTTTTTTAATGCAAATTGCCATTTTTTCTTTTAATCGTTATGGGCAGTTGCCAGTTTATCCTTTTGTGAATTTGTATGCATCGAATGCTAGAAGTTTCAAACATTTTATGTACATACATAGGACCAAATGATAATAGGTTTGAAAAATATGAATTTTTGGGGCTATGATAATTTAAATATTATTGTAAGTTACAAAATATTAATCAATTCAAGTTTTAAAAAATGTAAATATAAAATATTATTACATCTATCTATTTTATAAATTTTTTTAAAAATATTCTATACTACATACTATATATACTATCTTTAGTAAAAGGTTGATTTCATTAAAAATAAAATTAAGTTTGCCTATCAACATCGTTTTTAAATGGTATAAAAAATCTAAGTACCTATGTTAAAATATTCTTAAAAACTATAAGAATCAGAATTTGAATAAATTCATTATTAAAGGATGTGTATTTTTAATAAACTAGCTAGTAAGTAAGCATGCTTGGCGAATCACTATAACGTATAGAATAATACTATATGCAGCTTATTTATTGATTTCTAAAATGCTGCTTAAAGAAAATACCTACATAAGAACCTATATTACATGGAATTATAAAAACTGGACTATAATAATATTCTAATATAAGAAACCATACACTCCATTAATTTATTGTAAGCTATTTAATACATATTACTTAGTACTTACCAATAACCAGGTTAGGTTATTATAACCTGCTGTTTATATAGTCTATTATATTGTATATATAGTTCAAGATGAATTATAGTAGGTACTTACTTATTTTTAGGTAAATTTATTCCTCTTTAATAAATATAATTATTTATCAAAAAATCTTTAAACAACTAACCTAAATAACAATTAATTCATAACTGCAGTGGCAATTGTGGGATAATAAAGTTTTTTCTAAAATTAAAATGTTATGCTTAGATATTAGTTGTATTTGGTCCAAGATAATATCGGCATAATGTGTATACAATATGCCAATATACCTCACGTACATATGTTATTTTCTATACAACAGCATATTAGGTACGTAGGTTTTTTAAGAATTATATTCCCGCATTTAAATGTCAAAGCAATGATGAGTACATTAATATTTTGATTATATACATCTTACTAAACAAAATAACTAATCTTATACACACATGACACATATAGGTATATAATCAAATAATTTCATAACTATATGATTAAAATAAAACGTGCAGTCAGACCCTATTTCTTTAAATATATTAACATAGTATTATACTAAATTACATCATCATTATGTATGTATAATAGCCGAAATATATATATATATATATATAATGTATTTGGTATCTATATTAAATACGAATTTAAAATGCTTGTATTCGTTAACTTGGAATATATAGTTAGTGTCTATTTAAGTCATTTAGGCCCACGTGTGTTTGGATAAAAATCTAAGCAAGTTATGGGATTGGCTTATTGTACCAATAATCGGAGAAGTGAATAGTACACAAAAAAGGGATTTATAAACTTGTATTTGTATATATAAGGTAGAGTTAATCTATTCTGTGGTATAGCTGCCGGTATTTTCGGTAAACCGGTATACCATGATTCGATATAATTACCGAAAATACCGTATGGGTATATAGGTATACCTAAATTTATTTGAAACAATAATGAATAATTATTACAAACATGATTTTTAAAATAGATGTTAAAATTATATTTTCCTATAATCCTATGGACTGGAAACTTGGAAACACATAAATTCACCGTGATCCGGCAATTACCTATAGGTGCAGTATTTTCGGTAATTACCAAAAATATCGTATAACCATTAATACCGTATAGATACCAGTAGTATATACACAAATACCGCCAGCCTTATATATTATAAGGTACTTATCATGGTTTTATGGAAGATTTTATAAAATGATAACTGATATTATATACTTAGTATTATAGTATTATTGTTTTTTACTTATATTGTATTTATTTATATTTTTATTTATCTATACCATGTATTCTTATTTTTCTGATGGATAGAAAAGTTGAAATAATAAAAAATCTCTCGTTAACCTTAACCTAACCCTTTAAACATCTATCTATATTCTATAATAATAATTTATATAGTAAAAGATGAAACGAGTAATATACTTTGTCGGTCCATATATCTTGTAAATTTGTTTAATTCACCAACTGTAATTTACGATGGCTGAATTAATGCAAAACAAATTTTTTATATGTCTGTCGTCGGTACATATATAGCTAGGTAGGGAACAGCGAACTGAAGATAGCTATACTACAAAATATGGCGTGTAACTTGCGTCTATACATATTATATATTATATTTATTATAAATTGGAGACGTAAATGCGTTTCTACAGTAATGGCTGCAGAATTGAGTATAAAAAGTTTTTTCAACACATTTTGAAACGATAATTGATTTCATCAAAAGCATCAACCTCGTCACCACTACACATAAAACAGACCGTATTTATTATAATATATGTTACATAATCGAAACTTTAGCGGCAGTAGTTTGATATAATATGTACGTATCTACGTTACGATATACTGATATTTATTAAGTGTAAGTATATATAGAAAAACATTCCTCTGAATTCGGTCATCAGAACAATTTAATACACGTGGGTGGCGAATGGGCGACTGGAAGGGTTTCCGCACAGGAAAGACTGAGCAATCGATTTTTCCACTTTTCGGTGTATGTATATATATAGCGCACGCCTAGTAGACGCCTACTGGAGAGGGTTCACCGTCACCGTTGTCCACGACCTAGGGCACGTGACCATTGTATATGATGTGCGGAAAGCCGAAAGATATACGTTTTTATAATATAATTATTATTGTTGTTGTTATTATCAATACCTATTGCAATATTACTGTATACGTTGTTGCTCGTTAGTGTACTAACTTGCATGCAAGCCGGCGCCCATATAAGGAGAACAGGAACGGTTTAACTATATTGTATTACGTTTGTGCTGTGGATTGTGGAGGAATTATCTCGCAATAGACATGAGAGCCAATATGTCTAATGAACGTCTCTACAGAAAATTTTAATTTTAATTTTGAAATTGGGTACTGTTCAATTTATTTACTATAAATTATAATAACAAGAGAAATAAAAAAAAAAACATTTAATTAATATTATTATATCTAGTCAACAATGAACTACAAATACACTAAATTTCAAATTTTTCATTCGTTTTTGATGCATAACGGTATCTATTGTCAGTATAATATAACATGTATATTATAGTGTTTATGGATTACGCTGCAAAAAAAATGTATTGTTTAATTTCAGTCTTATAGGACGCTTAGGCGCACAACAATAATGTAGATACATTTTATAGTGTAATTCTTATTATTAATTGCTCTGTATTTATTTTTTTGTTTTAAAGTTTAGCTAAAACTTTTTTTTTAAATACATTTTATTCTCGAAATAGTAACATAATTATAACATTTTAAGAAAAATGTCAAAAATTCGTGAAACCCTCAATAAATACATTATTTTTTTAAACTATTTATAAATATTATAGGGGTTAACTATGTAACTTCGTACAGTCGCACAACATCAATTTATAGCAATGAATAATCTAATAATATAAAATTGGATTACTCGTAAGTTCTATAACATAAATTCGAAACTTACCAGAAATCAACATTATATGTTATTTTTATCGGTCAACAAATAATTGTGAATAAATGATTTAATTTATTTAATTAGTATATATTTATTATATATATTATATTATATTATACATATATATTAGTATATATTTAGTATTTCTCAATGTTTGAGGTTATAAATTTATAATATAATATTGTATCGTATGAATTCGTATCTACACATACTCTTTATAGATGCTTATATAGTTGTATCAATAACCGATTTATTACATATCAATTTAAACGCTTATTATATTATAGTTTATTGTAACAGATGAAAGTTATTGAAATAAATGTAGGTAATTATAGGTATAAGATTAAATATACGATTCTCCGCAGTTCTCAACAATTTTATCAATTACGTCTATAGCGATATATTTCTAACTCATATTATAAAGTATGATAATTCGCTATTAATAATACTATAACCATTAATTTCTGAATTTTGTTAAAGAAACAGACGATACAGGCACGTGCGCTGCAGGATTTCGTAAAGATTCAGGGCGGCACAGAGGGAGAGGTTCAGGCAGTAAAAGTTATTAACAGAAACATTCCATACTATATAATATGTCTATATTATAATATATATATAAATACATCATAATACATTATTGCGCAGGTGTATATGTAGGTAATTATATATATATATACATATATATGTATAGGTATATACCTACTTATATGTATATACATAAGAAATATGTGGTAAAATAATTTATACTCATAAAAAATGAACAATGGTGGTGAGAGGGTTTGAACCCCCAAAACCCTACCGCTTCCGGACCTCGGGACTAAATACCGCGAGATTCAAACATTTCAAACAGTTTATAATTATTATATTTTGTGTATCAAATATATTGTGTACAGACGCAAAACAGCAATAGATCTTATAACACTCTGAGATGAGTGTTTACAGTTTTGTTTTTCAACCTATATTGGTTAAAATTTATTTTGCGTCACGAAAATAGAATTTTTTTTTATACTTAGGATTATCTTTGCCCATTGGATACAAAGCTTATATAGCTTATATACTTAAAAACTACTTGCTTGATTTTGACAAAACTTTCAGAAATTGTTCTCAGAGATATTAGAAAAGTTTAGAAAGTAGTTTGAACTACGTTTTAAAATATACCAAGTGTCCAAGTGCTATATCCAATTCGCAATAGGTATAGTACTATAGTCAATAGACGATAGGTCATCTCAGTTGAATTATAGTTCATCAACAAAGCGAAGTATACTTCATCGACACCGATTTAAAAGTCTAAAACTGACATACCCATTTGTAGCACCATATTTTATACTTATTCGTTATTACTTGGCGGGTTGTATAGATATTCGATAATATATATTTATGTAAGTGAACTTAACATATGGTTTTGAAAAAAATCAATAAATTCAATTGCTTTAATCGCAGCATAACAATAATATTATCATTTCTGATTATTTAGAAAAGACATACATTTAAGTATACAGTGTACCCAATAAAAATAATATACACTAAAAGCACATTTCAATCAGCGTCGGCGGCCCCGTGGGCCGTGACCTACATATATATAGTTCCATGTCTGCAATAACTCGCCCAACATTATATTTTGTTCTGCTGCGGGCGCGTGTTTTTGGAAACGCACCATTTCACGAATCCACTCCAGTAGGTATACACGACCATAATATAGGTGTATACATAAATACACGTACCTGTAATACCATGGCATTGCAATAAATGTACCGCAAACCGGGTTCGACCATAACTTGCGATATACCGTCAGATAGCAGCACCAGTAGACCGCAATAATATGGCGTTATACCGTTTTCCTGCGGTGTGGAAACCTTGAAAAATACACCGTTCACAATG
Organism: Schizaphis graminum; assembly: GCA_020882235.1. Taxonomy (NCBI): domain Eukaryota; kingdom Metazoa; phylum Arthropoda; class Insecta; order Hemiptera; family Aphididae; genus Schizaphis; species Schizaphis graminum. The sequence continues at coordinate 39,261,625 of CM037031.1, forward strand.
ATTTTATACTGCGACTTCGAATGTATTAGGTACATTATTGTTATATACGCATGTATACTATATGCACATACATACCTACAATATTGTGGTTGGTCCGTGTCACCGCCAAATCGTTTCTTTTTTTTTTCTCTCTCGTAGGCAAATATATTTTTATATTATATACAAAATAATAGATACAAACAATTGTAATGTTTTATATCATTATTGTTATTATAGTTACTAACATACACACTTTACCGTACATTACCGTTACTAGTCTCGACATTCATAAAATCGCAATAATTACTATCAATATATTATCACACCTATACCTATTATATTATGTACCTTTATACGCATCGTCTCGTGGTGTATATTATAATAAAATATATAATATGATTTGTATCTAATACAACGTTTGCAACGATTTCGAAAATATCGACGTTTTGTCGTGTATCTACATCGATAGCATTGCCAGTGTTCATCATATTATATATATATATATACAATAATAATTGTGCACAAGCCGCGTTTATTTTAAACGCACGCGTGCAAAACAGGAATCGCGCTATATATATATATATGTTATACTTATATAATAATATAATATGTGCTGTATGTATTTTTTTTTTTTTCGGAACACTCGTCGCGCGTATATTATATTATTATTATTATATATTTTCGGGGAATTTTTTTTTTCCGTTCATTATTGTACTTTTTTTTCGCGAACGGCTGGCGCGAGGTTCACGACTCCAGGGGCACGATTTAGGAGTCCGGCGGGCCCGGGGGCTCTGTATAGGTGAACTTATATAGTGTTTTGCCATGGCGCGGGTCGCCGTCTTTCGAGACGAGTCGCATACCGACCGATAATTTCCGTCCACACGTAATATAATATATATTATATTATACACACGTTGCGGCCGTACATACATATACGATGGGTTTTATAGTTTATGGCATCGTTTTTGCAACGCCGTGCGGCAGTCCGACGTGTGCGGTGTCCGTGTCGGCGGCGGCGGCGGCGGCGGCGGCGACGACGACGGTGACGACGATATATAACATAATGTATACCTAATAATATCTCTGATGTAATATACCTACCTCTCCTGACTCCTACCCATCCGTAATAAAATATATATAATATACAACAAAATAATTCAACCCTCGCGGCGCAGCGACGGGGACCGTGTTTCGGCGTTTTCCACGTTTTTATATAATAGGTGTAGGCAAGTATATAGGTATACCTCTACATAATACGTATACACACCGGCCCGTCTGACGGCCTGCCGACCGCCGCACATTATTTCCGATTCTATTACACACAGTCTGTGGATATAATCGTGCGTGTTGGTGACGGTATTGTTTTTTTTATATTTTAAATTATTTTAATAATAAATAACGTCTGTTATCACACATATAATATAATTCGTAATACATGCGCGCATAACTATTATTCGTTTTTGTCACAATACATTTCATACGATAATAATATATAATATATACGATACGTATATTATTATATGTATCTGCCCGATCCGTTATTGTATTGTTAATTTTCTTTATCGTTGATTTTTTTTTTAAGCTCGCACGCACGCGATAATAACGTGCGAAACGAGGCAGCACTGCTTGTCCCGTCATATACGTATTATAAAATATAATATATTTATGTATATATATTATTGTGCGCGCGCGCACACACGTGTGTGTATGTGTTTGTGTATGTGTGTGTGTGCAGCCGTCGCCAAGATAGCGGTGGCGCGGCCAACGTTGGGGCCCTGTGTAGGTTGGTGAATGCGCGCCGTGACGTCACCGGCCACGCGCGACTAACAAAATGGACGTCTTTCGCGAAATCCGCACCGCCGCCGAAATACATTTTTTTCTCGTCCTTTTTTCGCTGCGATCTCGTGTAGGCAAATTTTTGTTTTTTTCTTCACTTGTCCGTTCTACTCATTCACCTAGTCTATATTATACGTAATATAATACACTGCATCAGCAATATCATTATTATATTATATCAATTAAAATGTCGTCGTCGAACAGTTCGCTGTTTGTTTTTATACATAATATACACGGGAGGACAATGATATGGTTGTTTATATTTTAGAAAGATACATGGAAAAGTGTTTGCACTATCGAAATAACGACATATAAAATAAACGCGAATCACGCATATTATATTGTTACCCCGTGCTTTAAATTGATGTGCAAACGCGCCAAGAGGTTGATGGTGACTGATATATATATAGGTACCTATACCTTATGTGTGCGTGAATTAAACAACTACGAGAAACCGTGTGTGTCTCTAAACATCTATTGGTTGATGTATGCAAAAATTGCAACGACAAGAATTTTGAAAAAAAAAAATTAAAAAACACCACCCCCGATGAATGGCGTACCTACTAGCGCGTGTATTCGCTGTACCCGCGGCGGTGTCGGCTCTCGTTGCAGATTTAAAGTCCTATTCGCCTGCATTGTTGTAGTATATATAAATATTTCAGTCATCGTTAGGCGTGTCCGAAATTTATCGCGATCATTTATACGATGACTATTGACTATTATAGGTAGGTAGGTACGTCATATTTTGTGCACACGTGATATACGTATATTGACTATTTTTATAAATACATAAATTTGAATAAATTCATCCCATGTTGCAGAGTATTTGCGAAAAAGTTAGGATTACCGCCGTATATGCGTGTTGTAACAATAGTCTATATATATATATATATATACGTCGGTATTATACACATCACCTATATAAATTATGTTTTGTGTGATACCTATACCTATATGTATATGTATATAACAGCAGCAGGTACGGGCTTATTACTAAATTATACTTATATTACAAATTGTATAGATGGATGCGACACTGCAGCGGCTGCAGGTATATAGATAATGGGAATATATAATATAATATACCTAATTGATATTTTAAATTTATATATATAATATAATAAAAAGCGATGTCTTATTGCATATTATGCAGGACAATGCATGAATATAAATAATATACGTATGGCTGTTGTAATATATGGTACTCCAATATAAGATGAACAATTCAAAAACGTAATTTGCAGTCGAAAAGTGGGCGTGCCGAATGATACGCATACGCGTTAAACGTGCGGACGCCAGTTTATATAAGTTATAGATTTATAATATAATGACGTTAAAATGCAATCGATGGTATAAATGTATATTAAATATTATATATAATATACAATTATGCGATTGACGACTTTATTGCAAATTGTATATATAGGAATACCTCATCTATATATACGCGTTAAATCCAGCATAATTTATATATGAATATGGTGGATACGTGTGTATATATGTATAATAATTGTCTTTATATAATATCACACATGATTTACCAACACAATAAAATATTGAAACACAAGGAATATAATAATTATTATTTTGAAATTGAAAATTTAATTTAGTTCTGTTTCATTGTATTTTTCGTTTTAGTTGTGTATTCTATAAAATCAATAACATTGCGCAAAGTCGCATAATAGGTAAAAATAAATATGTATAATATTAAACGATAATAATATATTACATAATATAAATGCAATATTTGCAGGTTTCAAAAACAAATAGGTATTCGTTGGAAATATATAAATAAATAATTGCTACGTGCTCGTACATTTTTAATTTATCAAAAACTACGCCACAAATACCTTAATTTTTCATAAAATTAAATATTATTATATTATATGTATGACACTTCGTGATGGTGCATTGTTTGTAACAATATCAATTTAAGCAACCCCCTTGTAAGCGTTAAATAAAATTAAGTGTTGTGTATTGTTGCACGCGCGACTACGCGCGCTGCAGTATATATCAGTACTTATATTATGACATTTCGTGTGTTATAATTGCTTTAGTATAAATTTATATAATATATAATATATACGGCTATTTTAAACTATTCCATTATATTTGTTTGAAGTTTTTAAATGTTGTTGTCTCATTAGATTTTGAAAACGTCTATCATAAAATAAATAAACTATGTATATATATATGAGACATGGGTATATATGAGTAATAGGTACAACCACCATTGCTCATGTACCTATATATATTGTATTATTTGTATTAGATATACGTACTATAACAGTATATATTTGGTGCACATGTACATTCCACTATGCCCAGTCCAATAAGGTTGGATTGCTATTTAAAAGTGTTTTATATATTATGTGTATTTATTATTATAAGTATTTGGTAATATTATGTACTGATACTTGGTTATTTGTTTATAATCAGTATAAAAATAAATAACTGTAAAAATGATGAAAATCTTAAACAGTGAAAATAAAATCTTCTGATTGGTAATTCTGATAAGTAATCTGTAAGTTCAATAGAATGCGATCAAAATCAACAAAGTCTACCCAATCGTCGATTAATGAAATTAACAGTTAACGCTTACAACATTTAGTATAGTATTAATCATAGTGTAATTATGAGCATTATTAATATTATTATATTTTGTATTCTTTTAACAAAACGAAAATGTTTATAACGTATATATGTGTTCTAGAATTATTACTACATATTTTATATGTTTCTCACAAAATACAATAGTACCTTCTCACTCAGCGGGTATACCTGCAGACCTTCCTCAACAATCAACCCCTATTCAATGTCTAATGCGTATGCTACTTTGGAATGTACATCGATCGACGACTTATTACTTACGACTTCGTTTAAAAAATAGAGTACGCTCGTCGCTCACTCAATGATCGGCTCCACCTTTTATCATTCGATCTTAACCTCAATAAGTATTACCATATAAAACCACTATACCAAAATATACAATGCTGTTTAAACGATATCTTGCTAAGACCCATTTGATCTTATAGTTATCAAATATGATGCATAATCAAAATTTCCGATACTTACAACTGAGTTCGATGATTTCAATCTAAAGTCCTTCGCTTTATGTCAAAAGCCCCATTCTATAAATACTTACGTATTTCTAATATAAAAATATACTCTTCATTCGAATTTTAAAAACATCCAACTGTTCTAGGTAATCCTTAGAGGAAGCTATAAAAATATGGTGTTAAGTGATCAGCTTAATATGTGTTACATATTTTACACATTTAGTATATGACTTACCGACGAAGTATACGCTTTCAGTGAAAACCTCTTCAATATGTTACTTTTTTTTCTATAAATTTAAAGCTTTTTAAAAACAACTTCTGTAATAGTTGACCTTAAAAAAATATTTAGTTAAAAAAGGAACAAGAAATATAATATTAAATAAAAATATGTTAAGAAAAATATTGTTTGATAAATAATTTAATTTCATCCACACAGACATTAATATAAATAACATTCATGATTGCCATTCGAAATGGCATCACAATTCGTATATCTGTGTATAATTATTGTGATGAGATATTAAATATTTTAGTAGAATTATTATTATTTATTTATTTTATTATATTACTAAGATTTTTATTAAGATATGCATAATTATTATTAATAAAATATTTTATAATCATATATATTTTTGTTTTAATATTTTATTTAAATATTTATGGTTTTTATTGAAGTATTAGGTAATAGGTATACTAATTATATTGTATTACACTTATTTATTTATAATAATTTTTATATTATTGTTTATTGCTTATAATGATATTTTCTTTATTTTCTTAGTAAATATTTAACATAACAGAATTTTAGTTTTATTTTAAGTATTAAATATTGAAATAACAATACCTATGCCTATACGAAACGCGCGGGAATCTTTCTATACGGAGATAAATGTATAATATACTCTAACCTGTTCCATGTACAGATGCACGACTGCACGAGTTCCCTCCAAAATTATTGGAGGGAATTCGAGGGTATATTATAATAGTTATGGCGGGTATTCATTTATTCGAGTTCCCTCCAATAATTTTTGGAGGGAATCCGTCCAAGCAGCTACCATCATGAGGCAACACAATACTACCTTCGGAGAATAATTATTCACGTTCTATATATAGGCAGTCATCATTGATAAACCTACTGAGCGGATTTTGAAATAAAATTATTGGACGTAGGTATAGAATATTTTGTTTTGTCGACTTCAATCAAATCTAATACTTTCGACTACGGTTGTAAAATTAGAATTTCGCGTGGGGCATAAATCTCGAAAATCGCATAACAGTTTACCGTCTTAGCATATTTATCATATATATGTGATACGTATGTGTGTTGTATTATGCAGCACGTAAGCGATACCTACGTATTTGGAAGTAAAAAAAAAGAAAATATATATATCAAACGCGTGAGAACCAAACGGTATATAGTACAACAGCGGCGGCGGTCGTCGTTGTATAGTGATCGTGCCCATATTGTACTTGACCAAAAACCCGTATTGGGCTTATAGCGTCGCGGGGTCGCCACAGACGATTCCGTGTATTCCGCGAGGGGGCAACGGCTGCATTTTTTATTGCTGTCGTGGCGGATCGCGAAACGAAAAACTCGCGCCCGTTCGATCGGAATTGTGCGTATATATATATAATATACAATAATAAATAATAATATAATATAACAATAATTAAACGGCGCCGCCTCCGCGTCGCGCGGACGACGACGTACGTTATTATTATTAAAGGAATGTCCCTGGAGCCACCACCACCACCACCACCACCAGTCGCCGCCGCCACCTGCTGGACAAAAGCTATGTACGCGCGGATTCCCGTGTGAATCGGGGGCGCCGCCGATGCTCGCGTCGTGATGGGCGGGCGAGTGAGACGACGGCACTGCGGAGTGAGATGGCTGCTGGTGCAGTCTCCGCCGCTTAAATATTATAGCGCCGCGTTCTCACACACACAAACCGACACACAAACAAACGCACACACACACAACCCTCGTCGTGCGTGCGCGTACATGTATAATAATATATAGTGTTCTCACGGTGGTGGCCCGCCGCCGCGTCACCCCTCTTATGTCTCACACACGCGCACGCACAAACACCCCCTTGTCCCTGGCGCAACCAGTTTGGTCCAAGGTTCGACGGTGGTGGCGGCGGCGGCGACGGTGGCGGTGGTGGGGTTGCGGGGTGACTGCACCGAACTCGAAAATAACACCGATGCAGAGCAAGCGCACAGGACCAGTGGAAAAAGAATAAAAATGCACGCGCGCACCTTTATAGAAAATAATAATAATGTTTTTCTCTATAAACAAACGGCGGCGGTGCACTGCAATATACCACGACGACGACAGCGCTATTCTTGTACATGTTTTGCGTGTGAGACCGATCACAAAAGCGCGCGCGTTCACGTCGTCGAAGGGTCGGAGCGCTCTCCGCTCTACCGCCCGCCCGCTCACCCGTCTGACTGTCTGTCACTGTCTCTTTCTCTCCACAGTGTACCTACACACACACACACACACACACACACACACACGACCCGACACAGCCGTCGTCGTATAAGAACGACGCGAAAAGAATTTCGGCTGTACCCACTTTCCCTTCCGTCGGCGGCGGTGCCCCCACTCCTTGTTTCAGACCTACCCGTTCGACCGATCCTACCGTCGTCCGATCTATTTACGGTTACTGGTTACACAACCCTACGCTCCGTAGTGGTACCTGTGGGACCGCCACCAGCTCAGATAACTCGTGTACCATAATCGTCACCTCCATATACTTATAGAATCTATTCTCTACATGCAATTTTCTAGTCTGCATATATACATATTAGACATAATACTGCCACTTCAGCGTACGATTTCGATCGATTTTCACGAGAATTTTTTTGAATAATACATTGTTTCCGGTGCAATACATTTACATTTACTTCCACCGCTTACTGCAGGATATATTTATATTATGGATTATGGAATGTCGTGCACGAAACACACGCGTATTGTAGTATTATGTAACATATTATTACCTACACATTTGTATTTGTATTTTTTGTTTATTTCTCTATCATATGGCTCTGTTTTACTAGTACTAAGATAAACTAAACACATAGCCGAATTTTTTTATTTTTTTTGTTATTTATTGAGAAATCAGCTTATAATTATTATTTATTATATTATCTCGATAATTATTTTTACAAGTGGGAAATAATAGGTTTTAAGCTTTTAAGTTAGAAGTATACATGACATATTATTTTAGTAGTACATTCAACGTTTTTTCAATACGCATAAAAAGTTGTTGATAATATTTGGTGATAACTAGATAATGATAAAAGGTGTAATTATTATAAGATGTAAATAGTGGTCGATGGGAGATTATTTAATAATATTTTTAATAAGTGTAAACGTGTAGTAGCTGGTAGTGGGCTAATGACAGACTTAAGTTCTTCGAGGAATTTAGAGGTAGTGTTTTCTAGTTGAATATATGTATGTGATTCATTAAATATACGATAATGACTTAATGTGTTTGTTTATATTATATAGTTGGAAGTGGAGTCACTTTGTGGTTTATTACAAAGGTATAGGGCCATAGGGGTAAGACGATTATTATATTTGACCGCTTTATATTTTATACGAGTCTAAATGAGGTTTTTGTAAACCGGCTTTATATGAGGCTGTATAGGTATGCTGAGTGTGTATGTCCTGAGCGTAGAGTATTACCTTCATTCGGCGGGATCTGATAATGGTGGTTTCGTACAATTATTTGAAAAATGGTTCTCACCACATTTAACATAACGAGGGGTACGGTGACAGTAATTCTTGGTGTGATTATAATAGTAAAACTGACATTCAATACACTATATGGAGGAAAGCGTTTTTTTTTTCGGCAGTTTAATTTTTATGGTTGTGTGGAGCAGTGGATTTAATTTTAAAATGTCGTTATTATTGATGTCACTATAATAAATTAATTTGAAATAATGCATGGCAATTGAAATGTTGTGATACGATTAACGACATTGACGATACAAATTACTTCATGACCTTAAGTCAAACTAGTATATTAGATTGTAATGATTTAAATGATTGTATACGTTAACACATTGTTAAAGTATTTTCATTACAACATTTTTTCATAATTTTACAAAGGTAGAAAATTTTATAACTAGAATTTTATAATATACGTACTTTTTTGCGATGTATATTTAACGATCGTCAAACGTACCAGCGAATAGAAAGTAAAAATTACAAGATGTCAAGATTATTGACGGTCTATGTCTGCTGCATACGGCACCTATATGCGGCGCATATATACAGTTCGACTGTCGTAAAATGCAGTTAATGTTTATCTATACAGTACAGGTAATATATATCGACGACTGGCACACCACACATGCTACAACACAATGTGTACAGTCGAATAATGTGCGTACAACACTGTTGAAAATCAAACTATAGGCATAGTTTGTTAATAGAGGTGCACGCTGAAAAAACACTGCAAATTATGTCTTTGTGCCTAAATAAATGATATACGTTGCAAAAATCGGCATAGGTCACAGTTTCCGAAAATATTTTATTGGTAAATGGAAGTTCGTATGGATGTTTCATCGCAATGACTGATACCTGAGTATAGGTTACCTATAGTATATATATATAATATATATATATATATATATATGATATAATGTCACGACGCGTGCATTCTATACTGCAGCAAGAGTGCATTTTTTTACAATATAAGCCGCAAGAATAGTAGAATATGCATAATATGCGTATATAAGGTATTATATAGGTATTTATTTATTTGTATTACACTTGTGATCATGTAACGCCATTTGTTGTACAATGTTTGAATCATTTTTTTATCCCATTATAAGTGGATTTCATACATGTGTGCGGATACAGTTTTAAAATGTTTATATAACTTGCGTTTAAATTAAAATATAAAAAAGACTACACGTGGCTCTAGATAATATTTTTAACTTTATAAATGTTATATTAGGTCAATTCACTCTAACATTAAAAACCGCCGAGACACATCACGTGCTGATATATGACATCCTCCTTAACCGAACATGATGTGGTCACTCGATATTGTCATAGTCATTACAATATTGTAATTATTTTAGAACTCGTGAAACTATTGGAAAATATAAAATATAATATTTTTATGACACATGAATACATGATGAACGCATCATGTTTAGTTTAAGAGGATGTCATACCCGCGTATTTTGTCTCGGTCTTACAAACGCTTAACATAGCAAATTTTAGGTTCAGAACAATCATCCATTCTATAAAAAAATTTTTAATATTAAATTGAATTGACCTATTATAACAATTAAAGGTAAAAATATGTAATATTGAATATTTTTCAATAATATATTATGATTTTTAAAACAGTTACAATATTTTAATGATTTTGTGAAAATATCGAGTGACACCTAACAACTATAGGTTATATACTATTTTTTATTTAACCTAACATCAAACCTGTGTTCTGTTTAATATAGAATATAATTTATTCTATTTTATATCCATAAATACACTATGTAGGTTAATTAATTTTCAGCAATATGATGAAAAACGATAGTACCTACTACTTATGGAATATGATAATAATGTATTCGACTTATTAAATGACTTGTTTAATTTTATCAAAACGTACCAAGTTTAGAAACCTAAATGTATTTCTAAAAACACCTAAATTAGTAAAAGTAAATGGTGAACTACACTTTTCACTGTATTAGATCACTATATGCTAACTAAAAATTAATGATGGTGATCATACGTCTAATAAGATTTCAAATGTTTAATAAAAAGCAATATATAGTTCCTTAAAGGAAAAAATAATTTAATTTTTCTTAAGTTCTTAATTAGGTAGTACAGCAATAAATAATACAATCGGTAGATCACACATAATATTGGATCGGTTCCAAAAAATACTTTATTATAAAAAACCATAGACTTCAATCTGTTCCCATTAAATTGTATGTACACAATGTTGGTATGATTCAATTAAACATGCACGCAATTTATTATTCGCCAAATATACAGCGTATTGTGTACAATAATTAATAATATAAGACATGCGTCTAATGTTAATATTTTAAGTTAGGTATAAACATTTTAAGTATATTTCAAAGGTATACGTTTCGCGTTACTCTAGAAAAACACAAATCATACAATATATAATACTTATTTAGTATATACATACAGTATATATAGTAAATAATTCACTGGTGTTAATTTTTCATTAATTTGGAATGAAGATTGTCTTATTAGCTTATCTATGATAATTTTATGAATCAATAATTTTATACTATTATATAGTTGTTTTATCTGCAACTGTTATAAATAACTCTATTTTTTGTGTCTTCAAACTGTGATGTTTCTTGTGTAAAATTCCTAATTAATATTTCAATTAAATCCCCGTTACTATTTGTTATTCTAATATATAGTTGAATATATAATTTAAATATATTTTTATAGATGTTATCCTAAATGTGTTATATCTAGTATCTACGGCATAGATTCTACGTCTTCGTCAAAAATAAATCAATACCTATTATTTTTTATTACAGTTATATTAAACATAATATCGTTTTCCTCTTAAAAATATATTTTAATTCGTTATTGCTCATTAGTTATATTACTTATTTTTTATGTTATTGTATAGACTTGGTTAAACGTTCAAATTTCGAGTGTATTACGAGTATTAATTCATATTTATTTATTTCTCCTTCATTCTCTTATATTAATTGTCTGATCTCTCTTTATATCTTTTAATAATCATAAAAAACTGATTGGTATGATTTTGTTAAGTATATTTTTATATTGGTGATCCATTATTTTACATATGTATATAATTATAATTTATCAGTTTCACTAGGTATTGAATTATGTTATAATATTTTCGTTTATAAAACTATAATAGATAATAGTACGTTCATAAATAAACCATACGGAAATATATATTCGCAAAAAATAAAATGGTTTGTGAATAATTCAATTTGAAAAACTCTGGTACAGATGTTTTTATGTATAAGTTTTTAATTTTTATAAATAACTGTATCTATACTTTTCTTAAACTGATAGAATGGGATTGTTTTTTAACCATTGAGGACCTGCTTTCATATCTTATTAATTCAAAAGGGTTTTTAAAGAGGTTAAAACGATTTAATTTTAATGTTTAGAATTAAAATTGTACAGAAAAAAATATTTTAATGATTCAATAAATTCTAAATGAAACGCCAATGAAGATGGTTCAGTAATATTTAAAGAAAGGCTAATCGTTTATCAATTTTATTAGTTATCCCCGATATGATTTCTGTGAAATACAATTTCCGGTTAAACACGAATAATAGTTATAGTACAATTAATTATTAATGTATTGATTACGAATTTACACCATATAATTATAGGATAAGTATAGGATTTATAATTTAAAATATAATAATAATCTAATATGTTTTTTTTGTCTTCGGACATAAAACTGAACGGTTTATGCGCGACGCCTTTAAAAGAAGATTTAAGTATTCAACTATCATGCATAATATATCTGTTACGTACATAATACTGTATTAGTTTCAACTTAGTTTTTTTCCATCAAAATTTTGATAACAGTTATATCGACTACGTACCTAATATTGTAAACTGAAATCTTATAATTTTTAAATTATTACTTTTGTAATGATAAAAAAAATCATAATTCATCAACGAAACTACAGAAACGGGTCTGCAACTTCATTATAAACTTTAAAGCCGTATTATTAGATACAATATACATAATATAATATTACTACGATATCGTTTGTATCCAGTTACTATATATATATAAATATATGTGGTATAATACAAGTACTTATTTCTACAACTTAAAAGATCGAAAGTGTCTCTTCTCTGGAAACTAATAGGATGACGTAATTATTACACACACGAGCTTGTATAAATATATATATATTATTATTTTTTTTAAATCCTCATTTTTCAAGCCACGGTCCCCCCAGCTCCACGGGAAATTAAAAAGTCTATTTTTACACTAGTTTCACGCCTACGCTACAGCCGGACATTTTTCTATAACCCTTAAAAAGGGCTGTGTGTATTTTTAACGACTGGGTGTGTTAGGCGAAAGCTTCAAATAGTATAATATTTAATATAGGTACCTCTTAATATAATAATAATATCGTATGATAGGTATACAATATACATACACATAACACGCGGGCGTGCACCGCTGTTTTGCCTGCGCATATGCGACATTGCCGATAAACACCGAAAATACCCAAATTCAATCTTGTCATATACCGAGATGTGGATCGTCGGCGGGGTACAAACATATGGTATGTTAATATATTATTATAGTATATTAATATACCTTTAGTGACTATACATAATCATACTGTTTTTCCCCTGTATCGTATACCAGGTCGTGTTCGGCTGCATTATATACGCGGAAACGCTGTCGTATCAGTATAAAATATTTAGAGGACACGGTTGATCGTTCCATGTATATAACATCATATTATTATATTTGTGTGTGTGTGTGTGTGAAGTGTACGTGGGAAGTGTGATTATGTCAATTCGGTTATTTGTACAACCGCTAATAATTTTGAACACAATATTAAATGAAATAATTTGTATATATATACATGCGCACCAGGATATGTCGCACGCAGCGTTGTAAATTTTTTTCGCGACGGATAAATCGGATTGTTCATTTTTTAACAGTGGTATGTACGCTACATATTATAGTATATCCTATATCGGTTATATCGCTTTACCTGCAGGTCGATTTGTCTTATGTATACTCTGTAAAACACTAAAACATGTACGAGACTTTGTCAGTTCTATATTGAAAATATTTTGTATTATTCGAATTTTTTTTCTAAACGATTAAAGTTTGAAAGGAGTTGGTTGATATTATTTCATTTTCGAGTAGGTACTTGCCACATAATGAAAGTTCAACAATAAAAAGTTTTTTTTTTGAAAAACAATGGTACGGTATTGATACAAACAACAATATTAAGATTCAAATTTAAAATGTATAGGTATTACTATATTATATTATACTAATACTATAGTACTATACATATATATACTCTATATAAACATAAAAAAACTGTTAAATAATTTTAAAATTGTACAATAACCAATTAAAATTAATTATAGGTACCTATATTTATTATTATTTTTATTGTTTTAAGAAAAAATTTAAACTTTCTTGTCGCTTTTCATAATATTTCTGTAAGCGTACGATTTCTTAAAAAAGAACTACGTTTCGCTTTTACGAGTACAAACGAGACCTCCCTAGGTGTTTTTCTGTAAATTGGCGGCGGCAAACGATTGTGTCTGTATTCACCGTTTGAAAAAAATAAAATTATGACTTGAAAATACCTAGATAGACAAAAATCGATCGCGTTTACCATACTGATCTTTTTAGTATAATAAACCTCTGAGATTCGAGAATCAAGAAACGATTGCACGCTGTATGCAAATGCAGCGGTAGACGACAATAATATATCGAAAGGTCAAATTACGATGCTTTGTAGATTTTTTCTTGTCGCCTCTATAATGTACCTACGTCACTTTAATATGTCTTTATTATTGTCTATATACATTAAACATAAAGGTTTCTTAATTATAACGCACACAAACTTATCTTTTTAATTATATATAGGTATATATCGCATTAAACTAAAGTTTTTATAATATTTAAATTTGTATTCACGTAATATATTATATTATTTAAATTTAATATTTATTACGACGTAGTTATATATATAATATAACATTCGAGTTGACCTACAGATCATATTTTCCGTAACGGCCAACGCGTGAATTCCACCTGTTGTTCGTCTATATTAACATATTATATATATACATATGTGGTATTAAAATATTTGTAAATGACGTTCCGGTCTATATTATAAAACACGTGGTTCGCGTTCGTGTATCATAACTATATGACTATATAATATATACATAATATAATAAAATATTAGTAGTGCCTATAATATAAACTTATATGCGTATTATAGGTATAAATACATAATATTATTTTAATATATATAAAGCGCGATTGCGATAAATCGCCAAGTATGTATTATTATATAATATATATATATTAGGCACATTTTAATATAATATGTCGTATTGTCGTGTACATAGATTATTATGTGTATCATAGGTACCCTTTTAGAAATTCCAGATTCCCGAGAACGTTATATTCGAATTTGTCCCACGGCCATTGTGAAAATTTCCGGCTTTGATCGCGGGTTTGTTGACCTCGAAGACGGCGGCGTCGGTTAAAGCCATGGGAAAATATTGATATTGCCCCCGTCCCTGTCGTGTTCAGAACGCTTTAATCCACTGCGCAGGTGCGTCTGAAGGGTATAGAAGGTCAGACAGCGGTACGAAAAGACCGGAGGTTGTGCCCCGCTTCATCATCCCCATTGCCGTTCTATTCACCTATATATAGGTATCATAATATTATATATATCGTAGATACCTATTAATGTATGTATACGCGTATAGTGCCCAATCTTGTACACGTTATATTATATTATGCTAAAACAGTATGTATGTACAATAATAATCATGGTTTACTAATGTATTACCTATATAATATCATAGCCACGGTTTAGCGATGCAGTTTTCGAGCGCCAATTGACTTCGAATAACGAACGGAAATGTGTGTAGATGGCCTAAACTATAGGTATTTGACTCATCATTGCGATGTTTATCGAACTAGTATACAAATTAAATAAAACATTACATAACTGCAGTGTATTATTATAATGTGTGTATGTCTTACACGATTTTATTAGTGCAGACTTATACGTAATACATGTATAATACAGTAATCTAAACGGAAGCGTTCACTTAAAACATTTAATGTTTTGTTAATTACAAAATTATACATAGATGATAATACGTATACATAATACATATACTAGTATGAAATATAATTTTTATTTGTGAATCATGAAAAAATTAAAAGAAAACAAACTAGATATTTTATTATTATGTATACCATTTTGTATTTGTGTATTAATAATAAATACTATTGGTTTAATTATAAAGTGATACCTATACCTATACACGTGACATGTCTATATAGTCCTCTATTTGAACGATTCACTAAGCATGGTCACCTCCGTCATTTATATAGTATCTTTTGCAATTTTAGAAGTATATAGGTATACTGTGATGTTATATACTCATTTTTAAAAAATAAGAATCACCCTTTTATATTGTAAATTGTCATAGAGTATTTTTTAAATAGTTAATGTATATAAAAAATAAATCATAATTCAAGCTACCTAGTAGTTTTTGAGTTTTAAATTTTTAAGCGCCTAAAAAGAATATTATCTATGTCCCATGTTAATGTGCATGTTTATAGTAATAGGTTTGAACGTTGTTGATTGGAGTCTATATAATGATTTTAAAATTATTACATGCAATTATATAATTTGTAAAAATTATCTACGAATAAAAAATTTATAGTTTAGAATAAATATATAACATATAATGAGAATTGTATATTTATATAAAATCATTACCATTAGTACATAAAGTTCAATCTCAAAAACAGCTCGTTTGAATTTCGATTAAGACATGTCAAAATTAATAAAAAAAAACATCCGATTAACGGAAGTCGGTTGAAACGTCGACAATTAAAATGTCGACAGTCAAATATCGACAAACCAAAGTTTACTAATACCAAAATAAATATTGACAAATATTGCTATGTGCCCAATTTTTGTGGTAAAAATAATCGTCTACTAAAATAACAAAAATTAAAAATATTTATAAAAACATGGATCACTTTTTTCTTATAAATACCATGATATTATCAAAATTATTATTAAAGTTACGTTATTTGCTACCTATTTATGAATTATTAGTTTATTATTACACATTGTGAAATTATTTAATTAAAAACACATATTTTGTGCTACCTATCCGAAATCAAAATGTTAAATTTATTATATTTTTTTTTAACAATACTTTTTATTTTTTTTAATTGTCTAAAATTTGATTTATATAAATTACAACGACGGACGACAGTAAGTTGATATTTTAAACTGTCAATATTTGGAACTTTTCGATATTTCGTCTGTCGGCATTTTAATCCGACGACAATCTATTTATTTTTTTACGTCGACGTTATACGTACCACAACCTTGATAAATAATTTATAGTAAAATAGAGTGATTCTTCTAAAAGACAAAATAAGTTATTTGTATCACCATACAATACATAAAAAATTAAAGCGTTGAAAATAATGTGAACTTTAAGTATATTAAAAAAATTAAAAAAAAAATATTTGATCAAATGAATTATTTTTATTATTAAAGGATACCTAAAAGGTTTTTTTTTTTATTATTTAACTTGGTAATTAATAGTTTTTTTTTGTTTGTTTACCTTTACATATTATATAGTTATTGGATTATAGTATAGTCCATGTACTAAGTAGTTGCTTAATAATAAAAAAAGGGGGAGGGGTGGGGAGCCGTGAGAGAGCGTGCTTGATGATTTAATCTGTATAATGCATTATATGTATTATTTATAGTATGTGCATTTTATAACTATAAAGCTATCGACTATTATCGTTGTTTTGACCATTGGAAAATTAAACCATAATAAAATATAGACTGTATACCTAAATGTATTTTATGTATTATACATTTTTATTATGCAGTGTATATGTAAAAATAATTTTTAGTTAAAAAATGTTACCTTAAATTATTTTCTCCATTAAAATTCAGCTAAAAACTGATAAACGTTTTTTTCTCTTCTTTTTTTGAACGGGAGTTTATTTTTTAATCACCACTATCAGTTCTCACGAATTACATGGCAATTAATTTTATTATATTTATTTATTAATAAATGCGATGATGAATAATAAATAAAATAATTTGTATCACACATTAATTAACAAAATTTAATTTTGATTATATAATAACTTAGATCTTAACTTTAGATTTTATTGGTTAAAATTTGTAGCATGTTTAATATGAAGTAATGTTTGTTGAACCAATTATAGCCTATAGGATCAGTTTTTGGCCAAACACGACACAACTTTTGGCAATACACTAAGAAAAGTTTAAGTAATACTAACGAAATTTGGCACATATATTAAAATTAAAGTGTTTAAATGCGATTAAATTAAATAACAATAACTATAGTTGAAATAAATCGTGGGTTAGGTACTCTATTATAGTATTATTATAAATAGCATAATATATTTTTTTTAATAAACTATAAACCTACAAAAATAAAAACGTGGGAACATCAATAATTATTTATATGTAATGTTGCGTTAATTTTTTACATAACAAGAGTCAAATAAATAGAAAATATCCATATACTTATAAAACAATTAAGTTAATTTTAAATAATAGTCATTATACCATATTATTACTAACATATAAAGTTTACATTTTAAATTTTGGTATGTGTGATGATATGTATTTTATGTACCTATTTGGTTAACAAAAATGTGCATTTGTACATAAATTATAAAATTTTGAACTTGATAATTTTAATTTTCTTATTGTAATTTGTAAGCAATTGATAACATTCTATATTTCAATCTTAATTTTCAGTTTTGGTATTCTGTTACATTTCTAAACGATAAATATTACCAATTAAATATATCTGTATTCTTCATCATAGTTCATATGCATTTATAGCTAGGTTCTTAAATAGTGATAAGTTGTTTGAAAAGAAAAAAAAATCAATTGTTATATTTACCTTGAATTTATAAAAAATTGATGATTAAATTAATAAAATAGTATTATAAAAGGCAAATTTAGTATAATAAATAATAAATTAACAAAGATTCACATATGTATATTATTATATCTATAAATAGATGGCTCTAATAGTATTCCTTTATATTGTAGGGGTTCAAAACCTCCCCCTTAAAACTAGATTTTTTTGTATTTGCCCGGATTTTTTATCATAGTGCCTACCTTAAATAAATATTTGAACACAAAATATTTATTATATTTTTTATCGAGCTTTCACACATTCATCTCAATCCTTGATGTTTTTCTGATGATTAGATATTTTTTTATTTGTATATATCTTTTGTCGCTACTACAGATTTTAAATTATATACCTACCTACATCACTGAAAAAACAAAAAAATAAATCAGTATCTGTTTGGACGTGTATTATGTATTAGTGTGTATAATATATATATAGTGAATTAATATCGTTCTTTATGATGTTCTGTATGACATAATGTGTCAAAAAATCATAAAGGTTTACTAATGGATTCAAAATTATATACATTTGACATTTCCGCCAATGAAATCATTATACCTATATCTACTTAATGTTTACCCATATTTATATACACCATTTAAAACACGAGGTAGGTATATAATTATTGATGTGCGCGATAATATAGGCATATAAAGCATAAACGCATTATTGTATAGTCATGTAAAATTATACATCATAAACGAATAAACCTGAAAGATGTAAGAGTATTGTTATCTAGGTATGTATATATATAGTATCATCCCTTATTACAAAGTTTGTATCTATTTGTTTTTTATCGTTAATTCTAGTAAGTGTTTATTTTTATTTTTATTATGTCCGGTGTAATTAAACTACCCCGTATATATGATATATACATATATATAACATACAGTGCGCTATCGGTTCCGCCAAACGATCGTGCCAAAAACGAACCAAAAACGCCGCACATGAGGTTATTGCGGCGCGCGGTGGTCTGCACAATGTATATATATGACAACGGCAATTGTGTGGTGCTCGCCAGTTTTTGTATAATATTATATATAATATACCCAAATGTACAATACTGCAGAAATCATTTTTTTTCTCGATACGTCGGGAAGTTTATCATATACAATTATAAAATCACATTCGTTTTGGAAATATAAATAATTGTCGTCGGAATGTATATTTTAATTATTATTATTATATATAGTTAATAAAAAACATCAACCCCCTCCTTCCATCTATTACTGTCGTATCATGAGCATGAATCGATTTTTGACATGCAGCAGTTAAAAATATTATGATCAAGGAGTCGAAGGAGTTATAGATAAATTGAAACGACACACCATGTATGACGTGTTCACATGATGTATAATTGTTTGAGGGGCAGAAAGTCTGATATGGTTTGAAATGTCTTATCCTCTCATCAGAAATCGTCAATAATTGTATTAAGGGCGTGTTAAGCAACGAGAGAAACGTTCAGAACACTTTTCAGGCCCGCCCGAACTTTACATACTTATTGATTAAAAGCTACTACACATAGTTCAATAATTATCTAATTTTTTTTATATAAGTACCCATATAAATATTTTTAGAATAGTATTCTTATTCAGATCATACATAAAAATAAAAATATTCTATAGTTTGCTATAAATTGAAAATTGATGTATGGATTAATCAATAAAAATAATAGGGAAGAAAAAACAAGAGCATTATTACCTATAAAGTATCAAAAATGCGACGTCAGTTTTTCAGGAAGAAAATATTCAAATCAATATTATTTTAATTTGTAATAAACGATATAATATTATATACTTATATCTAGGTTTACCATTTAGACACAAATCGCAGCGGTGCTAATTGTGCTTAACATAATAGGCAATGCTCTGAATATAATAATTAGTTTTTATATATTTAAGTTATAATATTGAAAAATATTAAACATTTCATATGTACTTATAGATACGTATACGGTAAACATAAATAAGTATAGGTTTTGTATTTTAGAATCTGTTTTAAATTAATTATTATAAGGATTAAGGAGTCTTTGAAGTCTAATAGTTGTATTAAAAACTGTGAAAATCAATTTGCTGCAAACTTGTTATACAAGTCATTAGCAAAATGTGTATTAAAATGTATAAAAGTAACTTAAAGTAGCATTAGTTGAATAAACTTTATTTGGTTTGTGTTATACTTCTACTATCCATATTGAAAAATATATTGTCTTCAGCAGTAAAATTATTTTATATAAATATTCGGGTAAAACGCGTACATTATGTTTAAAAAAAGATAAAAAGTACCATACTGTTTTGTATTAATTCAATTATTTATTTATTTAAAATTAAAAATAAATGTAAAACATTATAATTTATTTAAATTTATAATTAGGACAATTAGGTCGATTTAATTTATTATGATAACAAATTTAACATAATGTGGTGCGGCGGTACAATATACTTGGGGAGATTGAGGGGCGTAGCCCCTCCCGTGTAAAGTTTCCTCTACAAGTCTACAATATTTTTGGTGCTTCATCAGTCGGTACCCATAATACTTTTTGCAGGCATTTTGCGCTTGTGGCGCTAACTCTATAGAACTTTGAAATACAACAATACGAACTGCGGTCGTGAGTTGGTTCCGTGAAGTCGCGCGTCGCAAAACCTTTATCGGCCGTCGACCGTGTTTTCAGTGGCCGTCTGTGAGTATAATATTTGCAGACGGACCGGGACCGACCGACCGGTGGCGCGGGGTCAGTGGCGGCGCGACGCCGAGAGCTTTTAAAAATAAACCTAACATTTACGATTTCACGCCGGGGCCCCGCGACGACCATTTTGAAATAGACATTCTGGAACCGAGCCCGGGGCGCCGCGACGCTTCGGTCACTGACACCAGCGGCGGCGATTTTTAAGTGCACGCGCGCACTTGCACACGAGCGCGTGCGCGCACACGCTCTTCGTGGCCGCCGCCTCAATAAAATCATACTTTGCCACCGCCACCGACGACTTTGGATTTCTATCGATTATTATTTTATTTGATTTTTTTGCCGGAAAAACAATAATATTTTCCTTTCAGCTTCGTTCACAAGTTTTTTTTTTGATTTTTTTAGTTTTATTTTCACGACTGCAATTGCTGCGTTCTGTGCACTGCCTATATATACGTACATGCAATCTACATTAAAACACTCGAATGATCTTTATAATATGTATTAATCCACCAAAACGGTTTACGTATAAATATATAATTATATAATATACTATATAATAACATGTCGTGTGCAGTTCGACCGGTATAGATATTTAGACCGGAACTGAACGAGCAAAACTTTTTATGTTCTTTGTCTTATAAACACACATGTTGACTTTTTTTTAAACATTTACAAAAATTTCGTCGTTTTATTTATCAATTTTGTACAGACCAGTGAGAAGTAACATCATATTATATTTGTTTCATCGTGATTGTTACCGTTCAAGATACCCGAGTTTTGCATGCGGACACATAGGTATATATATATATATAAGTACTACTTTCAGTATAATAATATTAGATTCATATCGATCACAACATATTGGTCTAGAATCAAAAACTATTCTTGGATTAACTTTTTTATGAATCAGTTGTAAAAAATAAAACATTTTATATAGCTGATTTTCTCATAAATATAGTGATGCATAAAATATATGCCTATACACCATAATACATATCACTTTTAAATTTAATTTAGTACAGTTTTAGTTTGTATCGTATGTACGTACCCGCGGAAACAATTTTGATAAATCACCGTTGAAGGTATATGCGTATTATCGCAAATGAGTTTTTTCTCATGTATAAGATGTAACTTCAAGTTTAACATTTTATACTTAGCCATATACAGCAATGAAAATAGTCAACATCACATTCAGCGGCGTCATTTGCGGTACGCAGGGTATACATTTGCGTACCTAAAATTCTAAATTGTAAATTTTGGCCCGCTCGGCCACATCACAATAATGTCAAATATGTAAAAAAAAAAATAAATAGAACCCTGCTCAATATTAATGCGTACCGAAAAAAAAATTGAAATGACGCCCCTGATCACATTCACATATTATATTCTCATTGCGTACGCTAATTGTACATTTTTATGTCGTGTATAATATATATTATAAATGATACCTAGTAAGTATCAAAATATAACTAAAATAAATTTATAATATATAACCAAAGGATATTTTCATATAACATTTCGTAGTGATGGATTTGTGAGCAAGGTTGAATCTTCCCTGTTGTACATAGGTACCTGGTTTGTATCATGCTAACTTTTTAAGATTTAATTTTCGTGTATTTTTTATTAATATAACTAACAATTGTATAGTTTAATAACTACTTTGTTATGTACTCGAGCTTTTATTTCTTGCATCTAGACTTAAAAATGTTTTGTATTTCAAAGTTTTGTAATTATAATAAATATCCAAATAACCATCATTGAGTTAAACGAAAAGAAAATATATTTAACGAAAAAAAAAACATACTATATTTAATTCAACATTCTTAACGAAAATCCAATTAAAAAAAATTCCGAGAAATAAAAAAAAATAATTTAACTGTAATAAACATGAAAAGTACAACAGTAAAAATTGTAGTTAAGGGCAAATACTAACAAAGTAACAAAGTAACACGTAAGAATACCAAAAGAACTCAGTCTGAAAGTTACTTTTTAAAGTATAATATTAACTTTAGTTTAAATATTATGCAGACATAAAAATGTTCATTGAACTGTAGACTTAATTTAACTTCAAAAATAATATATTTAAGTCTTATATAGTTGAGTTGTGAGTATTCTATTATTAGTGTTTAAGTATAGGTGTAGGAGGTGTATGTATAAATACCTTTGAGATGTACTTACACAATTATATGTATTAAAAATAAAATATATTAATAGTGTAAATCATGTTTAGTGCTTCATATTTATAAAATAGGAATGCTCAATACAGTATATATTATATTATATAAAAATACACAATAATGATCTATGTCAAATAGTTGATAAAATAAAATTCTTTAGTAAATTTAACAAGTTTATTAGAATATAATTTATTAATTTTATTAAAAAATATATATAATTTTGTGTTATTATTCAACGCATAAAATAATATATATTATTTAAATATCTATAACATTTTCTTGTATAACAATAATATATTTAATTTAATTTTTGTAAATGTATTACATATACTTAAACTGTTCTACAGAGAATTAGATAAATGCATACGTGTGAAATTTATCGTTAATATTATTTACCGTTATTATATTAAAAAAAAAAACATGTGTATCACTATAAATACCATAAAAATGCGTCTATATTTTGGATATATAGGATGAAAAAAAATGTAGGTACATTCAATAAACACGATACCGGAAACTAATTTTCAATTTGCCTTTTTAAATACAAAGAAAAGTACATTTTGACAGTTTTTTGGCGTCCTGCGGTGAATTCAATGCACCACACCCTACTTGATTTATACGCCAAAAGATATTTGGGATCAGTGATTTATATATATACGTTGCAGACCCTTGTAGAAAACAGTATAATGTCTGGCCTGGCTTTTTCATGCGTGTTCGTTTAGCGACCATACAGTATTATGGCAGCTAAAACTACTAAAATTATACGTGACACACTATATACACATTATATAGCTTCAGTAAACTGTTATATGCG
This sequence comes from Schizaphis graminum, assembly GCA_020882235.1. Classification (NCBI taxonomy): domain Eukaryota; kingdom Metazoa; phylum Arthropoda; class Insecta; order Hemiptera; family Aphididae; genus Schizaphis; species Schizaphis graminum. The sequence continues at coordinate 39,285,926 of CM037031.1, forward strand.
TCGCAAACGTGGAACATGATGCGAGTATTAGACGTATACACGTATGACATATACTTATATTATATAGATAACAAACGATAACAGAAATGCGGGACAGGATACGCACTGCGTATGTATAAATATATACATATGTGTGTGTGTATGGGTGAGACCGCGATTGACGATTTGTCTTTAAATAACTGTTGCCTATTGGACAAATGCGGTTTTGAGGGGTAGTTTTTTTGTCACGCTTGTATATTATTATATATAGAGAAATAACTATTGAAAAAAATCGAAATATTAAATCTTTCCGATTTCCGACCGTTTTAATGCTCGCTATATAAAAAAAATGTATATAATAAAGTAATGACATTGAAAAAACCCGTCATTGTATAAATGACCACTTTAATACATATATATACACATTTCTCGCCTTATTAGGAATATAATCTTCTGAGAATCGTATACTATATATATCGAGGGAATCGATGCGCCTTGAAATAACTTATATATACACCCCATCGACTTCACTCGAGACCCTGCAGTCGCCATCACCAAAGGTCGATCATCGCTATGTATGTGTGTGTGTGTGTGTTCATAATAGAGATTACCATCAACCGTGCGGTCCAACACCTCTTGGGTGGGCAGGCGGGCGCTGCAGGACGCGATTGAATGAACGGCGATTGTATATACACGTGGTTGGGCGGCGAAGGGGAAGAGGTTTTCATTTAAACATCCGATATTCAATCGGAGTTATGTATTTTAATATTTTAGTGATGCGCATTATAGTGTTATGTTGGTCAATTATTTATCGATTCGCTGCAGGATCCGTTGACTATATAGCAAATTAGCAAAAGAAGAAAACTTATAATTATATACACACACACATATGCACATATATATATATATATATAGGTATGTGAAATTTAGTATTTAAAATGTATATTATATGTATAAAGTGCGTACGACGGTGCTGTACTGTGCACTGTTCAATGGTCGCGAGTTATACTTATTATGTAAATGTGATCAAAGTAAAAAATGTAAAATGTCAATACGTATACTAAAAAAAACAAAAAATATTCTTATCCCTATGTGGTTGTGTGGTGGCTGCTGAGTCCCTATATGTATATTTTTCTAATATAATTTTGTCATATTATATGCGTATTCGTTTTCACATGTAAATGCATACACATTACATGCACACATAATATATGATTTATATACATACACACGATCATCTTATACATATACGATATACATAAAACGACAATATAGTGTGCTTAGTCCCAGGCGACGGACGGTCGCGTACTCGCACAATCGATGGTATTCGCAATGTTACAACGACCGTGGTCGCCGGTCGCGAACTCGAATATATATACATACCTATATGATTATATATTTACAGTCCGTCGCGTTCATTGAGTGGAACGCGTATACACTCATAAGTCATCAACATTAACTACATGTTGATACTTACATGATATTATAATGTAATAATTATATTCGTTTTTAATTCATATATATACATTCAATGTGATAATATGCCTAATAATGTCATAATGATATTATACCGACCGTAGCTCGTAGTTGCAGTGGGTCGTAGTGTATCGGATTTGTGCAGTATAATATTTAATAGGTACCTAATATTTAAATATTATATCGACATCCCTACAGGAGTTTACAGGACGTTCTCGACTCAATCGTGCATATTACGATTTATGAAGTGTCTCAAAATCTTTTCTGAAGTGTCGACAGTAGTTTACAAGAATTCATTCACATGTAGATTTCACCCTGATTTTTGCATCAGCTTGAATTTTATGTTATATTATTATATTAAAGTGTGTTGTAGCAGTGGTGACTTTATTAGCACCTGCAGCATGCAGTCGAAAGTCGATATAGCCCGCATAAACCTATAGTCGTTACTCGTTTTGTTTTTTATTTTGATTCAAGTTTAGTGTCAACGTGATGTTCTGCGATTTGTAAGTATATGTATTTCAACGCGAATCCTGAACAGGACATCATCGCGCATATACCTTTATATGGTTTTATGTTTCGTTAATAAATTCGTTTCGGCCCTCGAGACGTAATATGTTCACCACAATATTGCAAGAATACAATATACTCGTATTTTATTAAAACACATCTATATTTAGGTACTATATTGAAAAGTATTGTGTATAAAATCTGAACGCGTCGCGTAATACACACATCTAATACATATAGTATATACTATGTATAATTTATATGTATTATAATATTATACGCGTATTTCAAAAAGCGTGTCCCCGCGAAGAAGACATCGGCGACGGCGGTAGCGACGATGATGGCCAAGATCCAAAACGTTCGGCGTGCGAAATTCCGATCGTTTCCTTTTACGTCACACGTGCGTGCCAAATGCTATGCGGTACGTTATATAATAGTATATATGTGACATGCACAGATCGGTATATTATAATATAGATGTGTGTGTGTGTGTATATTATTATTATTATTATTACTGAATAGTGAATACAGGGTGATTTACTACGCATGATCACCCCCTTTTTATTCTTCAATACCCTGCAATTATTCAAAAATCTCATTATTCGAATTTTTAAATATACTTGATGACCATGTAATTTTAAAATTCTTATAATTTTTTTGTTCTACTCAATATACTCAATAATGTCTTATTGAGATATAAACGTCTGTTGTTCAAATGCAACCTTCCTTTTTAACAGTAAATTAATTAGCCGATAGTTTTTCTACAAAAGTTAACGTATCACATATTCAAAATTCGAACGAGAGATTTTTAAATTATTTAACTTTGTGTACTATAAGGATAATAGATCTACGATAATGGGTTAGGATTTGGAGGAAATGGGGATTATGATAATTTGAACATTTTAGTAGTTTATACTAATTTATCAATATTTATGAATTATAATTTATAAAAATGGTCCTAGTAAAATAGATACTGATATCGATTGTCGATCATTTTTAATCTTTATCCTTGATATACCTAAACATTTTAATAAGTAAAGATATATTCTTTCTAATTATGAATGTGGTACTTGCATTAAATTTTTTAAAAATATTTTCCACTAGAAAATTTACAACACAATTGTAAAAAAGGAAGGTTTTCATTTAAAAAGTAAAAGTTTGCATTACCATAGGACCTACCCTAAGAAGTTTAACAATTTGGAAATATGGTCTTCAAATATATTTAAAAATTCCAAATATTAAAATTTGAATAAATGTATTAATATATTATTAAATGAAAAAAATGGGGGTGAGCATGCTCTTCATGCTCTTATGGTGAATCACCCTGTACAAATTGGACACACGCATCGCACACATCCTGTTCCAGTTATCCGTATGTGTATGACGTATATACTCAATAATGTTCTGAATTATATATAATATATGTTCTCTCTTCCTCTCACTCACTCTCTCTCTCCCTCGCGTGTGGTGTATACGTGATTCCACGGACCTTTTGTTCGACGGTTTCTAAAAGGCTAGTCCAACGGTATCGAACCCACATCGTGTCACTCGCGTGTTTCGACGTGATGACGGCGACAATAATTATAATAATGATTATGGTGATATGAAAATAGTAAATACGATGAGGCGATCACACTGACAGAGATTACTGTAATGTAGGTATAAGGTGCACCGTGCTCGGCCCGCCGCCGCCGTCTATTTGACGTTCGTCGCGCGCAATTAGCGAAAACCGCTAACGTTCTCACGAGCGCCGCCGTCTCGGAATCTCCACGATGCTCCGTCGTCACCGCCTCCGAAGCACCCGCAACCTTCCGCTTTGTGTAGTCGCTTTCGGACGAGCCCGCATGATGCAGTTTCGCCGGACACGACAGCCCCGCCAAAAGCTTTTACTCGCGCAAAAATCGACGGAGGTGGTGATAGTGACGACGACGACGTCTGTGGAGGTGGTGGCGACGGCGGCGGGCCACCAACGAGCTGTGGGAACACGGAGGTCAGTGGAATGGGGGGCACATTCCGGCGGCGGCGGCGAAGGACCGGTCTATCGTGTGTTGCGTGAGCTGAGCCCGCGTGTGCGTGTCAGTGCGTTGCGCGTGCGTGCAAGTGTCGATGCGTTTGTATATGCTAAGCCGCCGTGCAAGGGTTATCGACCTGCACTGTGGTATGCGGTTGCAGCGGTATGTCGCATTTCTTCGAAACACCACTTTAGATTTATATGTATAATAATAATATGTATGTATTCAGTGCGATGCATGTCTGTGCTTGATGTGCCGAGGACGACGTGCGTGCAGTCTATTAATTCATACATTTGATCCAAAGGGTGGAACTACCCATAGACGTACAGTTGATTCACACATACGTCGTTATATTGGCGACTGGCGTGATACGGTGCCGGATATAGGGTTGGGCGGAGGCTCATCGGGGTAGTAATTAAATACGTTTCTCAAAACGATTGGCTATAGTCGCGATCACATATTATAATTATATTACATATATTATTATTTATATGTACAAGTTTAGTATAGGGGTAACAGACGTAGACACGTAGTAGTATAATAGTAACTGTAGCATAGTAGTGTATTAGCGGCAGTAGTAATTGTAGTAACAGCAGTCTTCTTTGAAGAATTCGCCTTTTTCGTCGTTAATTGACCTTACCTTTCGTTTTTATAACTTTCACGCGGACAATTTGCGTCCGTGTCTACCGCCGCCGTCTGCGGTGGATAAGCACAACAATGAAATCGTACAACGACATTCGACACGAAAGAGTAGCATTATATACTATAAAGTATAAACTACTAAACCGAATATTATATTTATTATAAAATTATATATTGTATATAGCCGGGACACCAGCAGACGTTAATTTTAGTCTGTCCGACAACCTTCGCCTATACTCTGTCCGAGGGAAACGCGATCCCTCTCTCCCTATAGCGTGTCGTCGTATCGTCGATTCATTACGCCGTCGTGTACATTCAATTAAACCTAATTAATGCGACCGGGACACACTTTTGGGCCATTCGAATGGCTGAGTTCCAATTCTTACGCTTCTCTCCGGTTCTCACTCCCTGTATATTATTATATGATTATAATATCGCGTCGTCCTCCTCTCCCTCGACTCCCTCCTATGGTCCGACATAATATCGGTTCGTTCGTGCTCCGAAACCGGCAAGTCTTGACGACGACGGCGACGACTATAATACAACAATACACAACAATATAATATAATATGTTATTATTATTACCTGTGCGCAACATTCCCGCCGATGGCGTCGCGTGTAATATATTGTGTGCGCGTCGGGCGTGTGGTGGTGAATGCATCGTTCGAGTGGAATGTTTATTGCCTCCGTTTCACCGAACCTCGCAACCGTCATCGGCCGATCGGCGACTGTTTTATATAAATTATTGTTATTTTACACATCACTGCGGGCCACGGATGCGCCCGCGCGTGTGTGTCTATATACAACAATATATTTCTGCGAATTTTCATCACCCGTTACTCAGAAATCTCGACCGACCGAATCGATAAATTCTCATAGAAAACCACCCCATCGTGAACGCCACGCCAGTCCCGAACAAACGCCGCCGCCACCACCACCACCACCACCACCACCACCACCACCTTCACCACAACCAACAACGCTGCTGCTGCCGCCGCCGACGACGAGCAACACGTCCTTCTCTTCACGCAGATAAATTAATTAGCGCCGACGCATTCGGAGTTAAGGGATGATTCGACGCGCGTACGGTGTAATTATATCGTTGTTATATGTATATTACATCGTACGCGGGTTCCGAGCACGTGGCAATTCATCAGTGTAATGCGATTTTGTCGCATAGGACTATTTTTTCCTACGATGACGTCACGCGCGGCCTAGGAACACACACACAACGCCGTCCAGACGAGCGACGTTACCCACGACGGGAAACGCATACGAACATCGTTGTCGGTGTGTGTGTGTGTATGAATAAAAAGAATGTCGCTTATTAAACGGCGCTGCGACGTGTGCGTGTGTGTGGATTGGTGGGAGGCGCCGCTCGCGTTCGTTCGTACGTCTGCTGTTCGCCGACCACCTTTCCGCGATGCCATACGCCCCCCACCGGGTAAAACACACACGCATTACACACCGCCCACCCACCCCGTCGTGGTGTCGCGCGGTGAAGAGGGAAGTAAATTATTTTCTGAATGAAACCGGCGACGGACGGCACCGACGGCGAGCGGGTGTGTTGGTGTGCGAGAGAGTGCGGGTGAGACGGTTGCGTCGCCGCCGACGGACGACGGTCACCGTGTGTGCGTGCGATGTGTGCGATCGACGGGGTTTGGCGGCGCCCCGCGAACGCTGCTCGCTCGTCTTCCCGGCGGCGAGCCGCGTCCGCCGGTCCGCGAGCGTGATAGGTGCGAGTGAGAACGAGGGAATACGACGTGCGCTTGCGTGAGCGAGCGAGCGAGCGAGCCGCCAGCCAGCCACCCAGCCGGCCGGCTAACGCGCGCGCGCGAACACTACGCCGATGTACATGATGTATATTCGGGAGGGAATACCGTGGTACCAACCGAACGCGGCCTTCTGCCGCGTACGTGTTCAAACTGTATTCATACGGAGCTGCCAGTCGTGCGGTCGGTAGTGTTGGTATCGGCCATTGGGTTCGCAGTCGCCGTTTTGTTTTATTGCCTGCGAGTCGTGTGTCTGCGTTCGTGTGTCTGCGGTGTCTGACGAGTGACGACGGCTCTGGCTCCGCGGCTACATTATTTCGCTCTCGGCGCCGAACCGTGAACGTGTCCGCGCGTGTATTAAGTACTGTTTTTTTTTCTTTAAATGATTTTTTCGTCGAAGTTTTTCTTTCCCCCTCCTCTACCATCAGGATACTATATTTTCGTCAGTTATAATGATTTTCGGTTCTCGACGGATTTCCTTCAAACGGTTATCAATTTTTTTTTATTTACCTAACGTGCTAAATTTCGCCGTATTATAAAAAAAAAATTTTTGTAATGATAAAATCGTTTTTACAAGTTGTAACAAGTCGCCAATCTGGTGTGACCGTCGCCGGACGGGCAAAGCACAGGACGTCGGATCGCCGGGCGTCTATTGTTTCGCGCATCGACCGGAAATGCTGGAAACGGAACACGTGGTTTCATATGTCTCCCATGGGTATGTGCGCAATGTAGACGTACACTATATATTTCGTCTCTAGGAATACTCCAGTAAGTCTCACGTGATATTCATTTTATATTATCGTAATGTAAGTACTTACCTATTAAATTTTTACCATCAATTTTTTCTTTATATAATGTACATTTTATCTTACTTATCCAAATAATTATAATTATTGTATTTTACTGAACTTGCAATACTATTTGATGCGAAGCTGGTTTTCACTTTGATCTGTCAGATTTATAATTTTTTCATTCTGAGATCATTGTGAAAGCTAATTTCGTAACTCACGGTAATACCATGTTGGATTGCTATTTTTAAACAATTTAAACATCACAATAGTTCGATTTATAATTAGTTTGTACCTAGTTAAAACCAGTTATGACGATGACTAGTCTGTTCGATGTTATTACGGGAAAAAACGAATGACGAATACAACACTATTTTCGAAGATAAATTATATTCATTTTTTTAGTCACGGAAATATATCATTTTATATTTAACTTATATTTGTTTTAAATACTAATTGTCCATTTTTGTTTAATTATTTAATTTAAAAGTTAATTTTTGGTCCATATCTTCTATATACACTGTGTGGATTATGTTTATTTTTAGAATTGTACTTTTCTTATCTTTTAATCATCTATTACATATTTCTATTTTAATCCAAGTCATGATTGTTCTTAGTAACACGGTTATATATCATCATTAAAATATGTACTGCTGTAGTCCGTTTTTATTTATTTATAAGTCGTTAATTTTTGGCGTAACTAATTATATAGTAATAAGGTTCATTAACGTACAACGTCTGATGATAGAATGTGAGCGCCGCTGATACAGACATAATATACTGAATAGTGGTGATACCCCTTCACTTCTCAAGTTCTGATGACCATGTCCAGGAACACGATGTTGTCTGAATGAAATTATTTTTCGGAAAGGTGTATTGTATAAAATAATTACCAAAACGCGCAAGTAATAAAAGTATTTTATCCGAAGTTTTTAACATGCAACTCGTTTACATTCTATTTTTATTAATAAATTAGTTTTCCATGTACAATATTTTCATTTCCTATTCATAATTCCTAATAAATGACTATATATCCAGCTGACATGTATGTTTTGTATTCTTAAAAATCAATGTTTTAATATCATGATTTTTATTGTCAAGAAATTTTACAGAAGTGTTCGTTGCCAAATGGATTAAAATTTTAATGATACTTTTTTTTTTTATCTAAATTCTAAATACACACTCTTGGCTAGCAATAGTTTAAATTCTTAAATATGAATACTTTATTTATGCTTTTCAAAATTAGATTTAAAAGCATATTAAAAGCTAGAATAACATAATATAAATGTTTAAATTTTAGCGATTACAACTTTTAATTATTCTATTAGTATCTAATCGAGACTTAAGATATTATGAAATTAGTTTATTTATACAATTAGTATGTTTGAATATTTTTGTACATTATTTGTGATTTCCATTAAAAAGATTTTTTTTATTAAAAAAGGTGCTTTTTTGAAATTTGCTATTTTGTTAAACCTATATTATATTATATATTATTATATATGTTATGAGCAATGTTTATCTTTATTATCATATATATTATAATATTCATACTTGTAAAATAGTTATAACATGTTTCAATGTTTGATGAGACTGACTTAATATGTGATGATTTGCTTTTATAATTTGTTTTTCACAATAAATAATTATTGGCATACCTATAGATTAAATGTATTAATAATATTATTCTTGTTAATCAATTATTTTCTAAAATACCTAATCTACTGCAATTATAAGGTACTACTTGAAATCTTGAAATAGTTTTTTTTTGGATTCTATAATTAATAACTAATTGTCTACATGGTTTTTATATTATCAAATCTTATTTTTCTGGTCAGTGAATACTTACTATGTATGGTATAAGGTATTGCATATTTAGTACTAGTATTGTTTTAACATAATGAATATAAACAAACAATAAACCATTTTCAAAAACTTTATTTATAAAGTGAATGTTATAACTTGATAAGTTATTTGTTAAATTAAATTTTAATTTTAATTATGACTGTTATCGGACTTCTATTTAGATGTTTCAAATAATATATTCAATTTTTGATTAAGAGGACGCCATACGACCCGCATGTGTTGTCTCTGTCTTCCTAACGTACATCATAACAAATTTTCGTTCAATGGAATACATTTTGTGACGTTAGCTTTAATATTAGAGTAAATTTACCTATTATCAAATTTAAAGGTAAGAATATTATCTAAACAATGACATATGCTTTTATTGATATTATTATTTTTAAAGTGATTTAAAGCTATGTAAAATATAACAACTTTAAACTGTTCATAACTCACTTTAAAATGATAATATCATTAAAAGCATATGTCATTGTTTAGATAATATTCTTACCTTTAAATTTTATAATAGGTAAATTTACTCTAATATTAAAGCTAACGTCACAAAATGTATTCTACTGAACGAAAATTTGTTATGATGTACGTTAGTAAGACAGAGATAACACATGCGGGTATGGCATCTTCTTAATGAATAGTATATACATTTAATACATTTTAATGTATTTAATTGAAATTCTAAAATATCTTAGATTAATTTTTTTAAACATTTATTGACCAAAATTGATTTAACCATTAAGTTTCTATTAGAAAGTTGAAGTATTTTTTGTTACTTTGAAATGTTTAAAGTTAATAGTAATTTTTGTTTATAACTACCAAATATAAAAACATAGATACCACGATTAATTTGAATTTATTTTATTTTTATTTATAACTTGTTAATGAAGAATAATATTTAAAATGTAAAGAATCTTTTTGCTATAGAATAAGTTATTTTGTTATATTGATACATAGTTTTATAGTCAATCAATCTTGTAAATTTTTTTTTTTTTTTTTAAAGGTTTCCTTATGGACTATAGTTATCATTAATAATTTGAAATGTTATGTACCTAAATAAATTCATAGCATTAAACTATTTATAAATTTACTTTATGTTTTATCTGTTTATCTTGACTAAAGACAATATACATTATCAAGGATATACTACAGTGCTGTAACTAAACTTTTTGAGATCTGTGTGCTAATCAAAATCTAAAGGCTCTGTGTGACTGTATTATACATTTTTTCCGAGCCTTGCAATATAGTATGAGGTGTGTGGTGCACACTCTGCACTCCTGGTTTTTACGACATAGGATATACATAATATCATAAATGGTATAAGAGAACATCAGTATATTGTAGTAGGTATAGCAGTTAAACCTATGCATTCATGCTTCCTGAATATTTATACAACCTATTCCGATGTTAAATTTTTTGTTATTTTGTCATAGCATATTTAATGAATATTATTTATGACCTTAACATTATGTAATATTACTTTATTTATAAAAAAAATCTATTATTTAGCTCTAATCTTAGTGTACTTGAGAGTTGCTATCCATTTTGTAACCATTAATGTATCATAAATCATGATAGTTAATAAGTAGGTATTTAATTTTAAATAGTATTAAAATAAGTTCATTTATATTTCCATGTTAACAAAGTCAAATATTGTAATTATTACAATAAAATATCATAGATAATGTTTAAAGAATAAGTTATAATATTAATTAATTTGACATATTATATACTTATATACATATACCATATTTTATTATTATACAGTGCATTTTTTAAGGAATTTTTACCGGGCAACAGAAAAAATAAAATTTCTCAAAATAAATAATCAATTATAGCATTATAGAATTATTTCATGCTCACCCAGTTTTAAAAAAAAAGTCAACTAGGCGACAAAATATTTTCACTGGGTGATATTTGTGTTTACTAATTTACTAACTTAAAAATGTACTGTTATTATGTATGCACCTCAACTGTAGTAAAAGATTAGCGATGAATTTTAGGATGCATCGTGGGCCTAACAATTATATAGCAATGTATTTTTGTATTTATGGTAACATTATATATTTATGATCAGAGGGTATAAAACTAATAATTATAAAAAGAAATAATATTGTACATTTCTAAAAAAATTCCAAAACTGAATTTGAAGTGAAATTTATATTTTTTTATATATAAAATAAATATAAAAAATATAATGTTGTTATAACTAATTACAGATTCACGAAACATATTATGTTGTGCGATATATACAAACTATTAAAATGTATCATCTTATCATTTGCAAATTTGCAATGGTACAAAATAATTTAATATCATTAAATGAAATACCTAAATTCAATTTAGGTCTATCTAATAATTTTTAATATATTAGATAATTAGTATATTATTTACTTATAAGTTATTGGTTATTATACTTCTATAATTATTTAATCTAATGTAAAAATTTAGTTGTACACACACCTAACCTACAAGCATAATTTAATTGTATAGCATTTTTCTGTTATTTATCAGCTTCTTGTCAAAAACAGTTAAAAATAACTGTAATCATATTCTATTCATTTGCCTCAGTTTTATTTAAGTCATTATTTTAGATTCTGAACGGAGTGATGAATGTATTGCTTTTACAATGTGTGTTTTAGATTCTGAACGAAGTGATGAATGTATTGCATTTACTATGATGTGTGTTTTTTTTTTTTTTTTTTTTGTGTCTGACTCCAACATTTGGAGCAGTAATAATGCTCCGATTTTTAACTTCAGCCCCTCTTTGAATAGGAAAATTCATCTAGTTGGTACTTTGGGGGTCGAAAGTAAACATTTTCAAATAGTTTTCAAAAAAATCGAGAAAAACAAAAAAAAAATGATAGAAAAACGGCAATTTTACGAAAAACCACTTTTCGACAAAATCCATTTTTCGATTTTGCTGTAACTCAAAAACGAATTATTGTAAATACTTGAAATTTTCACCAAATGTTTATATTATGGTTATCTCTTTACAGTTAAATTTTCAAAATAATTTGACCATTTTTAAGCTACTTATAGACAATTGAAATTTTTAATTTTTTTTAAAATAACGATAAAAATTTTTTGGGTGGCCAGAAAATCTTGAAAATTTAATACAAGGTTTCTTATAAGTTTTTCTTATAGTGATAAAAAAAAATCCAAAATCGTTAGTCACAATTTTTTTTTATAAGGGCTTAAAGTTCAAATTTATACGAAATATGTCAAAATTTAAATTAAATTTCATACTCTCATTATGTGTATGTTGCCAAATATTTTTTTTATTAATAAACAGATATTATAAAGTAACTATAGTAACATAATATAGTAACTATACTATTTGTTTCAAAATAGAATATATGACAATATTTAAATATAATATATCCTAGACTGACAAATCATCTCCGTTCAGAATCGTTTTTCGTATACAATGATACCTATCATTGCATTCAAATTTAACCTACCCTAGTCCGAGGTCCACCCCATCCCCTAATGTACAGCAGAGCGATACTCACTTACCAACTTTTTTATATTTCATATTATACTAAAACTATTTTATAGGATTTATTAATTATCAAAAAATATTATAATATAGTGACAATTATTATTGTAAAAAATTAAATGTCATAAGGATTTAATACTCTTTTTTTTTTTCGTGGTATGAGGCCTGGAGGGAAAGACTGCTGTTGGCATTACTTTCCCTCTGGCCAAAGGATTTAATACTCTAAGTCTGTATTGAAATAATAAAACTAATAAACTAATTAAAATATATGAATTAAACTGTATTTATTTAGAAAATGCTTCGATTTTATCCCCAACAATCTAAACAGTTATAAGAACTTTATTTTTGTATTAGTATAGTAGATTATAAGTGAATCATGAATAATAGTTTTACAAAATTGTATTGTTTTCAAACAAAGTCACATTTAGGAACAGTTATAATTTTAAAATCTTCTACTTTGAAGTTTGACTATTTGAGGGTGGTTTTTAACAGTAAATTTGATCCATAGTGTACTGTGGGGTCAAAAGTATAAATTATCCAGTACTTAACCAAAAAAATAACGGATTTTACTTTTTATAGTTACAATACAAAATCGTCTTTAATATTTGTCGAGATTTGAAATTTTTAACAAATAATTATCTTAATTTTTTCTAGACATAATTTTAATATTTTGGCTCTTTTTGAACTAAGGACAATTGAAATTTTCTTCTTTTATTTTTTTTATCTATGTGTGATAAACATTTTTGTTCATGAGTAAAAAGCTTGAAAATTTAATTCAATTTAAGACATTTCTAATAAGGTTTTTGAGGTACAGATCCATTGAGTTTTAGAACTTTTAACAACTCAAACCCCAATGAAATGTGTTGGATCAATTAAATTGATACCAAATTCAGGGGAAGGGGCTAAATTCAAATCATTTTTAAATATTTATAGTATTTATTTTGAAATAATAGGAAATCTTAAAGCTTGTTTACGATCTTTTACTAACTGATTTTGTTTTTTGATTCCGGTTTAAATTCGCGCCGTCGTGGTGATGTTATACCTGTAATACAGAGGTTCTCAAAGTCAAATGAATCACGGACCCCTACCTAAAGATCTACAGTCTTCGAGGACCCCCGGTTAGGTTGGGTTGGGTTCCAGGCGTACATTTTTTTTTGCTCGTCATTATTTTATTTTTCGGAAAACAAGCAAAAAAAAGATCTTCAAAAAAAAATTTTTCGTATAGAATCTATACATAGATATAGATATAATATAGATTATAGAAAGTGCTTTCAAACACAAAATAACGTTTATTAACAGCAACCTATATTTGGGTTGGGTTGGGTTTGGGTTAGCTCCGCGGACCCCCTGATATGGGCTCGCGGACCACACTTTGAGAAAGGGTGGTTTTCATTTGGGCGAATGGCTCAAAATAATATATCGTTTGGACGAATTTATACATATCATTTGGGCGAAATTTACACGGGACTCTAATTTATTCAATATATCGTTTGGGCAAGTTGTAAATATATTTTTATAAAAATGAATTTTTAGAGACTTAGGACTCTCAGCTAACTCTAATTGATATGGTAAAAAATGCATTGTATTGTTATTATCTTAACTAAATTTTTTTTATTAGCATGGTATCTCATATGCCCATTTGTTTAATAAAATGTATTATATTCATAGGTATATAAATATTATCATAATAATATATTGTATTAAAAATCCTAATTAATTATAATAATTAACAATTAGCATGGTATCTCATGCCCATTTTTTTAATGTAATCGATTATTGTTAATGTTCTGGTTTGATATTCTTCCCATGATTTTAATGTATAGTTTTGTTTTTCTTTAGTATTTTTACGTACCTAATATAGATTTTTTGTGTTGATAGAATTAATTTTTATGAAGTTATAATTTTATAAATAGTTATCACCAATCAGCCGAAACGATATAATAATAATATTGAGTTGAATACATTGTATAGTAAATACGAATATAAAAATTATTGTATAGGTAAGTATGCTACTTCCCTATTATTCCCTGTATTATATATTCCTATATAATTCATAAATTAATTCGCCTAAACAATCAGTTAATTTCTCGCCCAAATGATATCTACTCTACTCAGGTAAATTTTGGGTTATTCGCCCAAATGAATGACGCCCTTGAGAAACTCTGCTGTAATACACCAAATAAAATTATCGAAATGTTTGAGGCTAGCCATTGAGGGGCTATGCCCCCTCCCCTTTTGGGTGCGCCTTTGGTTTAAATATTAGAGTAAAATGACTTAAGACTTTGGTAAGAACATTATTTTTATTTTTTTTTTTATAGGATTTTTACGGTGTTCTAATTTTTAAGCTAATTATGAGTAGGTAAAATATTATTTAAAAAAAGGTCATAATTAAAAATTAAAAAATCGTTAAAAATCGACGTAAGAACACGGATAATATTTTTACCTTTAACTTTAAAGTTTAATTATAGGTCATTTCAGTATAATATTGATGCTATACATATACAATTGGAACTGCTGAACGTATAGTTTTGTAACCGGTAAGTAGACGTTAGTATAAGACTAACATATATGGACAGGGCCGTGTTCAAAGCAGGACAAGAGGACATGGGCCAGGAGCGCAAATTTCAATACTACATTAGTTATGTAATAATTTTTTCACGTAATATTTTAAAAATGTTTATTTAATTTAACAACTTACTATAGTATAAACCATAAATCATAATATGATTGTCGCACTTTATAATCAAATTAATAAATCCTGCTTCATAATCATAGCATTTTAACTATTATCTATGTTACTATCTACTACTATATTTACTAGTAAATTAATATATTGTATTTTTTTTTAACGATATTAGTTTTTTTATTTAATAATTTTGGTACAATTGTCAATTTTTGAATGTTAAATAAAACAAACAGATTTAATAAATGTATTTTGGATTTACAAAATTAAAGTTAAGTTATTTTATAAATTAGTAATATATTTATGTACATATATATATTCGATTCTATATGAGGACTCATTATTAAAGAATTTTTGCTTGAAGGACAAATGGTCAATGTTATACCAAGAAGTAATGAATGACTGTTAGGACTAATTTAAAGTGGTGGGGACCAAGTTTTTTTATGCTACTACAAATAAAAATTGGTATTAGTTGCACAAAATTGCTAAATTGCTAAATTGCAAAATCCTACGTACAGTTTATAGTAGGTATATAATAGCTATTAGCTATATGTGTATATGTATTTAAATTATAAGGATATAAATTTAAAGGGATGCGGATTGCGGGTGTTTGATAATTGATTAATCATCATATATTTAATCGTCTAATATGCTACCTACCGCTACTTCGTTGGTATAGTATGCTATCTACCGTAAAATGATACCTACCAAAAATAAAATAATAATAACAATAATAATTTATTAATTTATTGTTTTAAAATACTTTATAATATTTCTATACACCATTACATGTTATTATAATATATTTTATATTATTTTTACATCATTACAGAAAACTTCTAATAAGGCGTGTTGCGTATAAATGGAGTGCTCCACCATTCTTCTTTAAATTGTAGGTTTACAAATCTGTTGCTGCTCGGGTTTTAATTCCGTATTTAATTTTGACATACTATCTCCATAGTATAAACGCTATCGTTTGTATTTCTGCGCCTGTTGTAGGATCAACAAAAAACTAGGAATGATTGACGGTTTCATGATGATAACCTATATCTTTTAAGAATTAAGGTAGGTACTATATGCTCGCCGTTGATCTGAATAAATAATTGATCCTAGTTCTATTTAATTTTGTATTATTGGTAATAACTAATAATAAATAAAGTTGCCTTATCTATTTTTTCCACTTTAAAAAATCTTCGTTCTACAACCCCATTAACATTTTTATAACACATACCAAAAAACACGGACTTCGAATAAGAGTACCGTAATTTTAGATTCTGAACGGAGTGATGAATGTATTGATTTTACAATGATGTGTGTTTTTTTTTTTTTTTTTTTGTGTGTCTGTGTACAGCATAACTAGTCGAAATAATGCTTCAATTTCAAACTTTGGGGATGGTTTCCGATGGCAAAGTGGATATCCTTGGTGCATTATAGAGGTGAAAAGTAAACATTCTCCAACAGTTTTCAAAAAAATCGAGAAAAACAAAAAAAAAATGACAGAAAAACGGGAATTTTTACGCAAAAACAGTTTTCGACAAAATCGAAATTTTTATTTTGCTATAACTCAAAAACTAATCGATGTAAACACTTGAAATTTTCACCAAATGTTTATATTAGCGTTCTCCATACACAGTTAAATTTTCAAAGAATTTTGACTTTTTTTGAGCTATTTATAGACAATTGAAATTTTTAATTTTTTTTAGTATTTTTTTTTAAAATAACGATAAAATTTTTTTGGCCGGCCAGAGAATCTTGAAAATTTAATACAAGGTTTCTTATAAGTTGTTCTTAAAGTGATAAAAAAAAATCCGAAATCGTTAGTCACAATTTTTTTTTATAAGTGCTTAAAGTTCGAATTTATACGAAATATGTCAAAATTGCGAAAATTTGCAAGTAATTTTGTGGTTGAAAAATCGTAAAATTTTTTCTTTTATAACTAAGTTTTGAAAATTTGGTACAAGGTTCTCCATAAAATTTTTTTCAATTATCTGGAAAAAAAAACTCGACCGGATTCAGACAAAAAAATTTTATGAGTGTTTGAAATTTAAATTTTTACAAAACCGCGTTAAATAACGGTTTAGCCTCAAACGATTTTTGATATTCGTTGTTATTCAAATAGTATAAGTCGTAAATACTTGAAAATTTTACCAGTTATTTAGATTGCCATTTTATTTACATGATTTGATTTTCAAAATATTTTGACTTTTTTTGAGCTATTTATAGACAATTGAAATTTTCAATTTTTTTTATTTTTTTTTTATAAATGTTGATAAAAAAAATTTAGCTGGGACAAATTACTTGAAAATTTAATAGAAGGGTCCACATAACTTGTTCTAACTCTCATTCAAAAATTATAAAAATACATAGGCACAATCTTTTTTTATTTGCATTTGAAGTTCAAATATTGACAAAAATTCGTCAAAATCATGAATATTTTTCACTATTTGGTAGTTAAAAATTTATAAATATTTTACTATCAAAAGCTAAGAATTGAAAATTTAATACTATGCTGTCCATAAGTTAAGCTTAGAATAATTATAAAAAAGTTTGAGGATTATTCAATTTAAAAAATTTTACGAGTGTTTAAAGTTTTAATTTTAGTTTGAAATCAAAAATACGCGTGTAAAATTACGTTTTACTAATAAATAATTTTCGATTTTTGTTATTTTTAAAAAATTACTAAACGTAAGATCTTGAAACTTTTACTTAAATGTTTGAATTAGTTTCAAAGTAGAATATATTACAATATTTGAGTATAATATATCCTAGACTGACAAATCATCTCCGTTCAGAATCGTTTTTCGTATACAATGATACCTATCATTGCATTCAAATTTAACCTACCTTAGTCCGAGTCCACCCCACCCCCTAATGTACAGCAGAGCGATACTCACTTACCCGCTTTTTTTTTAGTTAAATGGTTATCAATGTTATCATCAATAACGCTAGCATCACTTGATATATCATCATCTACATTACAATTTACAATCAAATGTAGGTACTTCCACAATAAAATAAAATAAAAATAACTACGGTTGCCTATTGTCGGTAGGTAGCAACTACACGCATACAGTTTTTTGGTAGATATCATTTTATGGTAGGAAGATAATTTTTATTTTATTTAACCAAAATTACAGGAAATCGATCAATAACTATATCCTATAATTAAAATGTTTTAAAACAGATTCGTTAAAATCGACTCCTAATTCTGTGTTTTTTTTTTTAGAATTTCTAATTCAAAATTTGATAATCTATAAATAATATCTGTATTTGCAAACCTATTTTGTAATGCTGTATTGGAATGGGGGATTGTAAATTCCATCGTATTACTGCATGTAGTCAAATTTTTAATTCGATTTAAAACATAAATATTAATTTAAATTATTATGAATTCTTACATTTAACAACATTTTCAAAATATTTTGACTCTCTGTGCTATTTAAAGACATTTGAAATTTATTTTTGTTATTTTCCAACAAATGTGGATAAACATTTTTTCTTTTGATCTATAATCCGAAATACCGAATACAAAATTCTCTAAAAGTTGAATACCTATATATAGCTGGGTATTATAATTTAAAGCTATTTAAAAATATTTAAGATATGTAGAAACGATTTTTATTTGAAAGCATTGGAAGTACAAGTCTTAACAAAATTCGTTAAAATATGATATCAAAAATTTATAATAATTTATTATGTATATCTAGTTTTAAAAATTTAAAAATTTAAAATTTATACAGATAAGGGTTGAATATTTAATACAAAACATCGTAAACATCATTTTATACAATTAAAAAATCTTAATCGTTATAGATAAACATATATTTTTTTTAATGTATATTTTAAGTTCAAATTTGAACGAAATAATATATTTAAATGAAGAATAATTAATTTAGTTTTTTTGTTATAATTTAAAAATGTATTCAAGGGTCCTCAAAAAGTTTAAACTTTTAATGTTATTACATTTTATATTCCACATGACATTTTAAAATGTAATTTTATTGGTAAAAATTAAATCAACTTACTGTATCTATCACTAATAGCAAATAAATTAATTTAATAGCAATATAATTGTATTATAAAATATAATTTGTAATATAGTCTGATATGCTGCGTTCAGAATCCTTTTTCGCGTACAATTGAATTAATATTGATAAAATATAATATATTGATTCTTATGAAGTATCATATTCAACTCATATTAAACACATTAATACTACAGTGACTTCTTGATGACAAGGTTCACTCGACTGTACAGCTTACTACTTCCCCCTTTTTTTATTAATATATATAAAAAAACTTCGCTCAGTCGTAAAGCTTGAAAATTAAATAGGTACAATGCTTTTATGCTTATCATATTAAGTTTTAATAATGGTTATATTTAACTTATATTAGCACATATTTTTTTATAGGTAAGTGTAAAGTGTTTAAACTATTTGAAGTTACCATTTTGACGAAATTAGATGTTTAAATAAAAAAAATAAATAATTACGATTATATATAATTATTTTTTGTGGAAATTTGGAGCTTTGAAGTTTTATTGTTTATGGTGTTTTATTTTTTATCTTCTCTGCTTCACTATGTACATCAAAATACATCATGTACAAAAAAGTTCAGACACACACAACTATATCTATATATTTTTAATATACACATGTATAGATAAACTTCAAATTTAAATATTTATATGTAGGATGGAATCTATTATACCTTTTTGTTCATTTTCATTCTGATAAAATTGTCAAAATTGTATCAATGATAGTCAAAATATTCAACACAATAGTATTATTATTAAACTTAAATATTTTCGTTGTCGGCATTCGCTATCTTCCATGGGAATATAATGTAAATATATTCTTAAAACAGGTAATGGTCGAAAGCACAGGCAGGGATGCCCGGAAGGGGGGTCAATGGGGGCCATTGCCCCCCCTGAGATTGTTCGTGTCATTTACAAAATTGGAAGTTTTTTACATAAAGCTGATCTATAATAGTCAGCGACTATTCGACAATCCTTGTATCTAACAAGTCATATAGGAGGTATTTATTATTTAATCGTGAAAAAGACAATACGATTATTTTCAATCGCTAAGTCACTTTTTAACTTTTGGCTGGTTCCTACAGATTGTCTGTTAACGCGGACGAGTCAAAGTAATTAATTAAATTAATTTATTTGCTTCAAACAAAAGGAGATTGCCATTACTTTTTGAATAAAATAATAAAATATGAAATAAATTTTATCAAATTAAGTTGTTTAAACTTTATTATGATTTTTCTTACAAATATTAGAACTAATAGTGTAAATGTGTAATTTTATATTAACTTAAATTAGTTTTGATTTAAAAAAAATATATTATTGATAGTATTGAGAAATATGAGTAGATAAAAGATGTAGCGGTAAATTTACCTATAAGTATTTAGGTACTTACAATTTTTTTTGCTCCCCCTGAACTACATTTCTGCGGGCGTCCCTGAGCACTGTCTGCTAATGACGCAGTAGATGATGGTGTCATTGACGATGACGTGTTGAACTATTTTTTTCCAAAGAAGCAAAAATTTGAACATAGGTACCATCTCAAATTGTACCCACACAAATTGTATTTTATTGTACTAATACCTATATTTAGTACCCACCTACAAAAATTTAAACAATACTGGTGCTATCAACGAGTTGTGTCACCCAAAAAATAAATATTGATACACGAGTTGCGTCCTGATGAAAAAGAGTGAAACGAGTTGAGCCCCAACAAAAAAAAATGTTTAAGTGCACAAATGCTGTATTAAAAATTATAATACTAATAATACTACCAATAATACTAATTATAATATTATAAATTAAACTATCTTTATACTATTTTTTTTTATCGCGAGGAGATATTAAAGTGCACGTAACAGAGCTACAACGATTGTACCCATTTTGATTATTGAATAATATAAAGAAAACGAATCATATATATAGGTACTATTGTACTAGTATATAGTATGTAATATATAACGTAACAATTCCAATACAATCACATCTAGAGAATAGAAATTAAGTACTGCCGCTTCTATCTTGGTCAATGTTGACGTCAACAAATTTAAGAATCAATTTGTCTGCAGCAAATAAGGATCAATCTTTCAAAATAGGCAAATTTGTTAAGTATATTTTTGGTTTGGCATTTCTTAACCCACACAATATAAAAATACTTTTGTCTTTGACCTAATATCTTGTTATGTTTCAAATAATTTCAAAGTATTTTTGCAATTTATTTAATGTTAGAAATTAACTTAATTAACATCTTATTTCCTCTTCTTATATGAATAGCATCGTCTATTTCAATGTTACGCACAACTAATATGCTAAAGATGCAAAAATGACATATAATTTGTGCCAAAATTAATATTTCATACAAGTAGTTATTTAAAAATATTTAAAATCGTCAATAATTGATATTAATATAATATATATATATCATAATAATAATCATTACAATAAATTAGATAAAAAAAGAGAATTTAGAAATTATGACTTTCCTGTTTTATACACCAATAAATCTTTTGGACAATATTTTGTAGACTATCTGGGACCGAAAATTTTTAATTCTATACCGTATGAATTTAAAAAAAAAATGTGATATTGGGTGATACTATTAATATTAAATATGTGGTATACAAGTTTTTATTTTTGGAATTAGAGAAGAACGCATTATGTTTGTAAAGTATTTTCATTTTTCTTTGTTTATAAAACTTTGAAATGTTACAACTTTATTAAAAAAAAAAAAAAAAATTTTAATTTATTTACTAAATATTATGCTTTTATAATTGTTAAATGTTTATAAATAATAATAATAATAATAGTATATAGGTACATACAAATAAATGAAAATAAATATAATTTTAATAAATTGGTTAATTTTAATCCAACTTATTTTAAATAATTCAATACAATTTATTTCAACATTCTGATATTTCTTCCATTGTACAATTTTATGTCTTCATGAGATATCCTTAATTTAAAATTAATTTTACACGAAGCTTACACGAATGTATATACTAATAATATAATATGTTATAAGTTATAACACAAAACTGCTCACACACTATATGACAATAATCTATCGTAACTGGATAATAAATTTGTTCATTAAGATTAAACGTTTGGGATTTTTGAACTAAATTTAATATCCTTTATTTATCTGTTATTTAATATCTAATAAGACAGTATTAATCGTGTCAAACACTTTACAGGTACCTAGAATTTTGGCACTTTTGTACGATATGAATTTTTTTCTTATCTAATTTTAGTGCTTACTGCTTATGACTTCCGCTGAATTAATAGTACTTGTGAAGCATTTCACTCAAAATTTAATTCAA
Organism: Schizaphis graminum; assembly: GCA_020882235.1. Classification (NCBI taxonomy): domain Eukaryota; kingdom Metazoa; phylum Arthropoda; class Insecta; order Hemiptera; family Aphididae; genus Schizaphis; species Schizaphis graminum. The sequence continues at coordinate 39,308,497 of CM037031.1, forward strand.
TGTTCCATTTAAGATATCCCGATATTTTTCAATTTACTGAAGTCATAAAAAATGTTAAATATGATACATTCAAATTAGAAGTTTATTAAATATACGATGCATCAATAACATTTATTTCTAAATCTAAATTTAAATGCATATATTATATAATAATAGAGAAATTTCTAGATTTGAATTTATAAAAATAGTTTCATTACATTTTTGCTTAATATGTAATTATTTATTCTTTTAATTATTATTAATTTTATAAATGGAAATATAATGTTTTATTTCATTTTTTTTTTTATTTTGTATTTATTTTTTTATATATCCGTAACATGTATTATTGGTTATTATTATTAGTAATAGTAGTATTATTAATAATTATAATATATGACCAAATAAAATGTATTATTTTGTTAAATGTAAAATTATAATTATATTTATATAATATTGTAATGAAGAATGGACAAATTTCTAGATTTGTATACTCTTGTAAAATGTACATTTTTTTCATCTTGACAAACTCGTGTATCTAAAAAACATTAACCGGACATAATTCGTGTAACCCCGAAAAATCCACCGGACACAACTTGTTTACAGCCGCTACTGAATGGTACTAATGCTTAGACGCTTAGTATAGGTATAATGTATATACCAGGTGTTCATTAAATTTTGAAACTCTTAATTACTGTATACAGTATACAATATACATCATACATATTTTAACACTTACATGGCTACATGGAACAATAACAGATTACTGAGATAGCACTGTTGTACATTTTTATATTATAAAATATTTAATAACTTCAATAATTATATTATATTATTACCATCACTCCTAATTAGTCTAATGACTGTTTTCAAATTTATTGAATTCTCTATAGTTTATTATTTTTTCATGATGCATTTTTAGTTAGCTCTAAATTTATCTTAAAAATATAATATTTTTAATAATTAAAAATAAAAATGTCTTCGGAATAAAATTTTAAGTTGTGTCGACAGCTTTACATATACGTGGGCCCGGAGACATGGTACAGTCTACCTTAATCCTGACCAGCTTAGTCGTCTATATAGAGGTATACTCTTTATAACAGGATGAGCCATCAATCTTTTAGACCAATAAGTCTAATTATTATTTTTTTTAAACCTGTGGTTCGCATCTATTAAAACGCATTTATAAAATTATTAAAAACTCGGTCTGTGTTTAAAACGGATTCGTGGTATTCAAATAAACGTAGGTCGGGCTACGGCTTGAAGACTCCAGTTCTAAAAGAATCGACCAAATTCATTTAAAACATACATTTTGCAATGATACATAACGCCATAAAATAATAAAAACATATTCAATGACAATCATAAAAAAATGCATAAGATACGGTCAGGAAGGGTTGAACCCATAAAACTCCTTTGACTATGCCAATGATTTATAGGTAGGTATATAGGTATTCATCATAATTTCATAATTCATTAACTCATAACACATAGTAGGTACATAGGTACATGAATACACTGTGAGCTTCGAATAATATAGCTGGGTAAAATTATTTATATATTTGTCTATTGTCATATTAAATTAAAATTTATAATATATGACGTATATATGTATAGGTACATTCTATACACTGCAATATGCTACAAAAATGCAGTGTAACATACCTTCGACTATCCGACTTAGAATATCGTATTATGCTCGTTGAATAATGTAGGCCACAGAAGTCTGTAGTCTATATATAGCCAGATTACAGCAGCTTTATTGTACCTAGATCGTAGGTACATCCGTGTATAATTAACTATTTTTTTTCAAACAAAGTGACCACCTCTTCCCACCAATACATTGTATATAGGCTTGCATACCATGATTAAAGATACATATCATGATTTTTTACAACATTTATCGTTATAATTTATCAAGTATTTAATTTTTTTAAACATAATACATTTAATTTCCTATTTTATAACATTTTTTTTTTAAGAATATTATACTGATTTACTCATATTATAAATTTTGAATACATATATAACGTCACATTATTATGTTATAAGTTATAACTTATTAACTTTAGATTGAATTCGAAAATTCTATTCACTAATACATTTTTAGAATGTTAAATATATGTATATATTTAATATACATATTATATAATATAAGTTAGAATGTATGCTGTAATTTAAAAAAATTAATAAAAAAATCGTTTTCTTCAATTTTAATGTATGATAGTGACATAAGTTAATGTTAAAAATGCGAGGAAGTGATGAAGGTGTCATCTATAATGGATGTGTTAATGTTAAATGTTAATCCAATGATAAATCGTTGCATACTTAAAATTTTAGTCTGAGCGGAGACTATAAGTTTAAGCTTAAATTTCTAAAAATATTTTATTGTAATGTACTTACTAGCTAAATAACCCAACTTCGTCTAGGAAAAAATAAACAAATTAATTTAAAATGCGGTGCTATATTGGTGTAATATAATACTTTGGTTGTTTTATGTTACGGACTTATGGTAAGTGACACTTTATCGAAAAATAACGTTATCCGCCGCTTATTAACGTTAATAACCTTATGAAATGGGAAATGTTGATTATAAAATAGATGACCAACAAACAATATGATAAGGTGACCGCTAAATCTGTATAATTCGTGGGTAAATTAATAAAACTTTATCTGGCATAGATAAGGTACATAAAATGATGATGGTCCTACATTGGTTATTTGGTAAGGTTATATAAGAAAATATCATATACCTAAATGAAAAATTATATAGCTGATTATACTCAAGTATATGACATGTATACAAATGTTGTCGTATGTACCGATTTAAAATGGCTATTGCAGACATATATATTGTTTTACTGTTCGTAAAACTTTTAATGAAAAAAAAAACTTTTTAACAAAAAATTGAACAAACGAGATAATAATAACTCTTTTTTGTCTACTATAAAGATTTTAGTGTTCTTATTGACCAAGTTAAAAATCAAAAATGTGTTTAAGAACTTTCAGTGAAATTAAAACTATGAAGAACTGTTGTATATAGTATATACATTAATACGTAAAGTACTATATTCTATAATAATAAATGGGAATGAACCTTATTAGACCTTAGACCAGCTGACAAAAAAATGTCGTGTTGACCGTATTGTATTAGACATATTTAGTATTATGTTAAATGGATGAAATGTTATTTGAAATTCTTTACAAAACACATTCTTCCATAAAGACCACGAAATACAAAATTGTATGATGACTTAACTGAAAAATAAATATTGCAATATAACTAATGAAACAATTATGGATTATTTAAAGTTATGTGTTGTCGTGTTGAATGCTATAAAAAGAAAAAAGTGCATCCGAGAAGAGAAACACGGTTTTCTTAAGTACAATATTTACACACGTCAAGATATAGCCTCTTTTTTATTTTAATAAAATAATAAATTACAGTCTATACACATAATTAAGTACAATGAGTAATTTTGTTTGGGTACATAATAACAAGAATAACGAGTTTGGGAAAGCACTCAGTAGTGCCACCCGATAAATAGAAATAGCTTCTTACGAAGAAAATCTGTTAGACGTGGACAATGTGATCATATTAGTCGTGGTAGACAGTTGACACTAAGGGGAACCTGCAGCTGGTAATAGTTCTGTTGTGAGCTCTCAAGGGTACCAGCGCAACCATTGCAGACGACTATAGTTGCTACCGGCGCAACCCATTTGCGCCCGAACCCATTTATCGTAGCCCATTTGCGCCCCAAATCATAGCCCACATGCGCCCGATTCAGATTAGGTGAAAATCGTGTAACGTTGCCATTTATTGAGTATTTTGGCGTAATGGTGTGTAACTATAAAATCTAAAATAATATTTGATCGTTTCCCAAGCTAATCGAAACCAATAATAATAATTATTATTTTAATAATATTATTTTAATATTATTGTAATTTAATTATTTTTTGCATTATTAACATTCTTGTTATTGACTAATATATATTATTAATATTAGGTAATTATTTTTGATGTAGGATTTTATATTTTTAAACAATCTTAAACAACAACTGACAACTAATATGAATTATTTATTTTGATTCTATATACATTTAATTTATGCATTTTTAATAATATTTAAAATTTATAAATATATGTATATTATTGTAATTGTATTTATTAATTATTTTGATTTTACGTAAAAATATTTCTATTTGAAATTTATAATTTAATGCAATATAAATAATATTTATATAGGTACCTATACATATAACATGCATACTGTGTAGTATTTAACATTATTTTTAAAATTATTACTTTTTATTACTTTTGATTTTACGTAGGATTTTTAAATTTTAAAAAAACAACGGCAACGTTGCATGCAAAATGGGCGCATTTGGGCTATAAATCGGGGTGTTAAGTTTTTTATTTTGGGCGCAAATGTCCATAACCCTCGGGGCGCAAACGGGCTGCTCTTGGGCGCAAATGGGCTACAGCCGTTGCTACTGCTACAATAATATAAACGTTGTTCCTGTCACGGGGCTAAAAAGTTGCGTGTAACAGTAAACATCTCGCAGGTACAACTTGTAAAAATAAATAAATAATATTAATAATAATAATATAATATTGTTTCTCTTTTTGAAAATACCTACTTCATTTTTCAATTAACATTATTTGAGATTCGCATGCATAATATATCTACTCAAAAGCAACAATTAGCCGTTTATTTGGTAAGAAAATAACGATAATATTTCGATATTTATTAGTAAATGACGTTATTTTCCGTTTAACGTAATTTTCCGTAACATATCCATCACAGTTGATGGGCTAATCAGCATCTGCGTGAAAATGTTAAGTGTCTATTGTTAATCATTTTTAAGTTACAAAACAAATCGGTAAAATCAAAAAGTGGTTTTGGGTTAATATTCCCGCTTCTTAATTTATTTTGAAAAATACTAGGAAATAGGAATTAAAAATAGGTACTTTTAATTTACCAAAGTGTCAACTTAGTTTCCACTTTTCTATTTCCTTTTAAAAGTCACTATCTCAAAATTTGATTTATATAATTATATTATTAAGTGTTTTAAAATTTTCGCTTAAAAAAAAAAACCAACAAATAATTTTTAAGAAAAATACACACAATACATTGTAATATACGAATACCAATACATTTGTCTTTCTCTGCTCAAAAACGTTAATTGTTTTCGAGATAATGAGTGTTTACTGTTAAAAGAATCGCCCAATTTATTATTATATATATTATATAAGTATATTATTTCTAAACTCTAAGGAATTGCATCACGAGAAATAATTATGATTATTGAAGTATAATCGGCCAATGACAAATTAAAAATAAAAAATCAAATCTAAAGGATTTTTTTACCGTTGTCTTTGTCTTTATTGTCAACTAAAAGTGAATGATTGATCGACAATGATTTGATCTACAAATGACCGAGTCATTCATAATCAGTCAATGTGTGTGTATATGTTGCAATTTATACTACACATTGACTGTATATTATATATATCTATATATATTATTTAATGTATAAACAATAATATTATATTATATATGTATATATACGTTTATTTGTTTTTTTTATTTATTTTTTAAGGCTTCAGCTATAGTTCAACGTTCAAGTTATTAGATTATAGAATCATATATGAATGAGAGAACACAGACAATTTAAAATCTTAATTTACAATTTACAAATAATTATATTTATATAGGTAGTTTAGTGTTTATTTTATAGTTAGATATAAAGGCAATTATTTTGGTAACTTGATCTAAATTAAATCAAAGTTAAATTTCCTTTCCCACTTTGGCAGACCCATAGAATAAAATGTGTACAATAGATTTGTACAAAATCTTGCACATTGTAATAACGTTGATTAAATAAAATATTATTATTATATATTTATTTATTTTAATCAACAGGCATAGCCCTTTAACAAAATATTACATATATTTATCGACACATGTAAACTATGTCTACTAATATTGTTGATAATAAATAATAATACAAACAAAACTAACAGAAAGACAAGAAAAAAATATAATAGGTACATCAAATAAAAACAAAATATTAAATAGTTAGGTTCTATGTTTTAAAAATAACAATATTTTAGCTTTAAAGATTTAGTGAGATAAAATAAAATTTAAAAAAAAAATTAAATTAAATTAATAAAATAAAAATTAATAATTAATAAAATTTAAGACTGTGGAAGTTTTATTGGCGTTAAAAATAGTTGTTGAGAAAAAATGAATAATTATAATGATTTGTTTTAAATTTAGGTACATAGAACAAATCAAAACTACGTGTATTCCTAATAGGGATTCTAATTACAAGTAAATTTAAAATAGCTGGGTAGTTTAATATAGTTATTTAAAATATATTCATTAATGTACATTATATCTATTATGCCATGCTTGATGGTATAAGAGATTCAAAACGAATAGAGTCTTGAACTAAAAGTTATAAGAATCTCTAGAGATAGTACAATTGGTATAACATATAGACAGTTCTTTTCAAAAATTTGTATTCATTGTTATTAAGATCGTTTAAATAAATTGAATAATTATTAGACTACATAAAAGAGTCAAATTCTAGGCTAGATCTACGTAAACTAAAGAATTTTTAAAATTTATTTTAAACACAAAGGATTTTTATTAATAAAACATTACATCTTATAAGTTTAATTTTTAATGAAATATAAGATTCAAAACAAATACCTAAATCTGTGATGGAATAACATCTATCAAGAGGATAGTTATTAATTTGATAATTATGAAAAAGTTATTATTCTACATAGTACCTATTATGTAAAATACCGTAATTTATCATAGTTCAAGCAACGATAGTTTCTTTTATACTCCACAATTCAAGATTGTCAAGATTATAATATTATACCTATCAAAATTGTAAAATGTAGATATATATTTTTTTAAATAATTAGATTAATATAAAATGGGAAGGGAAATGTAGATTTTTAGAAAATTAAAAAAATCCAAAATAAAAAATGTGTCTGTTATTGTGTGTGTGTCCATGGTTAAAATTGTACACAGCACATAATTTAGACAATCTTAAATTTTAATTACGATCGTATTTTGGCTAATTCAGTGTGTTACTTGAAGAGAGGTTGGAAGAGCCTTTAATGAAATTATTAGTGAGTCAAAAAAGTGTGCCCAAGTTTTATCCCGTCTTGCAAACTTTGGTTGAATTAGTATAGGTACTTAGATATTAGTTACGTTTTAGAGATGATTTCTCATTAATTATCAAACTTATCATGGATTTTTTTAATCTTTATTTACTATAGACGGTTCAACGGTTGTATGTAATGTTCCACCACGATATTTTTTATGAAATGTTTTTTAGAAAAAACTTAAACATATAATATTCAATAATGTTATATGCATAATCGTAAAAAAAATGGTTAAAAGGTTAGACAAGCGGAGTAGTGGACAAACATTTTGTGGGGTAACCCCGTACCACTCCACTCCGCTTGTCTAAGCTTTAAATACATATAACTCATACATTACTCGTCCTAAATTTGATTTCTATGTATCAAAATACTCAGACAATTATTTTGCTTCGGAATATGAAATTAAAACTCTATGTTGTCGTTCAAAAAAATAAAAAACTTGAAAAATTATAAGGATAAAAAATATTTAAAAATATAATTTTTTAATAAAAACGTTGTTTTTTTAAGAATTTGAAAACATGTAAAAAAATATTTTCAAAAACATGATTACTTTTTGAAATAATGAGTGTTGTTTGATAAAAAAATCACCCTGTATACAAATTTAAATTGTATATATTAAAACTATACAAACCAGATTGTCAACACTCCTTACGATGATAGTTAGGTATACGCGATATAGTTACATTATATGATGGCTAATATCATATTATTGTGATAGTTTTAAGATATCGTCACCATATTAGGTCAATATGATAGTATTGCTGCCACAATGACATAATTATATGTGATTTATGCGTTTATTAAATAAGTATACACGTTATGTTTATGTTATAGTATACAGGTATAGATTTTACTTTTTATATAAACTGAACAATGTATATGTAGTATGCATAGGTCATCTATAATTATTTATATGAACAGTAGCGTAAATAGACTTTTGGATTTTGGCATAAGTTTCATTTAAAATAAAAATTTTTTTTCATAAACTAATGACCTTTTTTTAAAACATAATAAATAACTTAAAATTGGTACTCACACCATCAAGTAACTATATACATAAGAATTTAAATAAACATCATGTATTTAAATTTCAAGAAAATTATTTTTCTTGTTAAATCTTCGAAATATTTACTGTCGCGTTAGTATATCACAGCATAGCCAATAAGACATTACGATAAATAAGCATAATATATGTATAATAATTGGTTTTACAGTTTTACCTCTAACCTCTAACACCTTACCCTCTAAACTCTAATATCTCAGTCCAATTCATTCATTCAAATTATCTACTGCAGGGGATACTAAATTAGTAAATTACTATACACTATAATATAAGTATATAACGTATTATATATTTATATGTACTATCACATGATTCACATGCTCCTATGGCCCGTATATACGTATCAAACCTTGCCTTACATAATGAATAAATTATGATAGAGTTGCCATTTATTATAAATTACAAACCGGCACACTGTAATACCCTCTCCTGTTTTCTTTGGAATATTAAATAATAATTTGTTGTAAGATTTTATTTTTAATACATTAAAATACTAAATGTTTATAACAATTAGAAATTAAAAATAAAACAAATGTTGATAATATAATAAATATAATTTATAATTATTTATTCATAAAATGTATAACTACAAAATAATTAATAGATTATAAAACGATAATAATATTATAGATTTTAAATCTAAAAATCTAAATTTAATTAAAACAGAATTATTTTATTTATAATTATATCCATAAGTTGGAATTTTTTAATAATTGAGATCCAGTTTTATATACACGAATGAGCAGCTCTTTGTTTTTTGATATTTCTTCATACAATTCTTGGCAGGGACGCAGGGTATATTTTCCAAATCGGTCTATATGACTAATGTAACTTCTACTGTATTAATGTATAAATTATTTCGTGACTTTGTCAATAATTTTTAACGTTAAATCCAGGTAGTGTAAATGTAAATTGTACAATTTTTGATATCATAGAATAATCAATATTATTTTCGATGGGTGATTTAAAAATTGAATGCCATTTTTCTTTAGATGTTTTGCATATAGCCATTCATCGGGTTTTTCTCTGATATATTTTTTTAAAGACGTTTAATTTTTCAAACAGTTCAGCAGGAACAATATGACATTGTAACGTAGGTACCTATTAATACATATCGTATGGCGTATCACGTATGTCACAAAAGACAAGTCTGAAGACTGACAATCGTTAATATTTAACGAATGTACACGTACATAGTACATTATAAATATAATATAGATATAATAAACCCTAACAACTATTGGTCCTCGGATAGATTATTGTATCAAAAGTAATAAACATTTGTTTCCGACAACTATTTATTTTTAGTTAAACACACGTGTAACATGTCGGGACTAATTCTTAAAAACCCGTACTTTTTCACGCCCTTGCCGAGAATTAAAAGAGGCTGTGTAATGAAAATCAGTAGTGTCACAATAAAACTGAGACGAATGACACCCTAACTTTAGAGGATCAGCACAGCGCTATTAGTTTTCTCATTTCTGTGTTTAACTCGCGTGCAACATCATGGCGGCAAATTTAGGTTCAGTAGAATCAACCTTGAGCCTATAGAGTTGTTAGCTTTAATACTATAATGAATTTATCAATCATAAAACTTAAGGCGATTCAGAGCAAAGTAGACTAAAGATTTTAATTCTAAGGGTTTTAATTATTAGTTTTATTATTATTATTATTATTTTATATTACTATTTATATTTCTATTAGAATTTAAAAGTACAAAATCGGAGGTGTGTCGTATGTTGAACTAAATGTTGTCAATAAAATGTGTATTGTATTATTATAATTATTATTAAAATACTAGAGCATCTATAATAATTATCTACAAACAGTTATAAACAAAATTATGTCAATATTATTATATTAAATTTATATTTTTTGGCAGAGTTTAACATATTTTACCGATATTAAGAGAAAACAATTGAAAAAATATCATAATATGCCTATAAATAACTTAGAATTAGTAAAACATTTCATTGACTGTCACTATATTATTATATAATTTTAATAATGTGTTCATCCGTTAGCTTTTAATCTATATACACTCAATTATATAGCTAAATCGTCCTTGTTATAAAGCATATTGCTTATAAGTTACATTATAGTACATTATATTCGATAAAACAATTTGATTTTCATAGAGTGTTCAAGATAATATCAGTCTTGTAACTTGTAAGTGATGGTTGGTGACGATTAGAGGAGTATAAATATAAGACAAATAATAATGTGGCGAGAGTGTGAAACATTATGTATGCATATTGCATATAACCATACAATGTAGTATATATGTATACACATATGCGCGCGTGTGTATGTGTGCGTGTGCGAGATTACGAGAAAGACAAATAAATTAGAGTAGAGAAATAGCTCTTCTTATGTTATAACTTAAAAGTTATAATACAACATAATAATATTGTACCGTGACTATTTTAAACTTCCATAGAAATTTAATACGTTTCCCATAGTGGCATAGTCGTGTTTGCCTATATTCGGCTATACACATATTATATATGTTTTAGATTCTGCAGTTGGGAACGATGAATGTATATTGATTTTACAATGATGTGTGTTTTTTTCCTATCTATCATTACATTTTGGGGTAGAAAAAATACTTAGAGTTTAAACTTTGGGCTTTGGGGGTGGTTTTTGGTAGAAAATATAATATAATTGGTACTATAGAAAATCAAAAGTAAAAAATGCCAGTACTTATATGTTAATACTTTAATACTGTAATTTTTAGTATTTTACTCTAAACAAGTTTTCAACATAATGCATTTTTTTATTTTGTTATAATTCAAAAGCAAATAATCGTAGATAATATAAATTTTCACTACATTTTTATATTATAATTTTGTATACATATAGTATGATTTTGTCATGAGAAATAGTTTTTTTTTTATAAAAGTCGATGAAAAATTATTCACTTGGTCAAAAATCTTGAATATTTAATACAAGGTCTTGCATAAGTATTGTTCTTATATCTAGTTAAAAATATTAAAAATACATGGATACAATCTTTTATATGCATTAATTTTAAATGTTTACAAAACTGCGAAAATGTATAAAATACAAGTATATTATAAACTGAAAGATTTATAAATCTTCAATGTTTATAGTTGAGGTTTAAAAAATTAATACAATGTTCCTCATAATATATAATTTTTAGTAGATAAAGAAGCTAAAAAATATATAAATATAATTATTTTTTACAAACATTTGAAAAAAAATGTATCTACACGAAAATCCAATACAAAGTTAGTTATTTTGTTATAATTCAAACATTTTGTAAGCGCTGTAACGTTGTATCTTATAATCCCTGGAGCTTTTCTTAAGAACTTCTTTTGAAGAATTTCGTTATTTATTGATTTTTGTTGAAGATGCTGTGGCCTAGTGCCATACACGAGTACCTATTTTACTTGTAATGTGTCAGTATAATGTATGTAGGTGTTATGAATACTATAATATGCAATGCATAGTATGATATATTATAATAGCCGTTATAAATCCTTTATAAAAAAAATTTTAGTTTACACAAGAGTCAATTTTGAGTAATGAGTATATCTACATTGTAAAATACTACATTAATACGCTTTGCCGCAATTTTATAAGTGCGCTGATTTCGTACATATAGTTTTTGAAAAATAATGAGCATAAAATATATAGTATATAACTTATAAATATTCTACATTCGTAGCTAAGCCAACAAAAACAGATTTTTTTTAATATATCATATGTGTACTTATTTTATTTATTTAAATGCATTTACATTTTTAGATATTTAAAATACTTACAGTATACCTTTAAACTAAGTATTACTATTGGGTCTATTGGGTAACATCTTATCAAGTAATCTCATCTTATTATTATTATTATTTTTTAGTCTGTTTGCACATATACTATGTGTATTATTCTACAGGCTGGTTGTATATTATTTTTTTTAACAATAAAAAAAAAATAATAAAAAACATACTTATATAATTATATGATAATTATGGTATAATAATTTATTTTATTTTATGAAGTATAATCGGTATTAAGTATATACGGGATATTAAAAACAATATTATACTGAAATAGGTTGTTACTGTATTATGGAGTTGTAACTTGTATAATAATAAATAATACTTAGATAGTTAGTTATAATGTATATTTCACATTTATAAACATAATTAGTATATTATGGTTTTGATATATTTTAAAATATTATGCAAGTTAAGCCGAGTCTGAGCCTCTGAGAAATGATTAAAGCGCTTCAAAGTTCCTTTTAAACATCGCTATCAAAATGTACATGCATACGTCTACCGTTATATACACAATTTTAAGTTATAAAATAGTTTCCGTATGTGCAAAAGACGATATACATGCGCTATTTTAGTAGTAAAGCATCAAGCAGCTGTAGTCCTGAAAATATAAAGTGGCTGAAGCAGCGTTCATTGACGTCGTTTTATGTCTCGTAACTTTTCTATATTATGTATTATTTATTTATCCAAAATTGGTTTTAGATTTTGTTTAAAATTTGAAAATTATAGGTACCATGGGAGTAAACATTACATATATTTGAGCTTAAAGTATTGTTTCTATATAACTTGAAAGTTGAAAGGTCGACAATTGAGATCCGTACCTATTAATCACTATTTATAATACTTTAATACAATTGAATATATTATACACCCTACACATCTATAATATTAATGTTCAACAATTTGAGCATACAATAGATATATTATAGAATAAAAGTTAATAAGACAATAAATTATAAAAGAAAACCAGTTTCTAAAATAAACGAAATTATTATCTTAATAATATATTCTGCAGATTATTGGTACTAAAGATGGAAAAGTGGTTGAAAAGAATGTAAGGATTTTTAGGAAATTAAGCAAGATTAATCCTTTAGCATCCAAAGTAAAATAAACAATGGTGATGTGAAAGAAATAACAAATACTAATGTATTGTTGAAATGGAAAATAATTTAGCATAAACTTATAAGCATGAGTAGATAATAATGTATGAGTTGTAGCTAGTTGATTGAATTGAATAATAGCTGGAATATATTATATATATGTATATATATTATAATAGGTGCGGTGTCACGTGTATACTCGTGCAATATCTAATAAAAGCTGTATCTTGGTAAGTAACTTGCTTTTTTATTTAAACTAAAGTAAAAATAAATTTTTAGAATTTTTATAGATTAGTCTATTAACATACTAAGTCAATATTTTACTATATGGTATAATTTTTTTGAATTACCTCAAATCTTAATGTTAACTTTTTTAATTGTATTGTTGGCCGAATACCGATAGTTCAGTTTCACTTTATTTTTTTGGTTACCTATGTATTATATATTTCCGAATGATATATTATGTATTTTTTTGTTTGTAATTTTTATTGTCTAAAAAATCCATTTGGTCAATCATTTTTTTTTTAAGAAAATGTTTATTTATATCAAATCCATGGGAAAAAATACACGATTATGAAATTGCCTAACTAAGAATCTCTAATTAAAAATAAACGGCGTGTGTTTGGGCATTATATATGTAAGTACCTAAGTACCTACTTAAAAATTGCAGCGTTCCTGTGAAATAAATGTAAAAATAGTAACGACTTTGGTTAAAACAGATATTAAACCAACATTTAGTACATAACTATTGGCTAGTATAGCTCATAACAATCTCAGACAGTTATCCTCTTTCGGCTCTCTTGCTATGCATACATATATTTTGTCATAGAGGTAATATTTTTTAAAATAATTTTTCTGGTTTTAATTTTGAAAATAAGTTATATCATAGAATAAGCACAGAAAAAACTATTGAAACTTGAAACAATTTATTAAAATATAAGAAGGTGATCAGGTGATAATAAGAAAAGAAAATTAGCTAGATGATGAAACTGCGAGGTTTGAATTAATGATAAAATGCACTGATGATGATTATGACTGATATGATGATGAAGATGGGGCGAAGCCGCAAAGGTTAAACTAAAACCTTAATTTGAAAATTCAACTTACAGTATCTTTTAATCAACTTTATCAATTGGTAATAAATCATAATAAATACTTAAAAATATATCTAAGTTTAAATTTTACTAGATATCTAATAACAGTTTTCTAATATACTTGCAATAAGTAATAGGTGCTACGAATATAAGCGAAAAATGACGATTAAGGGTTTCAATCATTGTATTTCTTCTATACATAAGTCATATAGGTATTATAGTTATTATACACAGATATCATTGAGTACTATCATAATATTAGTTACCTATTATATATAATATATATTTTTGAATTCACAACATCGTACCGAGGTAGGTAACTAATTTGTTTATAATTATTAATTACGAATGGAAACAATATGAGTCATCACATCGTGTTGCCAGTTATAACGTTGTTGTGTAGATTATTTACATTGTATTCAACAGAAAAGTATTTCTGATACTTTATCTGTATTGTGTACAGTACCTAATGTTGTTATCCACTAGTATTATAGTACTGTGTTATAGTTTATTAGTATATATATTATATGGGCATTGGACAGGATACAGAGAGTTGAGTTTTTGGGTCTTGTCTCTTGTCTCGCCGCTCTGTTCATTCAACCCGCGTCATCGGCGTAATGCCGACTATTGCGTTGTATCATTATTCATTATTATATAAATTCAACAACAATGATAAAATGATTACATTCGAAAAACGATTATGAGCCAAACTCGGTTAAATATAGTGTTACAAGAATTTAAAGATTTTAAGTGTCCATAATATAATTGATTAGTGATTATGGTCCCCAAGTATTTAATTAGTGTTAGGTGTAAATGTAACTAAAATTTTTGTAATAATTTTAATTTTTAGTTAATTAATAATTGCGTTTTTGAAATAATTTATTATTTCATTATTCATAAGGAAAATATAAACCTAATTAGCTATAAGTATAATATGTAATATATATTATGTATAATATTATATTATAATATGGTTTATTAAGTGTAGTTACTATAGATACCTACCTGACTTCGGTATCTAATTCGAATTTCAAAAAAAGTCTCATAGGTAGTCCTAACATTAATTTTTCTTAGGGATTTCGTTTCCCCGAGATTGTAATGAATCATAAATTTTAAAATTTATTGGAATGAATAAAAACGAAAAAAGCATGAATTTTTGAAAATCATTTGTTATTTTTATAGGTAAAGTTCAATTATAATTATTTAACACAGTGGTAATTAGCGACAAGAGATTAGAGTATTAGACAATACATTAAGTAATTGCCAAGTGCTAACATTTATCATAATTCATAATACAGTTACTATCTTATAACTATATGGCTATATGACTATATAGCAATATTTAATCGATGGTGGGCTCAGTAAAAGTGGTCCAAAATGACTATAGAGGTAAGAGGGAGTAGTGGATATACGTAAAGTACGTAGACACTTAGTTATGAAGAACAGTTTCTTAAGTTCGAAACCCCAACATGGCAACAGGCAAGGTTAGATAATGTGTCTTAGGTAAATACTAAATTGGTGAAGTCATAGTTCATACTTCATACTCAGGAATGACAGGAATTCAGGATTAGATTTTATTAAGTCGATGTCGAATATATTGTCTATCACCTACGGTGAAGTTGTTACGTAAAAGTAATAGTGATAACATAGAAATTTGGACTCGGTGAAATGGCTACACTGTTATTATATGACAATAATTATCAATAATTATAATCATATGTTTGTAATGATAACTCTGTTTTCTGATTTCTATAGGCTATGGTTCTAAGTCCTAAAACTATCATAGGTAGTTCGATTTCTATTTCCTATTCTAATTACAAATAATTTTGTTGAATTTATTCTTTCAATTAAAATAACCATTATGGCTGGCTTAGGTATTGCGGAAATGTCTGCCATACGTTTGCTAAAACAACCCTTCACACAGGTCAGTACAATTTTTTTGTAATATTGTGTAATATTGTGTAATTTCACCTTGTAAGTATTTTATTTGCAGCAAATTAAGCAGATACATATATCATCTGCTTTAGCAGCTAGCGATGGGGCTGCTGTAGATAAAACACCAAGAATCAAAACTGTCCAAGTATATAGATGGAATCCAGAAACACCCGAAGTCAAGCCAAAAATGCAAGATTACAAGGTTGATCTGTCTACGTACGTAATATATCATATAAATAATGTCAAATACAATAAACTGTTTTTATATTTGCAGTTGTGGACCTATGGTTTTGGATGTATTGATCAAGATCAAAAACACTGAGGATTCAACTTTGACATTTAGACGTTCTTGCCGTGAAGGAATTTGTGGTTCTTGTGCTATGAACATTGGAGGAGTCAATACATTAGCTTGTATTAGGTTTGTATTCAATAGTTTTTATTAATAATACCAATTTAATTGTTTAATTTTATAATATAATGTAATTTATTTATGCTTATCTAGTGGTGTCAATACTGATTTGTCAAAACCATTGAAAATATATCCTTTACCTCATATGTATGTTGTCAAGGACTTAGTGCCAGATATGAAATTGTTTTACAAACAGTATGCTTCCATTGAACCGTGGTTACATACTGATGTGACACCAGCCAACAACAAAGAACATTTGCAACATACATACGATAGAGAGAAACTTGTAAGCTGTTATTTATTGCAATGTTAAAATATGCTTTTAATCTAATATATGTTATATATCTCAGGATGGTTTGTATGAATGTATTTTGTGCGCATGCTGTTCAACGTCATGCCCTTCATACTGGTGGAACTCTGAGAAATATCTTGGACCGGCTGTTCTTATGCAGGTATAATTATATTGAAATTGAATATAGTATATTTGTGAATTGTTGCAATTTTCATTTATTCATTTTTAAATTTACGTATAAGTATAATAGGTATAATAAATATATTGGTTAGAGTATAGTAATAATGTAAATGATTATCAATTGCTTATTGAATGTTGTCAGTCCATTATACAAATTTAAAATATCCTTCAATTAACTGATAAAGACCAATAAGATAACAGGTTATTTTTTTGGTAATTTAACTGTGCTTAAATATAAATTTTAATTTTCAACAAATGCATTTTAAGTCTTAAAAGTGGAATTGTATTTTAAAATGTATTTGATTATGCTATTGATATAAAAATTTAAAATGAAATGCGCTATGTTTGAATTGATGTGAACCAGACCTTGGATAGTATTCTTCTACGACCCCCCTCATTATTCCTATTGATCCATATCTGCCTTGTATAAATATTGTAGTACTATGGTTCTTAACCTGTATATGTATACAACTCAAGATATTTATCCAATTACTGCATATATTCCATGACCTTTTTAAAATAAAGTTCAAAGTGAGTAGGTTAATCCTGACTATCCCCCCTAACAACAATGTTAGATTTTGACTGATAAATTTCAATAGAATATTCAATTTAAATATTTATTACAGTTCAACACAGTAGTCTTATTTGTTCCTCATATTTTTGTTGGCCATAGGTCACAGTATCATGAATTTCACAATATTGTTACAAAAAAAAAAAAAAGAAGAAAACTGGTGTTAGTTCTTACCTAAAACTTAAGTATTATCAATAAAAAAGTCTCTGTGAATTATCAACACCAATATTCAGTTTAATATTTCAAATAATTAATAATTATATTAATTATTGTGTTTCTCAAAAAAATGTGCATAAAGTTTTTTTTTAACGTAAAATATTATACTAACTTTTTAATTTCTTGATAAGCAACTCAAAATAATTTATGACCCATTGGTTGAGAAACACTGTGGTGGTGAAAATATTTTACAAACATAAAAAAAAATAATCATTAATGTTACCTATTTAATAATTACATTTTTTAATTAAAGGCGTATCGTTGGATTATTGACTCCAGAGATAAAGCTACAGCAGAACGTTTGGATAAAATGAGAGATCCTTTCTCAGTGTTTCGTTGTCACACAATTATGAATTGTACCAAAACATGCCCAAAGGTTTGTATAATCATATTTGAATTTATGTATTTATTTTTAATTTTAAAATATATATTTTATAGGGTTTGAATCCTGGTAGAGCTATTGCACGTATCAAGAGTCTACTTTCTGGAGTCACCAACAAGGAAGAACCTAAAGCTATCAAACAATAAAACAATACTCAATAGTATTATAATTTTCAGTAGTATTTTTCAAACTTTGAAAATTAAATATAAACCAAAATTCTGATAACAAAGTATTTCAACTTACTATTTTGTGGATTATAGATTCAGAAGTTAATGTCTGCTAATTTATTGTTAAAAATAAAATACTATTATTATTACTCAACACTGTTTATTAAATTTAATTACAGCATTCTTAACTACATCAATATCCTCTGATGACATACATTTACAATTTTTCATTAAATCTATTAATTTCTGTTTGAATTCATCATGCTGTTGTTTCTTATAGTTCACAATAAATTTTCGAGTTTCCATTAAAACTACGCCTCCATCTTTAATCATAGATGTTATATGAAAGTTCATTTTTTCGAAATACATATGACCACAATACATTACATCAAAAAAATTCTTATATCTATCAAATGTAGGATAATCTGCCATAGCTGTGCGAGGAATAAAGTGGATTTCTACATCATTAACATTAATACTGGAGTAATGTTCAGACATAACTTTAACTTGAGATGATGAAGTTTGTACTTCTTGGATTTTCACATTCGGCAGTTCAGTTATAATAACTCCTAGATTATCAGTTTTACCTTTGTGCTTGTATGGCTTTTGATTTTCTATTTCATAGAACATTCTTGTTAAATTTCTCTCAGTCAAATCCACGGAACGTTTAAGTGGTTGCATGTTACCCATCTTCAACATATCATCATCTTCACAGTCTAAACCAAATGATGGAAAAGGACCATTTATAATGTCACCAAAATAGTCCATTGCAGTTATTTTATCTCCATCTTTCAATAGGGCTAAAGCAAATGTATAATTTGGTTCGGTGCAATCCGTCTCCAAAAATGTGTAAGCTACACCAGTGTCCCGCCAATATGTATACTCTTGATTTGTGATTCGGTTACCTCCATCAATGTAATGAAGAGTCATGTGTAAATCCCAGTCAAACACATTGTTTCGGTGATCATACCTTGTACCCAAATAATTTCGTACTCTCTTATCCCACATCATTGTTATGTTGAAACCATTATTATTTTTCCAATATTTAAATATGGTTTCAATAGTGTCCCTTTCTTTGTATTTAAGTGCATCTAGTTGAATGATGGGCAAACAATGCTGTCTAGCTGTTTCGTCAGTAATTATATCTATAAGTTGAGCTGATTTTTTGATTAGATAACTGTTTGTATTGGGTTTTACAAGGCTATTACCATAAAGTTCCATCCAAGTACGTACCTGAAAATTGTTATTAGAAATTATTAAAAATTATACAAATTTGTTGAATTATATTATTATTTTGTAATACTGTATATTTATTAGATAATATTATAGATTATTAAAAATATGTTTTGTATTTTGATTTGTAGATTGGTTATTGGTAGATATAATTGTTTTGTTTATTACGGTATTATCTTCGATGACAGATTTGATTACTACCCTATTTTAATTTTAACATAATCATTTATTAGAATGTTTTTAAGTTTTCTATAAATTGGATGGTGGGTTTTATAATTGATGGTAATGCAAATGAGATGCCTCACCCACATTTCTAGAGTAAATAATACTTGATTAAAATACTTCTTAGCTTAATGCTTAATGATAGAAATTGAATTAAACAAATAAAAATTTAATAAAATAATAATAGTTTATTTATAAATTAAATCATTTATGCGGGTAAGAACTTATGGCAATGGCAACTTCGTCATTCGTCATAGACATAGGCGGATATTGGGGGGGACTTGGGGGGCTTAAGCACCTTCAGAACGTAGTCAAGCCCCCTTGGAAGGTTCTAGTATCTTTGAAGTTTCTAATAATGTGTTGACGCTAATGGATATGGTAAAAATGTTAAGCCCCCTCACGGATATGACCAAATATCCGCCTATGGTCATAGAAGATGTATCAGACACATATAGGTCGTCTGATCGTCTATAATTTTAGAGTTTATAGTGTTTATACCATAGATAATATATTATAAAGTATCTGTTATTCTCTTATTTCTATCTGCGTTCTCAGTCGCTCAATGGTCACGCCTATAGTCAAGTTTATAACCTATGATACCTATAATATGTAAAACCACTAAAACCGACAACAGCTGTGAGACATTTTCATATTAATATTATAATCGTGAAATATTAAGAACTGCGCATGTGTAATTGTATTATAGGTGACATGTTTCGTCATCACTATTCATTATGCCAACTTCTGACAAAACCTGTTGGCTTTCTGTAATATTGTAATTTATTAATTTGTATTAGTGAAAAAGTGACTTTAGACTTAAGAGGCCGCAACACCCATATATATATATATATATATTGTCACCGTCTTAGTACGTAGCAAATTTATGCTCAGCAGATCACGTTTAGTTCCGTTAGTTTAAAAATTAGATTGAATCGACCTATTATGAAACTTGATAGTAAGAAAATTATCTGTGTTTTTAAGTTGATTTTTTACGATTATTAAGTTTTTAAGTGAGTTATGAGCATTTTAAATTTACGCTATGTTATATACGCATAACTTGCTAAAACATTAAACTACCTATCGTAAAAAACGAACATATTAACACAGATAATTTTCTTACCATCAAGTTCCATAATTAGTCGATCCACTCTAATTTAAAAAAACTGACGGAGCTAAACTAAATCTGCTGAGCGTAAATTTGCTACGTTATGTACCTACTTATAAGACAGATACAACCCATGCAGGCGTGACGCCCTCTTAAGACTTTAGTGTAATTCAAATTGTCCGATTGGTGGGCGTGGGTTGGTCTAATACTTAATGTTTCTTATATTTTGTTCGCTATGAAATATATATTATAATTGTTTTTTGTTTATTAGATATTAGTAAATAAAGTAATTAATTTTTAATTATTTTTGCTCTTGTAGTTGTTTCTAGCCATTTTTTAAGTCTAATGAATTGATTTAATTTGTTTAAAAAAATTACAAATCTGAATTATATTTCATCACGAATCCAATAACGGACGCAATTGTCATGTTGTTAGAAACGCCATTTCTAAATAGGAAAATATAGTAATAAAGGGATTTAAATATAGTAGGCACCTATTATTAGTTTTATTTCTCGACAAAAAACAAAATAAGGTATTCTGTATATCATTAATGCAAATTTATGTCAACAAAACTTATGGATGTGCAAAAGTCAATATGTCCAAAAATTGTTTTGTTGGCCATGTTTGTTAATAGGTCAAAAAAAGTCTATGAAATACGGTTGCTAATTGGGCATTTGGATTTCAAAAATTTGTCTAGAAGTATAAAAATATAAAATACTCGAGTCAGACAGAGAACATGTTCATAATTGTCTAGCATTAAGAAAACCTAGAAAAATATTGTTTTACCATGGTAGATGTTTTAAATGGACATGGTAATTTGATCGATCGTTTCTTTTAAAAAAAATTATAACATCAATGTTAGATTAGATCATTTATTTATGGAGCACTTAAAGGTATAGTTTTATTTTTGGAAAACAAGAGTTAGCATTTATGGAAATGATGACGAGAGCAGTAATTCATTTAATAAAGTGAATTTTAGAGAATTGTTTGATGTGCTGATGTGCATATTATTAGGTGTTCTCAAGAAATACAAAATCATTTAAAAAGTATAAAAAACACATTTTCAGGTTCATCGAAATTCATACAAAATGGTTTAATGTCATGTATTTCTGAATTTTTAGTAAATCACATTAAAAAAAAAAAATAGCCAATGCATATTACATTGAATGTAATAAGCATTGACTTATTTAAAAGTGTAATACATTCTATTCAAATTGATTGCATTAAAAAATAATTCTCAATTAACACAATATTAAATTATTATAAAATATGTTGGGTACAGATTAATCTGAATTGGTTGAGTGTTTCCTGGATTTTAACAATATTCATGAAGATCACGTTTTATTAATTTTAATTCGTTCTATTTTACACGAATGTGCTAAAGAAAATGAGTTAGTTGCCTTTATTATGATGATGCATATATAATGTAATGGGAATTTAACAAATTTACTGACTAGTGTGAAATAGATTGCACTAAATATACTTTATTTACACACACACATTGCTTAACTCATAAATTGAATTTGTTATTCTTATTATAACAATAAGCAGTGGCGTATTTACAAATCATTAATTTTTTTTGTGTGTGAGGGGGGAGGGGCGAAAAGTTTATTACGTTGTAGTTGTATACTTATATTTATAATTTATAAATATAGTCAAATTATAAAATTAAATCAAGCTTTTTGTTATTTTTGTTAAATCACAATCCCTGGGGTTCTATACAATCAAAAATCAAAAAATAACTGTAATGATAAAATCACTGACATCCACTATAAATAATAATTAATTTATTGTATTGAAATTATATATTTAATCACTTAAAAAAACAAAAATAAATAAAAATATACATTACAAATATATTGAATTAAATAATTATTTAAAAAAATGTTTTTGTACCTAGGTAATTTTTAGATAGTTATTAGGACTCAGATTTTAAAATCTTTTCTTTGTTATGTAGGTAATATTTAAGTTTTATTCATAGGCGCCAACTTTTAGATATTATTGCGGGGGCAAACCTCTCTGTAAAACGAAAAAATAAGTTCTGTAATATTCTACAATTTGGTGACCGACCGGGATGGGTAATTACCTGATTGCCCCGTAACCCCTTTCTATAATAGTCCACTAGGCTCTTGGTAGGTTGCAAAATAAAATATTGCACATTATGTACCTATATTATTTTAATTTTCTTTATTAGTTTTAGTTTTAATTAAGCCTATCAATAAGATATAAATTAGTCTGCGTGAAAAGTGGCAAATATACAATATCGTCGATGTTCTGATCAGGGGCGGCTCCAGAGACTTGGTTAGAGGGGAGGGCCTTAGTTTTAATTTTTCTCATGATTATAGGTTTTTCATAATATATGTATAATATAGATAGCACGTACGTACTGTCATATCTACATATTTATACGTCGATGGTATAATATGTTTTTAGCTTATAATTTTTTTTTTCAACAAAATACAATTTTTGTACAAATATAGGCCTTGGGGCACAGCTCCTAGGGCCCCCTCCCTGCAGCCGCCCCGGGTTCTGATGAATATTTTCATGTCATAATCTATTTTTAATCAAATAATTATTTAAATTATTGCTATACACAAGTACACAACGGGGGCGACATAAAATACTTTTTTCCTTATTAAATCAATGCACGGACCACGGGGGGCAATCTTTCCCGCGGCCCCCGCGGAGTCGGCGCCTATGAATATTATATTTATTATAATTTTTATTCATCTCTATCAATGTCTCTTGTATTTGAGGTAAAGTGAACATAAATCATAATAATTGAATACCTTGTACTGTAAGCTCATCCGATCGACCGGCTCAAGAGCCAACGCTATTTGCTGTATGTGTCTGGCGTACATGTCGACAACCGGTTCGTATACATAGATACGAATTTTCGCGTACGAATGTTTGTACCGTTTGGCCAGCGTTTGTAGCAAGTGGCGCGTGTCGCCGGCGCTCACGATTAATACGTTTAAGCTTCCGTCGCCGACTTCGTCGTACGCGGCCAGATCAAGACACGGGCTCGAACCCCATAACATGGTGCGCGATGGCAATTGCTGCGAAATTACGCACCTACTTCCTATATAGTGATGTCACGCAGAACATCTACCACTAGTCTATGATGTAGGTACCTATCTAACGGACGAACGTCTCGGAATCTCTCGTCGTAACAAATTCAATACAACATATTTTGGCATAATATTATTGTTAATATATTGTTACGTTACACGCGTCTGTATTTCGTAAGTCGTAAACTCGTAACCATCGATCAAACACGATCCGGTCGCGATTTGCGGCGTGTTTGCCATGGCAACGGAGACGATCGACACGTCCTATTGCGAAAACGGCGTTCGGTTTTAAAGGTGGGAATACCGCGGGAAAGTATCCAGCCAATTATCGATGACGCGCGGTATTTTTATCACACACACTCGCACGCTCACGGGTCGTGACGTCATGAATGTAGATTGCTAAGAGAATTATTAGAGAAAGCTCCCGCTCTGATAACGTGTTGGCGAGCGCAACAAGTAGCAGGCAAACGGTGTATTATTTATATTAATATTTACATCAGATGTAATACATCTGTCGGATTTGGCACAATAACGAAGTTACTGTTTTTTTTTATTCCAATAC
The DNA here is from genome assembly GCA_020882235.1 of Schizaphis graminum. NCBI lineage: Eukaryota > Metazoa > Arthropoda > Insecta > Hemiptera > Aphididae > Schizaphis > Schizaphis graminum. The sequence continues at coordinate 39,333,064 of CM037031.1, forward strand.
AATAATACGAAATGTTTGGATCAATCGCGACAACCGTTGTAAATTGTAATGGATCGTTGATCGATGCGAAACGTTAATTTATTATTGTCCACTATAGTTCGTTGACGGATTTGCGTTTACACAACTCGAGACGAAGTAAATCTTTTCGCATGTTATTATGGATCCCACGTCGTGTTCGACGGTATCGGACGAACACTTGCAAGACTTTACCAATACAACGATATCCGTACTCCGGCTGCCCACCCGGGAACGATTGTCGTGCATGCTGAACGCCAAGAAAGTCATTCCGTCGCCAGAAAACATACCCAGGTAGTCGATTATTGTCGTGGTTTAATTTTCTATGTTTTTTATACACTCGACTCTTGTGGGTTTTGTGTGAATATTAAAAACGCCTACTGAATTAACCTCTAGCTGACTTACTAGTAGTTGTAATGGAGAATATTATACAGAAGTTTTAATATCATCACAATTTTTTTTGGCTGTATCCAAATTTTATTTTTATATGGTTATTTTCTATACCATACATAAATATTAAAATATTATATTAAAATTAAATTTTGAGAAATACAATTTTCAATGCCAATGTTTTACCTGTTACCTGTTTGACGTTGTTGATAAGATTACAGTAGAAGAAAAAATACTCGATCCTAATAGTTATGAAATTTTAATTTTGATTAATTATTTAATTTAAAATGTTTATAGAGATTGGAGGGGATTGTGCACACTTTTGAATTATACGATACCATCAGGATGTGATCCAACAGACCCGATTGGCAAGATATTTAAGTTTTGTGAAGCAAAAACAACTATAGCACATTTTATACAGTGTCTACAACGAATAGACAGGTATGACGTTGTGGAAGAGACAGAAGAATTAATCAGTGAGTATTAATTATAAATATTATATTCATATACTACCTTATATTATATTATTTAATTAACCAATCACTAATATTATGTTTCTATTATTGTTTCAAGTTTCTGATATTAAATATTTTAAAGAACAATGTTCTTTAGTAAATCCAACACCAGTAGTACCTAATGATTTCGACATCAATATTATTACTTTAGGTGAGTTTTATTTAAAATATGCTTTTATACAAATTACGAATATTAAATCATGAATAACTTAAATGATTTTTAGATGATATAAATGCATCCAACAATGGTCTTCCTCTTTCGAGATATGATGCTTTTTTACTGTATGATAAAGCAGATATACAATCAGCTACTGCTGTAGTAGAAAAATTAGAAATTGATTATAAGCTTAAGGTATTAATTAATTAATTTTATTTTTAATAATTTCTAGCACAACGTTTCCCAAACCTTTTCTCTGCCAGACTCCTTAAAGATAATAAATATGATTATGAAACCCCTTAATAAAAATAAAAAAACTAATAACTATATAGTATATAGCAAGGGTGGCCACAACGAGGTTCTTAAATCAATTTCATGCGGCTTTTGAACCAAACTTGGACTAAAATTAAATGTAAATAAATGTTCCTTCATTTGATATAAAATGAAAAATGTATTTCCATTTTATAAACATTGCTTTACAATGTGGTTCACCTCAAATCAATTTTATAAATTTGTGGCTCCAAAAATTAAGGTTAGTGGCCACCCCTGGTATATAGTATTTTAAACTTACATTCGAAGACCCCTGGGGGTAGGTCTGTGGACTTCAGATAGGGAAGCAATGTTTTAGCACATATCACATTCATATTGTATTCTAGGGAATATGTATTAAATTAAAAAAATTTAAATAATTACTTCAATACAAAATAGTAAACACATAGTTATATTTAAATAGGCTCATATTGTCACATCTACAGTCTATAAGACACTCTATAAAATTAGTTATTTATTTTTTACACATTCAACATGATCCCTTAAAAACAGTATATTTATTATCCTTAAAATCAATATTAGTCTACTTCAAGTTCAATAGGTTCACTAATTATATTTGATATTTTTCAGCTATGCTTAAAAGATCGAGATTTAAGACCAGGTGTTATGTTTGAGTATCAGTCTATAATAAAGTTGATATCTGATCGCTGTAATTGGTTGATCATTATAGTATCAAATGATTTTTCAAACAGCCCTTGGAATAGATTTATCATGAATTATATACAATCGTTAGCCATTGGTAAGGAATATATTTTTAATACTTACTTGTTTGATTTAAACGAAATATACCGTTTAATTTATTTTAGAACAACGGTTACCTAAAATTATCCCATGCGTTTTTGGTGATTGTATATTACCTCAAGAACTCAAATGTTATGTTCACTTATTTTTTAATAAACAAAATCCTTTTTGTGACCCGTGGAACAAATTAAGAATTACTGTATCACCTTATAAGAATCTAGCATTGACCAACAGGTTAGACATTAATTAATCATTTAATAAATTTTTGATATAAATATTTAAAATTATTCCATTATTAGTGTGGAGATAAGTAACAGTTACCAGAAACTAAAAATTGAAGAACACACAAATCCTAGTACTACAATTGTTGAAAGAAATGAAGTGATAAATTTTTCTAGTGAAGAACATGATTTGATACCTAAAACTAAAAATGTTTTTGATAGATTTGTAAAAACTGTTGGAAATATTTCTATTAAAGTTGTTCCTCAAAAATGGAGTAAAAAAAATAAAAAAAAAGTAAAATGTACTAGTATTTAATTCAGTTTTCTTGTTGTTTAAACTTATTAGCAATTTTCATTATTAAACATATTATTTTAGTTGTTATTTTTTTTTTATAGAATTTTACCATCTAACCTTTGTTATGTTTTTATGTTTTAATATTTTATATAAATGATTAATCAATTGTAATCAAATATTTAATTTTTATATATTTTTTTAATATAAAAGTATTTTTTATATCCGAGTTTGTGTTTTTTAGTTTTAAAACTAGAAAATTCATCATCATGGTATCTGGTGAATTAAATTGTCAACAATTTCTGACATATTTAAGAGACAGATAATATTTTTATAAAAAACATAAAGACAAATTATTATTTCAGTTTTTATTATTATTCGTTATTTTACAAATAAAAATATTGAAATATTTTTATATGATATTATAATGTATTATTAATGGTATTGTTTAAAAATGAATAAACATTACTACTAAATAGTAAAACAACACAACATCTTATGGCTATCCTATGGTCTATGTGTTTCTTGAGCAACACATGCAAAATTATCAAAAATTGGAAAAATATATGACCCACTGATTGAATATTGGTGATTTGTATTTTATAACTAATATTTGTAGGTTGTGGTGGATGGTAAGTCATCAGAAATATTTTTAGCAACACATATTTTTTTGAGAATAGCCACCATTGATGGTTAATACTGTTAATAGTTCTAATAATTGTACTCTCAAAATATGTTGTAGTTTCATTATTAATCTATTGTTTCTATTAATGCACTTTTTTTTCTTTTTTCTTTTTAGTTATTAAAATATTAATTTAAAATAATTTTTAGAATTTTATTTCAGATTTTGAAAACCTATAAAAGGTTTCTTAAATATATAAAATATTGATTTTTATCAAGATTTATATTTTATTATAACATACTATAATAGATAGTATATAGACATATAGTATATTTATATATAGATATAAAAGTTACAAAAGTTGAAAAAGTATTAAAGTATACAAAAGTTATTATTTAAAACGTTCATCATGTAAAATAACCGAATCTTTGTTGATTCAGTTGATTGTTTAAAACTATGTAGTATGTGGTAAATATAGAACAGATGAGAGTTACACATAGAATATGGTAAATTTTTTACGGGTGTTCCATGTACAATTTAAGGCCTTGAGGATAAACTTTTTATGGTACTGTTTATGAATCTTGTTTATAAAAAAATGTAAAAAGTTTCTGAAACATTTTATAAGTATCATTTTAATGTACTGAGTATTTTTTTTGCGAAATATTCGATATATACAGACTAAAAATTTATTGCAATACAAAATACTTGGTAAGTACTTCCTATGAAAGTAAACAACATACAATTTTGTATCTGAGATACGTGTTGAAAATATATTCTTGTATCGAAGGTACTGCTATATAGTGTGTGGAAATGTCGATGAATTAAAAATCATTTCATGTATATATGCAATACAAGACAAAAGTAACTATCGAGTACCTCTATTAATAAATTATTTGGGGCTAGGTAAATTGAGTCCCAAATGACCCAAACTCGGTAAATTGAGTCCCAGGAAAAAACAGGTAGTAGGTAAGTTGAGTCCCGGAAAAAATAAGGTAGTAGGTAAGTTGAGTCCCGGGAAAAAAAAGGTAGTAGGTAAGTTGAGTCCCGGGGAAAAACGAATTATATGTATTTTAAATTTAAAAATATGCTTGCAAACATGCACTAACGTCAGAATATGCAAAAATATGCACTACAATTTTTATTTGTGGTTTTTGGACATTTATTGACTGCATGTATAAGATTTTGAAATAATTATTATTAATTATATAATTATTTTTTTCCCAAACGATAAAATAACGATACACTTAATATACTTAATATATATAATAATAATGATAATTTTTAACGATAATAATTTTTTTTAAACAATTTGTAAATAAATGGAGTGTATACTAATATAATGTATAATGTATAATAATAATGAAATTTATTCATTTATAAGTATTTGTATTATTTGTAATATTTGTAATATTTGTTATATTTTTACTGGGTGCATAATATATATATAACAATAATGATAAATTTTAATGATAAAATTTTTTTAAATTAATTTGTTAATAAATTGAGTGTAAATTATTATGACTATTGTTTTATTAACATTATTATTGTATTTTTTTAAACAATTTTTATTTTATGTGTTAATATATTGCAAGACTAATATTTTTTACAGCAATACGAGCGGTACCAATTAGTTAACACTATATTTTGAAGGAGATTACACTACAATTGTTGGGGTAAGATATTAACATAAGTCAAAATATTTACTTACTACCAATTTTTTCCCGGGACTCAACTACTATCTTATTTTTTCCGGGACTCAACTTACCTACTACCTGTCTTTTTCCGGGACTCAACTTACCTACTACCTGTTTTTTCTCGGGACTCAATTTACCGCTTTCAAAATGTACCTAACTTATCTCGGACTCAATTTACCAAGCCCCAATTATTTTTTTTGTAGTAGGTACCTGTTAATTCAATGGACTGACAATGGTATAACACTATAGCATAGTAACAGCCATAACAAAGAAGATAAAATAATTATCTAGCAAAAAAGCTGCTTGTATGTAGAAAAAAGCGTATTCGTCCAATAAAAGCCAAAATGACAAAGTATTGATATTTGCATAGGTAGATAGAAGCGATCGTATTGTAGTAAATAAAAATTAATAAAAAAAAACCATTTTTTAAGCCTCAACTATTCTGAAAAAGGTTAATCGCCTAACCTCCCCCTACAAAAAAATATAAGCACCTATTTGCCTGAGCCCAGTATTTATAATATATTTGTATAATTTGTAATTCTCTTTCAATATTAATTATTATGCATTTATCTCTTCAATTATATCGCGAGAAAGTGATTGGGTGAACCTTCGTGTCCCCTTATAGGTGCGAGGGAAAGCCGCTACACGAGATTGTTAACGTTTGTCGGACGGCTGAGAAAGTGATCTCATCGGGGCAACGAGCTATAGACTTTAACCTGGAATAGAGTAAGAGTAATTTTGAATATTCTATTATATATGTTGATGTAATATTATTATAAGAACTCATTACTCAATGGTGAATATTAATATATATATTTTTTTATAAGGTACCTACAGTGCCGGATCTAAGACATTTGACGCCCAGGGCTCATACAGATGTAGCGCCCTCACATAGTATTAGCTACGGGGTTCAGGGTTTGCAAGTTATCAATACAAAACAACATTTTTAAGAAGGTATAAATCAAAAGTATATTTTTATATTACAAATATTTTTTATTTAAATTGTTGTCTTAACATACATTATAATATTATATTCATAGGCGGAAATCCATTGAAAAAGTTGAGGGCTATGATTTTTCTCATAAACCAAAGCCGTGAGAAATTTATTAATTGTATGCAATATGTATGTTGTATGTATAATGGATTTTATTTTCATTTTCATTTAGTGGGATTGATATCTAAAACTGGAGAGCGGATTTTGTTGTTTAGGGTCTTGTTAGATTCACATTGGCTAGGAGAAGTGCAGTGAAGATTTTCAGAATTTTATATTTTATAATTAATTCATTACAGAAAAAATAAAAAAATTAAATTAAATTAAAATATATTTTGTTGGGAGTTTTTTTTGTTTTTCAGCTTTATAGCTTTGTAGTGAGTTAACGATTGAAGTTCTTAAAATCTTCACAGCACTTATCCTAGACTAAGTGAATCTAACAAGACCTTAAATAACAAAACCCGTTCTCCAGTTTCGGTAATCAACTACTCTAAATGAAATTCTAGCAAAAAATAACAATTTTTTTAACTGTGAAAAATTATTATACACGGTGATTCTTTTATCATTAAACACTCATTATTTCAAAAAGTATTCATGTTTTTGAAAAGATTTTTTTACATAATTTCAAGTTTTTATAAAAATAACGTTTTTATTAAAAAATTATATTTTTAAATATTTTTTATCCTTATATTTTTTTAAGATTTTTATTTTCTTGAATAACAACATAGAGTTTTATTTTCACATTCCAAAGCAGAATAATTTTCTGAGTATTTTGATACATACAAATCGAGTTTAGGTCGAGTAGTTTATGAGTTACCTAAAAACTGACTGATAATAACTAGGCAACTATAAATAATATTAATAATAAAATATGTTAACACCGGACAAAAAGATAAACGTATTCGAATATCTAATATTATTTATTTTGTTTAAATACCTATATAATATTATAATTTATACATATTTCATATGATATTTTTAGCTTATTTTTTATTTTTCATTATCTAAAAAGCGCCCTGATACCAACAGCGCCCGGGGCAAGAATACCCACTCGCCCCCCCCTAGATCCGGCACTGGGTACCTATCGTAAAATGGGATGAATACAACTTTTTAACTATAAAGTATTATTTATTATAAACTGTCCTGTTTGGACAACTTGATCGATTTATATATCAAAAACATTTTTATATTTAAAATTTGTAGCTTATATTTCTTCGGTAGATGGGATCTTGGTCTATAGTGCTAGATGTCGTCTCCAACTAGTCCAACTATCTGAGTACGACTGACTAAAAAATAGTTATCTGAGCAGGCACACAACATTCTAATGCTGACTGCTTATCACGTATCATACGCATGTTCAGGACTTAATATCTACTCCAGACACTAGTTTTGCAAATTTCGAACTACAGAAAAAAACATACAATTATAAATTCGGACTTTTCGCTGATCAACGGGAATATGAAACACGCCACACCAAATGAAAACTTATTTTTATTAACACCTTGCAATAGTACGGCAACACACAAGGTAAATGACGTGCAACCGTGTCAAAATAATACGTCTGTTCACTCGCTTTGGATGCTATAGCCATTCTGGATTTGGAATAAAATGCTTTACTGGACAGAAAATTTTATGAGTATTACATTTATTTTGTCTCTCAAAGACTAGATTCATAATACTTTTATCCAATAATATTTTCCTTATTGCCTTGTGTGTTCATCGGTGTAACTAGAGGGGGGGCTTATCCCCCTGTATTTGTATTTAGCCCCCCTATAAGGTTTTACTTTTTAGCCTCAATTAGCCTTCAAATTATTTTTAACTTTAGTTTTCTAGAACAAGTTACACCTATGGGTGTGTTACCGTGTTATTACGGTTGTACGGTTATAAATTATAACTGGCGACAATTGATCCACAATATTTGATCCGGTTCAAATAGAAGCTGTACCAAAAATATCCAGTTAAAAAACATCTGGTAACAAATAAATATAAAATATAAATATTTAGAAATTAGAATTATTATTTTATTTTTATAATTTATAAAAACGTCAGGTAAAAAAAAGTAATAATCAGTTAATACATAAATTATGAATTATTGTTTAAGTATAATGATATAAAATAATATAGTGAAATTATAAAAGTAATATATAGAAATAGAATACAAATGTTTAGAAATTAAAATTATGAGCGATACCCTTCATTTATATTTTGTAGTTTCATATACATTTTTATTGTATTTTTAAACGTTGGTCTATGTTTTTATACATTTTTCTTTTTTTTCTAGGGTTATTTTCACCTAGAATATTGTTTTCTAGTTTTGCTTCTTGGAGATTCTGTTCCTTCTTATCTTAATTTGGTATATCTACAGATTTAAGTACATAGACGTTTCATATGTTGTGTGACATCAACTTTTACATGAGAACTTTTTATACTCGATACAACGCGTCAACGCCATACTACTTTTGTTTCGTACTCATCATATCATGAAAACTATATGTATAAAAAACCTTTATTTATAAGCATATTTATGCCTTTTTGGCTTTTTATGAATCTATAAGTGGCATTATTTAATATTAACGTTACTTATACACGTTCGAATACAGCTAAGTGATGTACATTGTACACAGTGCTTGATTTGGAAAAAAACTAGAAGGGGGGACTCAGTGGATGTTGGATGAACGAGCGTTCCACACAAAATTCAATATATCACATTACTGCAGTGCGAACTGCGGAGCGCAAAGCCCTCACATCACCTTCAGTCACCCATAATCCCCAAAAATCATTAAATTTATTATACAAAAATATTTTAAAATAAAGAAACACTTATTTATTTAATACACATCATCCAATGACATTATAATTTAAATTACGATTTATAAATATATATAACATGCTATTAATAACTCATCAATACATCTACAAAAAACTTATCATGTATTATTACATATTATAATTATATACACCAATACACCCACGAACATGAATACAGTATTATGCGACACAAACGTCGTCGATAAACGCTCTTATAGTACCTATAGGTACAGCACAAACCGTGTATGACGAGACGAGTTTAGCTACCGATAACAACAAAAATAATATAAATATTATATAATGCAATTTATTGAATAAAAAAAAAAAAAACAGTATTGTACATCGACAAATGGGCTTCGAATCAAACGTACCTATATTATATACGTGTACATTTAAGCAATAACTATAGAATAAAATATATCACGTACATCGATCGGCGTCCGCGATCCTAAGTGTGAAAATATAAATAAAAATAATGAAGAAAAACGTCCGGGGGACTGTCGTCGTCGGTCGTACTCGTTATCGCGATCGCAACCGCTATGAACGCAAATGGCGAAAAAATCCTATATACGCACGGTTTTCAAAAGACGCAAACTACGCGAATACGAAAATAACGGGTTGGAAAAAGTCTGGAAAAGTTTTAAAATCCCGTGAAAAGTTTGTACATAATAAATAAATGTTTAATATTAGATTCTGAACGGAGTGAAGAATGTATTGATTTTACAATGATGTGTGTTTTTTTTTTTTTTTTTTTTTTTTTTTTTTGTTTTTTTTTGTGTCTGTCGACAACATTTGAGGCAGTAAAAATGCTTCGATTTTTGACTTCAGCCCCTCTTTGAAAAGGAAATCGGATCTAGTTGGTACTTTGGGGGGTCAAAAGTTAAAAATTTTCAATATTTTTTAAGTGAGTCGGGAAAAACCTTAAAAAAATGACGGAAAAAACGGGATTTTTTTACGCAAAACCAGTTTTCGTCAAAATCAAATTTTTATTTTGCTAAAACTCAAAAACTAATCGATGTAAATACTTGAAATTTTCACCAAATGTTTATATTAGCGTTCTCTATACACAGTTAAATTTTCAAAGAATTTTGACTTTTTTTGAGCTATTTATAGACAATTGAAATTTTTAATTTTTTTTAGTATTTTTTTTTTAAATAACGATAAAAATTTTTTGGCCGGCCAGAAAATCTTGAAAATTTAATACAAGGTTTCTTATAAGTTGTTCTTAAAGTGATAAAAAAAAATCCGAAATCGTTAGTCACAATTTTTTTTTATAAGTGCTTAAAGTTCGAATTTATACGAAATATGTCAAAATTGCGAAAATTGGCAAGTAATTTTGTGGTTGAAAAATCGTAAAATTTTTTTCTTTTATAACTAAGTTTTGAAAATTTGATACAAAGTTCTCCATACATTTTTCTTCAAATACCTGTATAAAAAACTCCACCGGATTCAGACAAAAAATTTTTATGAGTGTTTGAAATTAAAATTTTTACAAAACCGCGTTAAATAACGGTTTAGCCTCAAACGATTTTTGATATTTGTTGTTATTCAAACAGTATAAGTCGTAAATACTTGAAAATTTTACCAGTTATTTATATTGACATTTTCTTTACGTGATTTGATTTTCAAAACATTTTGACTTTTTTTGAGCTATTTATAGACAATTGAAATTTTCAATTTTTTTTTATTTTTTTTTTATAAATGTTGATAAAAAAAATTTAGCTGGGACAAATTACTTGAAAATTTAATTGAAGGGTCCACATAACTTGTTCTAACTCTCATTCAAAAATTATAAAAATACATAGGCACAATTTTTTTTTATTAGCATTTGAAGTTCAAATATTGACAAAAATTCGTCAAAATCATGAATATTTTTCACTATTTGGTAGTTAAAAATTTATAAATATTTTTCTATCAAAAGCTAAGAATTGAAAATTTAATACTATGCTGTCCATAAGTTAAGCTTAGAATAATTATAAAAAAGTTTGAGGATTGTTCAATTTAAAAAATTTTACGAGTGTTTAAAGTTTTAATTTTAATTTGAAATCAAAAATACGCGTGTAAAATTACGTTTTACTAATAAATAATTTTCGATTTTTGTTATTTTTAAAAAATTACTAAACGTAAGATCTTGAAACTTTTACTTAAATGTTTGAATTAGTTTCAAAGTAGAATATATTACAATATTTAAGTATTATATATCCTAGACTGACAAATCATCTCCGTTCAGAATCGTTTTTCGTATACAATGATACCTATCATTGCATTCAAATTTAACCTTCCCTAGTCCGAGGTCCATCCCACCCCCTAATGTACAGCAGAGCGATACTCACTTACCCGCTTTTTTTTTTTTTAAATTTTAATTTTTTGTCCAAGAGGAGGGATTTTTCCGTTCGGTGTGGGGGGGGGGGGTGCACGGATAAGGTTCTAGATTCTTCTTTTCCTTTTATTATTATCATTTTTATTATTCTTATTCCTAATCTTATTATTATTATTATTCTTATAATAACTTTTATTTAAATTGTGCGTTTATCGGCGATTGCACTATTGGGGTTTCTTGTTATCTGTCACAGAACACGATAACGGTCTTGTGTAATCGCTAATGAATCGGCCCGGCGAAACGAGTAACGACCAGCATTGACATTCACTGTCTGTCCTCCGTCGTAGCAAGACCCACCCTGGGCAGACTTGCGCGATTAGGGAAGGCATCTAGTATCTATATTTTTTATCTTTAACATATTATGTTACCTGCACATTACATTGCTTGTACTCGTATTATTAATAGTGATTTTATTCATACCTATTCACAGCTCTAACATTTACTTAGCTCAAGCTCTGGTATATACAAACAAAATTCGAACTTGGCCTTGTTCCGTGGCCTATAATATAAGTCTGACACCGTTCGGGCAGTGCGTTAGTGGTTGGTTTGTTGTGTTTGCGCGAACACTGTAACGATATACTCATATACCTATCATAATTATATATTTTATCATTTTATTAAATAAATAACAGTAAAGTTATCGCACACAGATAACCGTGAATAAACAATAAACAATTAAGTTAATATAAGCTGTAAAAAAATATATGTACATATAATAACCTAACATATAAAAAAAAGTTAATGATTATTTGTACAACTATTAATTTCAAAAGAATAAAAAGTAAAAAAATAACCTAATTTAAGTTAGTACAATAGTTAAACTAAGAAATGCATTATTGCATTATAAAAAATTTATTATATAAGAAATAACCTAATTTAAATTAGTATAAGTTAAAAAAAGAAATGATTGTGCATTATTGCATAAAAAAAAAAATGTAAAAATAACCTAATTCTTAAGTTAATATAAGTTCAAATAATAAATGTTTATGCATCAATGCATTATATAAAAATAAATAATGTATAAAAATAACCTAATTTTTAAGTTAATATAAGTTCAAATTATAAATGCTTATGCATCATATCAAAAATAAAAAATGTGAAAATGGCCTTAAATTAATATAAGTTCAAAAAACAAATGTTTATGCATTAATTCATTATATAAAAAAAAATAATGTATAAAAATAATTCTTAAGTAAATAAAAGTTCAAAAAACAAATGTTTATGCATCAATGCATTATATAAAAAAAAATAATGTAAAAATAATTCTTAAGTTAATATAAGTTAAAATAATAAAATATGTTTATGCATCAATGCATTATATAAAAAAAAATAATGTATAAAAATAACCTAATTCTTAAGTTAATATAAGTTCAAAAAACAAATGTTTATGCATCAATGCATTATATAAAAAAAAATAATGTAAAAATAATTCTTAAATTAATATAAGTTTCAAAAAACAAATGTTTATGCATCAATGCATTGTATAAAAAAAAATAATGTAAAAATAATTCTTAAATTAATATAAGTTTCAAAAAACAAATGTTTATGCATCAATGCATTATATAAAAAAAAATAATGTAAAAATAATTCTTAAATTAATATAAGTTTCAAAAAACAAATGTTTATGCATCAATGCATTATATAAAAAAAAATAATGTATAAAAATAACCTAATTCTTAAGTTAATATAAGTTCAAAAAACAAATGTTTATGCATCAATGCATTATATAAAAAAAAATAATGTAAAAATAATTCTTAAATTAATATAAGTTTCAAAAAACAAATGTTTATGCATCAATGCATTGTATAAAAAAAAATAATGTAAAAATAATTCTTAAATTAATATAAGTTTCAAAAAACAAATGTTTATGCATCAATGCATTATATAAAAAAAAATAATGTAAAAATAATTCTTAAGTTAATATAAGTTCAAAAAACAAATGTTTATGCATCAATGCATTATATAAAAAAATATAATGTAAAAATAATTCTTAAATTAATATAAGTTTCAAAAAACAAATGTTTATGCATCAATGCATTGTATAAAAAAAAATAATGTAAAAATAATTCTTAAATTAATATAAGTTTCAAAAAACAAATGTTTATGCATCAATGCATTATATAAAAAAAAATAATGTAAAAATAATTCTTAAATTAATATAAGTTTCAAAAAACAAATGTTTATGCATCAATGCATTGTATAAAAAAAAATAATGTAAAAATAATTCTTAAATTAATATAAGTTTCAAAAAACAAATGTTTATGCATCAATGCATTATATAAAAAAAAATAATGTATAAAAATAACCTAATTCTTAAGTTAATATAAGTTCAAAAAACAAATGTTTATGCATCAATGCATTATATAAAAAAAAATAATGTAAAAATAATTCTTAAATTAATATAAGTTTCAAAAAACAAATGTTTATGCATCAATGCATTGTATAAAAAAAATAATGTAAAAATAATTCTTAAATTAATATAAGTTTCAAAAAACAAATGTTTATGCATCAATGCATTATATAAAAAAAAATAATGTAAAAATAATTCTTAAATTAATATAAGTTTCAAAAAACAAATGTTTATGCATCAATGCATTATATAAAAAAAAATAATGTATAAAAATAACCTAATTCTTAAGTTAATATATAAGTTAAAATAATAAATGTTTATGCATTAAACCATTATATAAAAAAAATAATGTAAAAATAATTCTTAAGTTAATATAAGTTTCAAAAAACAAATGTTTATGCATCAATGCATTATATAAAAAAAAATAATGTATAAAATAACCTAATTCTTAAGTTAATATAAGTTCAAATAATAAATGTTTATTTATCAATGTATTATATAAAAGAAAATATATAATTTAAGTTAATAGAAGCTAAAACATCAAATGCTTAATATGTATTATTGCATAAAAAAAAATAATGTAAAAATAACCTAATTCTTAAGTTAATATAAGTTAAAACAACAAATGCTTATGCATTATTGCATTATATATATAAAAAAAAATGTAAATATAAAAACCAATAATCCTTATTAACCACTGATGAAGGAAACGATTATCATTGTTTAGTCACGTAGGAACTCATATGTTATTGTGACAATATGGCGCAAAGCGTGTGATCTATTTCGTGTGCCGCCAGAGACAAGGGATGGGACGATTTCTTTAAGGAGTAAGGATGCGGAGGCTTTTGATGGAGCCGCCTGCGACACTGACAGGCTTGACCACGTCGTCTTCTCTCATCAGTGCAGGCGCACCGCTACAATTAGTAACATCTCAGAGTGTTTGAGCACCAAACACTTTAATAATATACCCTTCAAGAGTGTGCGAGTACCAGATACACTCACCACACCGGAGACTGCGAGCAACAACTGAACCATTTTAATTTCAACGAAATACTTCAGTGTTGTTTTTTATTTGGATCCGTGTGATTAACACTTTCTAATTTTATTAAGACAACTACAGGTTAACGAATTCAACAGCGAATAAGGTAAGGTGCATGAGCATCATTTTATTTGCGTTAATTTGTATTTGTATAAATAAGTATAATTCTGATTTTATACATTTTATTACTACGGTGTAATTGATCATATTCTCGAATCACGATCTCAAAATCCCTCCGATCATCAGGAGGAAGGTAATAGCATAAATTTTAATAATTTTAATATTTACATCTTATAGGTACCTAACTATATTCTCCAGCACTTATATGTGTAGGAAAAAGGTTCCACAGATCCGACAACTATTCAAGGCTTGTGTCCTTTGTATATTTGTCACTTTAAAATTTAGATAACTCATACTATAGCCAATAGCCATTTTACTATTCATTTCTTATTTCTTTTATTTTTGCGTTATTACAACGTTATAGCTGGTTATAGGTATATTTTGCATAAAAAAAAAATGATGATTTACAAATTCACTACAGCAAATGTTGCGTTTCCAGCGTTCTGTTTCAAATAAATAGAAGGGGTATGCTAAAAAAAATATAAAAAAGATGGTGGACTCCGTCCCCCACGTCCGCCCCCAATTCAAGCACTGATTGTACACCTGTATTAAAATCGAAAAAACGGATATTACGCTATCTCCGTAATAATAATAATTTATATCTGATAAATCGTTGAGATCTAATTAGATTCGTTTATTCGTGGATTTCCGACCGTTTTCTGTATATAAGGTGCATATCCGCTAATCACATTCTTTAATATTCTACAATATTTAAAATTATAATTATAAAATTTCTATGTATTAGTATTTTATATCTTTCTTCTTTTCTCATTATGAATAGGTACGCTTACGACATTCACTATTATGACGTGATTAGTTTTTTTTTACAATAGTGGCAAAATTTGATTTGAATCCAGCCATCCGGGTTATTTTTTATAGATTAACAATAAATAATTAATAAGAAATTGTAGTTCAATTGTTAAAATTATACAAAATATTTTAATTTTTTTTTTTGTCTGACTTGAAATAGGCATTTAACTAAATGTCTAGGTGAATACTAAAATTGCATAAAAATTCAATTTTTTGACTATTTGCCTGCAGGATAATGGATATTTAGTAAAATATCTGATTTGAGTATGCCTACGATGTATGCAAATTTTTGTATTAACTTTCTAGTCTATAATTGTTTTTTAATATTATCTTGATATTGAGTAGTATGAATCATTTTTTAAATAGACTGAATAAAAAAAACATTTCTCACCTAATAGGTATCTTAAGTTTATTGCCACACTAAACTCCTTATTTATTCAATAATAATAATAATTTATTGGTAACGTTAAAATGTAAGGTGCCAGGCTGACTAAGGTGCCACTCAGTGGCGTATTTACGGGGGGGGGGGGGTCCCCGGGTCTGGACCCCCCCCAGAAATTTTTTTTTCAAATATTATATAAATAATATCAATAATAAGTATCATTATTAAATTAACTCGTATGTATTTTATTATAATGTTATAAACTTATACTTAATACTAAGACCCCCCCCACAAAAAAATTGAAAATACGCCACTGGTGCCACTGACTGACACCCCTCAGAGAATTAGTGGGTGATGACTAGTGCTGTGTGAACTGTGAACTAGGATGAATATTTGTATAGGTATATAATTTTATTTTTAGAATCTTTGTTAGTAAGAAAAAACCAAAAATACTTAAAACTTAGAGTTATACTATGCCTAAACTCAGATTTTTTTACTGGTGGGGGTGGATGGATACCTCGAAATATATATTTTCGAAAATGTGAAATATATAATGTGCGCCACTGAGGTGCCTTAAATACATGATATTATACATGACTTATTAGTTTATTACCATTTTAAATTAGTCATAGATACTTAATTGTTTGAAAAAAGTAATATCAGCTTATGTTTACGAACATATTTTATTTTTATTTCTTATATTATATAATGTATTTATATTATATTTTTCACTCTAAAAATCAACCCATAATATTCCAGTAGGTAATTGAGTAATATATACTTGTAAGTTGTATGTTTCATGGTAATATAAAAATGTGACATCAGGCGCGTCCCCAAGGGGGAGGGGGGGTGAAGGGGCGTTCGCCCCTCCCATAACACTTTTTAATGTATACAATTATTACTCTCATTGACAACAAAATAATAATAAATATTAAATAATAATTAACATTTTGATTTAATGTTAGTAGAAAATCTATAATCACCACAATGATAATAATTATTATCTATGGATAACCATTACTGGTTAGATAAAGATAATAAGTAATAACTACCTATATATGGTATATTTTGTATAGTCTATATTATTATACATATAATAATATAATTGACCAGTTTGCAAAAAACAAACGAAAAATTGATTTTATTGTATAGTTGTATATATATTATTATTATTATTTTATTATTAATAATTCATTGTTTGTACTATATGCAATTGTACTTAATTATATTAACAGCACTAAAAATTATAAACATTTAACTACTAAAGGTGAAGTTATGAAACGATACTTTTTACATAAACTTTGTAATGTAGGCTCATCAGTAAAATTGATATAAGTTTGCCCAAACTATTGAAAAATACGTATAGGGTAATTATTGATTTCAAAAATAGATTCACCCCCCCTAGAAAACTGTCTAAGGACGCCCCTGTGTGATATAGTTAATTAATTACAGAAAGTATTTTATGAAACACATTTTTCAAAATATAGTACGAACCTAATCAAAACGAAATTAATTTTGAATATATCTAATATATTTCCACTTACGAAGAAACTATTAGGTATCGTTAAATATTAAAGCGTCACAATATTAAAATGCTTGTCTTATGCTATTTAATCAAGCCATATCTGGTTAAGTATCTGGATGGAATAAAACGAAATAAGTACCTTAATTATAATTTTTATGAACTGTTAACTATATGTGAACGGGTGTCGATCGGTAGTAGGCATTGGCGGAAATTGGGGGGAGGGGATTGAGGGGACTTAGCCAGTTAGCCATGCAGCTTGAGTCGATTTTGGACGCGGAGGCTTTAGTGGTGGACAACTGGCCAATGATGAGCCAATACCGACAACCGCCTAGGAAAAGAAAGTGAGTGAAGCGGTGGATTCAGAGCCGTATGATGTTCAATCGTCAATCGTCAATCAAATTGTTTCTGTGAATAAAAATTACATTAAGATAATTTATAGTAAGTAACCTTCAGAATATTGAAGATATTGATAAAAAGTTATCAGAATACTAACGAGTAACTGACATTAAATGAACTGTTCGGAGATCATTATCAAATTTTGAAAATATTTTAGTATTGTAGGCATTATTTACTTAATATGTATAAATTTTATACATTCTAGTTCTTATATCAGTAACATTGTAACAATATATGATTACCTAAATTAACATATTTTTAGGAACCTATTCAACTAATTATCAGTATTAGCATATCTATAAATAGGTACATTTTATTAAAAACAAGCCGTGGCCACATAATATACTATCATCTTTGTTAGGTACGATAATTAATACGTATTACGTATATATAATCGAAGGCTATATGTATAATAATATCATTGGAGGTGTTTTGATGAATAGGTTGAAAAAGGGACGAAGAGAGGTTCATTATCGGTTGGTGGATGGATTCAGTGTGAAGTAAGAACTAAGAAGTAAGTAGACAGTTAAGTCTTTGTGCTAAAGTTGAATAAAACTATAAAGAAGCTATTTTATATTTTTATCTTAGTACTTTTAAACTTTGCAATTCATTTTTATGAAAAAAATGTTTTTTTAAAGTTTTTAAATTTTTCATAGAATATAATGTTTGTTATTAAATTAATAAATTTGAATGGCCAAATGTGGAGTAATATGGGGCAAAAGTTATCCTTTTGGTTCTCTCAATCAACTTTCTAAGACTATTAAACTAAAAAAAGAATCATAAGTATATATTAATGACCATATCCTAAATAATATAATATAGTGATTTGTGTATAAGTTTGAAAAATCAATTTGATTCATATATTATGGTTTATAAGTCTTT
The DNA here is from genome assembly GCA_020882235.1 of Schizaphis graminum. Taxonomy (NCBI): domain Eukaryota; kingdom Metazoa; phylum Arthropoda; class Insecta; order Hemiptera; family Aphididae; genus Schizaphis; species Schizaphis graminum. Next base: position 39,351,724 of record CM037031.1, read on the forward strand.
AATAAGGTTAGCCTTTTCACTCTGCCTAAAGTTTCTCTACGGCCTATACGGATGTCGAAGGAAATCAACATAAATACTTACCGGATACTTACATCCTTTGTGGTCGATTAATAATAGGTATCTGTTTTGGATTTAAATAAAATTTTTTATACTATATTGCAAAAACGTCAGGTTTTAGAACACTTCTATGCAAAGTGAGTAATAAAAAAAAAAACTTAAAATTTAAAATATCTGAGCCTCTTTGTATAGTATAGGTCCCACACGTGTGGTAATGAAAATTAATACCTCTTTCGAGTACAATGCAACGATTGATCAAAATGCATTGCTGAATTAATCAGCACTCAAAGTAAAAACAATTCTTATTGATAGTTCATTTTCAAAGAAAAAAAGGACGGTAAATGAAATTGTAACTGTAAGGTTAATAATATGTTGTCTTCCATGGCAACATATTTTATAACATTTTATATTGTATGTTACGGACTGTTATCATCCGTTAACAGTCAGTTAGTTGTCAGTACTCAGTAACGGTTCGTGCCGTGAAGGTCTTTCGAATATATTTCATTTTATAAAATATACAAGAGTTAATAACAAATTGATTCGTATTATTTATTTAACATAATTTATATTACATGGCGCTGTGGCAAAAACCTTTTTATTTTTGTTGTCGAAAATAATTTGAATTCGTGCGTTTCGTGTAAGTATAGTTTCGCAATAAGTGTTTTCGATCATCAATCATCTAACGTGTCACGAGGTTTGTAAAATCGTTAATTTCTAAGTTTGAGGTTAACATCGATGTTGGAAGCGCAAAGCACCGTTTGCTTATCAGTTGTTGAGTTTGATAACTGATACCGCGTATTCCAGTCGAAAGAAGTGATATCGTTGTTCGTTTGTTGTTGTTGTTATTATATAGTATTAATATATACATATATTGTTGATCGTTCGCGATTTTGTTTTTCCGCATCACGTTTCGTTAGTGTCGTACGTATATCCGAAATAGTAATTGATATTCAATATGAGTAATATAGATTCAGTTGATATCAATGTGTTGAAAACTTTTAAGGTCGATGAATTGCGAAAAGAGCTAAGATTTCGACATCTTCCTGATAAAGGTGCCAAAGACGAGTTGGTAGATTTTTTATTGGCTGACAATGAACGAGTTATAGCCGATAATTTGCAAGAAGCCTTAATTTCTTCAAGAGTTAAACAAGCTGAAGACTTGAAGAAAATAGCAGAATTACAACGAGAAGTTGATAGGTTAAAAAATGTAAGAGAAGATACTATCGATAAAACACAGATTCCAATGGAATTATTATCTCAACTGGTAGCTACGCAAAAGCTTATTTCCGAAAATATGAGCGTTAGCAATAGTGTGAGCAATAATAGTCAAGTGCAAATAATATCTACTAATGACACAGCTAGTGCAATATCATTGTACTACGGCAAAAAGCACGAAAATGTTGAAGACTGGATTGGAGAAGTCGAACGCATTTCAAGTCACGCTCATTGGTCGAAGTCCTTAACCCTAGTCAATGCTGTTTCACGACTTAGAAGTTCAGCATTAAATTGGAACAAAGTTTCTGGTCGACAAATTGATTCGTGGTCTGAATGGAAAGAAAAATTAATAGAACGATTTAAAAGTAAAATGTCCTTTTCTGATTTTATCAAATTCCAGGGAAAACGTATTCTTCGAAAAGATGAATTAATTGTCGAGTACATATTCGATAAGGATGCAATTATTGAAAAAGCGCCTTTCAAAATGCAGCAATCAGACCGTGTTTCTCTTATTTTAGAAGGAATCACTGACAATACTTGGGCAGTTCCACTTGCAACGGCAATGTGCAGTTCTGTACAAGATCTTATAAGTCATGCAACTCCATTAGATACTATTCGAAAATTAAACAGTACAGCAGTCAACACATATAATACACTTAAAGGAGAAGATCCTCAAAAAGAGACAAAACAAATTCATCGTTTCAATCCGACAATTGACAAAAGAGAAGATCAAATTTGTTTTAAGTGCAAGTCGAAAGGACATATTAGTTATGATTGTAAATTGGAAAAAACAAATACCAAAGAAAAAAGTAATTGGACTTATAAAAATAAACCAACCACAGATAATCATTATTCAAAAGTTGATAATCATAGTAATAAAGATTCCAAAAACAAAAGTATAAATTGTATTCAAAATTTTGATTATGCAATATCACCAAAGGTATCTCAAATTCCAGTAACTATAAATGGCTCTATAACTATAGATGCGTTACCAGATAATGGTTCCTGTGTAACACTTTTGAGAAAATGTTTTATTCCTGACAATGTTGTTATACATCCTTGGCAAGATGGTTCCTATGCGACTCCAGATGGCGATTGTACACCATGTGGATGGATTTCTTTAAGAATACAAGTTGGTAAAATAGATTACACAATGCCAAAAGTTGGATTATGCGAAGCACTGCCAATTGCCATGATTCTTGGTCGAGACTGGCAATCAGCAGTACATGCTACGATAATCATTGAACCAAATGGTGCAATTTGTATTACTACACCTACTTCTACTCAAGAGTTTGGTTGTGTCAAAGCGAGCAGTTCATTTGTTGGATGTGTTGTTGAGTCACGTTTCTCTTCTAAGCCTCTTGTGTCAAAATCTGATGAAATTAAAGTTCAACCAATTAAAGATAATGAATCTAAAAAAATAACTGATACATTTTTGACTAATGAACAAAATGAACAATTACAAAATTTGTTAAATTGTTATGAAGATATATTTTCTAATCCAGAAGCAGAAATTGGTGAGTTTCCTAACCTTGAAATGGAAATTAATTTATCAGAGCATAAGCCGTTTAGATGCAAACCATATAGAGTCACAGAACCAGACAGAATAATTATGAGAGAACAAGTAGATAAGTGGATTGCAAATAAAGTTTGTCGTTATTCAAATTCACCTTATGGAGCACCTGCATTTGTAATAGATCAACCATTTCATGTGTCAACACCTAAACGTGTAGTTATCGATTATTCAAGAACCATTAATCCAGTTACTATCAAGGATCCATTTCCTATAGACCAAATGGATGAGATGGTAAAAAAGTTAGCTGGAAAAAAGTATATATCTATTGTTGATATTAAGCAGGCGTTTAACAATATTAAAATTAAAGAAAAAGATGTATATAAAACAGCTGCAGTAACACCAGATCACCATATAGAGTTTACCCGTGTAATATTTGGTCTTGCTAATGCACCTGCTATACTTGCTCGAGCAATATCAGAAGCATATGGTCATTTGCAAAAAATTGGACTAGCCAAATATTATGATGATATTGGAGGTGGTCATAATTCGTTCGAAGATCATTTAGACTTTCTTCATAAACTTTTTGAAGCAACACGTAAGCATAAACTAAAATTTACTAGACAGAAATGTAATTTTGCTGTTCAGAAAGTCAAATTGCTTGGAAGAATTTTGGACGAAGACGGTGATCACCCGGACCCTAATAGAATCAAATCAGTACAGAGATATGAAACACTAGATACCATCCATGAAGTTAGAAGCTTTCTTGGATTTGCCAATACTCTACGTCGTTATATTAAAAATTTTGCTGTTATATCAAGACCTCTATCAAACGTTTTAAAGAAAAACTGTACAGAATTAAAAAAATCTAAAAACCAACCGGTTACTCTGAACCAGGAGCAACAAGAAGCTTTTGTTAAATTGAAATTAACATTAACATCACCACCATTACTTGCTTATTTTAAACAAGATGCACTCACTACAGTAGAAACAGATGCAAGTTATGAAGGTATAGGAGCTTGCCTTTCTCAAATTCATGACGGAGAGACGCGCATCATCGAATATGCTAGCCGTACACTCAAAGATGCTGAGAAAAAGTACCATAGTAATGAACTTGAAGTAACTGCAGTTCATTGGGCAATAACCGATAAATTTAGACTTTACCTTACAGGAAAAAAATTTAAACTCTTAACAGACAGTTACTCAACTGCATATATTGTAAGTAAAGCTAAATTAAACCGTAAATTTGCCAGATATGTAGTAGATTTATCATCATTTGATTTTGAGCCTATATATAGATCAGGTAAACTTAACCATATTGCAGATCATTTATCTAGGTATCCTCAACCAGACATAAATGAGAATCACTTATGTTTAGCAGTCATCCCAATGCAGAATATCAAATTGGAATTGGCGCAGAAGTCTGATGCTTATTGTCAACAAATTGCTAAGAAATTGGGAAGTAATATTGATAACTTACATATTCAACAAATAAAACTTTCTTATAAATATGACAATGGTATTTTAGTTCATGTAAATAACGAATATGGACATGAAACTATTAAGATAGTAATCCCATTTTCATGTCGCAGTATAGTTCTTAAAAGCTGTCATGACAATGCTGGTCATTTTGATGCAAAGAAAACTTTAGAAAAATTAAAATCAAGATTTTGGTGGAGTTCAATGCGCAAGGATACAAAGTTGTACGTCAAAGGTTGTATTGTTTGTCAAAAAGTTAATAGAAGAACAACCTTGGCATACGGTTTGTTAGGTGAACGAAGTTTTCCTCAAGTTCCATTTCAAGTTGTATCATCTGATCATCTATCATTGCCACCAACAAAATCCGGTAATTGCTACATTTTAGCACACATATGTCATGCTACACGATTTCTTGTAGCTAGACCAACTTGTACAACAGCAACAGATGACATTATTAATACAGTGGAAAAAGACATCATCAATCAATATGGACCGCCTCTTACATATATTAGTGACAATGGTTCTTCTTTCACCAGTGCTAAATTTCATCAGTTTCTAGATAAATATGGAATTGAACATTTGTTAAGCCCACCATATACCCCACAATCAAATGGTTTAATTGAACGTTCTAATGCAACAATAATAGCTGTACTCTCTAAATACACATTAGAATACCCCAATGACTGGGATGAAAAATTACCAAATTTAATTTTAGCCATTAATACTATCCAACAGAGTTCATCAAAATACTCACCATTCTATTTACTACATGGTTACGAACCTAGAATCATTTGTGATGAATTAAATTTGGGCACTACAATATCCGAGATCTCCAGAGATCTTCAGTTAGACAAATTAATTGAAACAAGGAAGAATGCGGCCGAAAACATCAAAAAGAAGCATGACGAAAATAAAAAACGTTATGATAAAAATAGGTTAAATCAAACATTTCAAAAAGGAGATTTAGTTTGGTACAATTGGCCTTTAGTCTCAGATTCCAAACTATCACCAAAATACAAAGGTCCATTTATTATTGAAAACGCAGTAGGTAAAGTATGTTATAAAATAAAAAAATTTGATCAATCAAATTTAAAGAAGAAAGACACTAGAGTAGTACACGTACAGTCACTCAAACCATATATAAACAGACCAAACCTTGATGATCCTGGTAATATTGCATTTGAAGAAACCACCGAAGCAGAAGATAAACCAAACGCTGAAAACAGCAAAAGCTCAGAGAATGAAGATTCAATCGAAAACAAGGTTCCTAAAGTTTCTAGTCATGGTCGAATAATAAAAAAATCTAAATGGCTTAGTGAGTATATCACTGAATAAAAAAAGTCCTAAACTATAAACATTGATCTTAAAATTTGTTAATAATATTCCTCAGTAAATATATTCATATAAATTTTTTTTTTATTAATTTTTTTATTGATTTAAGTTGGAACAAATTTCTTTATATAATTTTTTTTTAGGGGCGAAAAATATAATATAGTACCTATATAAAATTGTTTTTAAAAAGAAATTATATATTATATAAGATTGTTATAAAAAAAAATATTATGTATTATATAAGTTGTTTTTATGATAAGCTTATTATTATATTAATTATTATTATTATTATTTTAATTGTTAATTAATTGTTAATCATTTTTTTTTTGGGCCGACTGTAAGGTTAATAATATGTTGTCTTCCATGGCAACATATTTTATAACATTTTATATTGTATGTTACGGACTGTTATCATCCGTTAACAGTCAGTTAGTTGTCAGTACTCAGTAACGGTTCGTGCCGTGAAGGTCTTTCGAATATATTTCATTTTATAAAATATACAAGAGTTAATAACAAATTGATTCGTATTATTTATTTAACATAATTTATATTACATAACTATGAAATGATGTAAAGCGCCATAATATGCTCGTTTAAGCATAATATATACAATATTGTATATATATAATATATTATTATATATTATTTATTATTGTATTATACGTATATATTCACGTATTACCTATATTTACAGTTATCTACTATCTATAGCACTCGTGTGTTTAAGCTTAACGTTAAAATATTCGTAAAACGTGTTTATGTATTGTTATTATTGAGTCGTTGATTAATCGCAGTGGCGTATTTGAGGGGGGGGGGCGACGGGGGCAATCGCCCCCCTGAGAATTTTTAGACCAGGAAAATTGTATATAACTAATGAGTTTAGGGTATTTGAGTATTTCATTAAAAAATAAAAATTCCAAAAAATTGTATCGATGATAAAAAATTGGTAAAAATGTACATACATTTTTCTTAAGGGTACATATGTCGTCATGCACACTACGTCATGTAGATCACTGGCCAACTAGATCATGGGTCATTTAGTCCCCGGTATTCGGTAACCTAGTTGACGACGGGGTATCAAAGTGGTCAATCACTTGTTATTATCTATGATAACTGACTCTAGCTATTAGCATGATTTTAATAATCCTCAAAAAGAAGTAATAAATTTAATAAACAGTGAAAGAATGAAACAAATAACAGAAAATCGAAATCGTTTAAAACCCATAATAGAGTCTATCATATTCTTAGGTCGTCAAAATATTCTATTACGGGGTCATCGAGACCATGGAGACTTTTTTGAAAATTATAATAAAGGTACTTCTATTGTAAAGGAAATTTTCGTGAACTACTCAACTATAGTATAAAGGCTGGGGATTTAGTTTTAGAAAATAATTTGAAGACAACACACTCTAAAGCAACCTATATAAGTCCTGTCATTCAAAATGAACTCATTGATTGCTGCAAATCAATAATTATAAAAAACATTTTAGAGGAAGTAAAAATATCAAAATATTATAGTAGGTATTATTTTTTATGAGACCAGTGACATCAGTCATAAATCACAAATGAGTTTGGGTAAACTCTTTTTGAATTCGCCCCCCCTCCCGATATTAACTCTCAAATACGCCACTAATTAATCGTAAACAATATTTGGGTTTTGGTTTTGAAAACTATATATGCGTAAAAAATGAATTGTACTATTTACTATACATTTTTTACTCTGTGTACCTACTTACTGATTTAATATATTTATGTCTTATTATTAGTTATTATGTATTTATAAAATGTTTCGTCATTCTTAAAATGTTTTTAAGTTATAAATTATAATATAACCTAGTACCTACTATTTATATTTATGCCGATTGACGAATAATGATTGTTAAGAAATAGAGTTATCTACGAACTCTTATTTTTTTCTTTTATTAGTTAAAATAATATAAAATAAGTGTGTAACAATTTTATTTAAGTAACTAGTAAAAAAATTTAATTATTTTAGAAAAGTATCATACTCAACATTGAATTTTAGATGCTTGTATAGCAAACTTTATAGATATACATTTCAATTTTAATAATGATTACGTAGTCTTAAGTACCTACATAATAATTATATTCAAATAAAATTGTGTAAACTGTAGTAGATGATTATAGTCATATAGGTAGTAGTAAATTATATGTACTACTAGCATTATGTACAAAGTGAGGGTGTAAAGTGGATATTCCTTGGACATAATATTAGGTATATAATATATGAAAAATGTTTTCAAATCAAGTTCGTGTATAAGTAATACTTACACTAAACGTATTTTATAGACAACCATTTTGCACCGTTGATTGCTCATAGGCCATAGCTGGATAATTACTCGGAAATACACCAAATAAGTGCTCCAACTTTACTGTTGGAAAATTAAAAATTAAAAATGATAATTACTGTATGTGAACGGTTGTCGATCGGTAGTACACGCGGAAAAAATTATGCAATGAACGAGCGCGTATTTTGATAGTTTATTACGAAAAGCAGTATGAGTTGCTATGACATTTTTTTTTGTCATTCGACAGTGTTTTTTCATGTTCGGCGTTTGTTGACCTATTATTATTATTATTATTATTGTTTTTTAATATTTCGTGTATGTTTTTGTTTTCTAGCCGTATGTATCTAACAGTGAACTGTAACTTTTGACGTATGTGTATATTTTTATTTAAAAAACCATTACTTTTTAGAATAACGTAGATTACACAATTAATCATCTGATGACTAATATTATATTGTGTACGTTTTGTGTGTCTGTATTATAATATCACGTGGCTTTTGGAGCTTGTGCAGCAATCATATACGATAACAAATTTAATAATATGGGTAAATTAATCGAAGCTGAAAGCATCCAAACAACCATTCGATTACAATATTTGTAATATTTATATTTTATTACTTAAAATATAACTTATTTACTTAATTTTATTTTAATAGTTAATAAATAATAATATAATTATATTAATTGAATAATATTTGTGTGGGTGTATTGAATGTATTGATCTTACGATCATATTGTTTTAATATCCGGTGGTGGATCCGAGTCTTACCAATATTGTTTATTGAATTAATACTGAAATGTATTCATCGACCATCGTAATAATAATATAAAACTATACATACCTATCATAATTATTTATTGTTTCACTATTTCAGGCATCGACGTATTATAAATTTATAATATTTATTATTTACTGTTATTCGTGTAATATATTTTACCTATACTTTTATAGTCTTATGATTTTCACCATTTGTACGATTTTCTAACGACCATTATGTTTAAAGATGGAATAGTAATAATAATAATAATAATAATAATATACATGTAATAGTCAATAGATTTATAACATTTGTTTTTATAATTTTATTATCAACAAAAAAAATATCGGATAACGGTTTGTAATAACCCGAACACCCGATTGATGTTATTTTACGACGCAGTAATGTACCTATATTGCCTATATTTTTAGCCGTTCTATACGCATTACGTATTTACGCGTGAAAACACGTCACAAGAAATAACGTTTTTAAAAAACCGCGGGGAAGAAACTTCTGTTGTATTGCATATTTTGAGTGTACCATAAAGCATTATGTGGCATAAAGCGTGGTTGCTATTTTAATGAATGCAAGATTTAATCTCGATTCGACAAGTCATTGCACATAGGTACTCAAAAATGATTTTGAAGAGAACTGATCTTCTACAATTAATGTGTAGCAGAGGTGTCATTTCAACTTTTTGAAAGGTATGCTAACAACAAAGCATGCCAATATATTATAATATACTATATAATTATTACAAAAAAAATTTTTCTCACAAAACTCAAAAATTTAATTCTTCATCAATATGATGATTTAATATAATATCATTACCTATTGCATAATATATACTTAATAATCCTAGATTTATATCTATATACATTATTTTATTTTAAATTTAATTATTTAAATTTTATAGACAGTTGAAGTAAAATTTTTGTGATTCATACTTAAGGTTAAAAAATTCAATACAAGGTTATCCATAAGTTTTCCTTTAAGTAACTGTAAAAAAAAAATTCTTGCGTCAATATAGAAAACATTTTATGAGCGTATGAAATTAATTTTTTTATAAAATCGCGTAAAATAACGATAAATTACAATTTAAATATAAGTAATAATATAATATATTTAACTAATTATCATTTACTGACAAATCATCTCCGTTCAGAATCGTTTTTCGTATATACAATGATACCCGTCATTGCATTCAAATTTAACACATCCATTATAGTGACCAGTGACTTACTTTATATCTCAACTATACTACCCACTTTTTTTTTCAAAACTATTTACTTTTTGTCGTCTACGCCACGGTAAAAACTATATATTTTTATCTCCAAGCCATATTAAAATAAAGCCCATTTAAGGTAATGTCGAATTTGGTAGCCGGCGACCCAAGTGACCCCTGAAAAATAATTCGGCTTAGGTCGACGGCCACCCAATTAGCTTCACAATAAATAAAATTATTTGGGTCGCCAGCGGCTATGTGGCAATCAACGTGAGACACGCACTGTATGAGTTCATGTATACCAAAAAAAAAAAAAATAGCAAATACGGCCAACGAAGAGAGCCATGGCCCCTGTATCCCACCTCCTCTCCTTAATAATTTATGAGCCTGTATTACACTTCTTTTTAGCGTGGGATATTCTACTACTATATAATTGTGTACTACCTCAACTATTATTAATTATTATTTTTAAGGTACCTAGGTACTCGTAGGCATTTGTCAATTTTACTTCGACTAAAAAATAATTCGATAAAATTTTATATCGATCACTAAATATTTGACCAAATGGCTTGTAGCCTTGTAGCAACGGATGGTATGTGTGCAATGGATTTACGTAGTTGTAATGTAAGTATACGTAGGTACACGAGCGTGCAACTAAATGATAAAGATCAAAATATAAGTTGCTATAACCAGGGCCTGATTAAGGAGTTGGTCACCAGTAGGCAGTGGCGGCTCGTGCATATGTGCGATGGTGCGGTCGCACTCCCTACAGAAATTAATAATTTATAGTACATATATATTTAAAAAATAAATAGGTACATATTTTAGTACATAGTATATTATACATTAACAAATTAACAATTAAATATATTTTTAATTATTATTAAAATTATTTTTATAGTTTATAAGAATATCATTATGAACTCGCGATGTTATTATTATACGGGTATATGGATAGCTATAATATAGGCCTATGCAACGATTGCAACGCTGCAGCTTGTGCGACATTGTGAATCGCACATAAAAATACCGGTTTACCGTATAAACTATAGGTATAATATTAATATATGAGTAATACTAATATCATCACGACGGCGCGGCGGCTATACAATCTTATGATGTGCGGTAAATTTTGTCGCACAAATCGGACGGCAACGACGCGCGATGTGTTAAGTTTTGTATTATTATTTTATCATTTTAATTTTTTCATCGCACTCCTGTGCTAAACTACTACGAGCCGCCACTGGCAGTAGGCTAGCTGGGTTCATTTGGTGGCTTAACGCCCTAGTATAATTAGAAAAATATTTTTTGGCGCCCCCAATTTATCATTGGCCGATTGGCGCCCTAGGCTGTAGCCTACTCAGCCTATTGGTTTATCAGGCCCTGGCTATAACAAATCTCCCCTTTTTTAATTTTATTATTATATTAATATATATGTATTGGGTATACTATATACCAATACTATTAGTATTATATATTTATATCATCAACTTATATAACTTATGATTTGATAACATACCTATATTTCTGTAAATACTGTAAATCAGTAAAAATAGATTCAGTTGGTTTTATCCAAATTTGAAGTTAAAATGTCTATAAAACACAATAATTTTCTTTATATTATATTTTTGAGTTTTAGTATAAACTACTTATGACGAATCTTTTATTAAATTTTCAAAACTTTAGTTTGATACACATAACATAAATTTAAACAAGACATTTAAAAGTATACAAGGTGTAGCAATTAAAAGTCTAATAATTATTTTAAAAATGTTAAAACTTTTTTAATAACAAGTTATACTTACATAAGTAGAAATTAAAAATTATTTAATAACTAAAATTAAAATAATGCTAAACTAAATATTATTATTTCAATAATTTTAATTTTTAAAAAAGTTGACGGCTAAAACATTATAAATTAATTCAATGCCAATACTTTAAACAGTTTAAACATAAATTATGTTACATAATATTATAAAATTCTCATTAGTCATTGGTAATTAAAAGATGCGCGAAGACAAAAAAAAACAATAGTACTTTATTACTAATTTTAAATTAAATTATAATACATCCAATTGCTGTCGTATATCGTCATGTATCTGAGAACTTTTTCATATGTTTTTGATGTGATAAAGAACGTGTGGATCCACACCATAATTTATTTACCTATCCATCTTTCAGTCAAGAGCTATTTATGCCGCAATGTAATTTAAGGAAAAAATGGTAAAATGGTTTGGACCAGAAGAGTCGTAATATAATATATGTACGTAATATAATATATGTATAATACCTACATAGTGCTTGATTTGGAAAAATAACTAGAAGGGGGACTCAGTGGATGTTGGATGAACGAGCGTTCCACACAAAATTCAAATCACATTACTGTGCGGAACTGCGGAACAAAGACCCCCGTCACATCACTTTCAGCCATCCATAATCCCCAAAAATTATTAAATATATTATATAAAAATATTTTAAAATAAAGAAACACTTATTTATTTATTACACATCGTCCAATAATATTATAATTTAAATTACGATTTATAAAGATATATAACATGTCACTAATAACTCATCAATACACTATACACCTACAAAAAATGTATCATGTATTATTACATATATATACCAATACACCCATGTATATAAATACAGTATTGTACGACGGCTTTCAAAAGACGCAAACAACGCGAACACGAAAATAACGGGTTGGAAAAAACTCTGGAAAAGTCTTAAAATCCCGTGAAAAGTTTGTACCTACTTAATAAATAATTGTTTAATATTTTAACTTTTAATTTTTTGTTCAAGAGATGGGGGATTTTCCAGTTCGGTTTGGGGGGGGATGTACGGATAAGGTTTTAGATTCTTCTTTTCCTTTTTATTATTCTTATTATTCCTAATCTTATTATTATTATAATTATTTTATTTTTATAATATAGTCCAGTCAAATTAGATCAAAAATCGACAAAGATCGGAAAAAATTCGCCCCAGCTGAATTTTGGCACACACTTAAAATGTACTTTCCCAATAAACATACTAAAAGTCCTGACGCCTAACCCCTGTGCGTATCTCTCCACTCCTTAAAAAGGGGTGAAATCTACCCTCACACTATTTTTATTATAACTCGTTAACCGTTGAACTCACGACAAAGAAGTATAGAACAAAAATTAAAGACCGTAAAATTTACTATAAGAATATAATATGAAAATCACTAAAATTTTAACGTGGTAGTTTTAAGTGAAATTTTTTATTTTTTTCAGCCAAAATTTATAGTTTAACACCAAAATGACCTATTAGAAAAGTTATAGCCTTTTTTTTTTTACATAATAATACACTTCTTTATTTTTTTGTTTTTTTTATATTTATTACCATTAGATGTAAAGTTATTGTTATCTCCGGCGCTGTTATATCTGTAGGGTTGATAATACGAAACAATTTCGAACATAATATAAAAATTCACCAAAAGCTGAATATTCGCATACACTTTCTGTATGCTTCATTAATGATTATGCTTAAAGTCGTCGAGCTTACCTTTAGTACATAGCCCCCCCTCACCATCCTTCAAAAGGGTTATTTTACGATGTTTTCACTTATAAATCACTAGCCTTGGAACTGACGACCAAAATATAGGTATGGAACTAAAATTAAACACTATTACATTTGCCATAATACTATATTATTTTGCATACTAAAATGTTTACAGGAGAATGGTACCTAGATGATGTTTGTATTGGTATGTAAGTATGAGTTCAACGGTTAACGAGTTATAATAAAAATAGTGCGAGGGTAGATTATTTCACCCCTTTTTAGGGGGTGGAGAGATACGCACAGGGGTTAGGCGTCAGGACTTTTAGTATGTTGATTGGGAAAGGACATTTTAAGTGTGTGCCAAAATTCAGTTGGGGGGAATTTTTTCCTAATTTGACTGGACTAATAACTTTTATTTAAATTGTGCGTTTATCGGCGATTTGACTTTTATTGGGCAGGGGTTTCGACGGTTTCTTGTTATCTGTCACAGAACACCGGGTATAAAAGGCCCGGAAAAACGACCAGCATTCACATTCACTGTCTTTCCTCCAGGCGCGAACTGGCTGGGATGCTACAGCATCCCTTGCCCTAAAATATATTTTTATTTTTTATCATACAAATGAAGAATTTCAAGTAATTGAATATTGTACTATTTGAATGTTTGTTGTAACTTAATATACATTTACGTTTTTTTTTTTTTTACGTATTTTCAATAATTTATATAAACAAAATATTTTATAAATAATTTATATATTTTAAATTTGCCCTTTAAATTACCTATGTAGCATCCCGTGCCTATTTTTACCAGTCCGCGCCTGCTTTCCTCCGTCGTAACAAGACCTAACCAGGGCAGACTTGCGCGATTAGGGAAGGCATCTGGTATCTATATTAGTATTTTTTTAATCTTTAACATATTATGCTGCCTACTCATTACATTGCTTGTACTTGTATTATTAAATAGTAGGCATCTTCAATGATATCGATATCATGAACTTTTTTTCGAAAATCTAGGTATCGATAACCAACATATAGCGGATATTCAGGGCTAAAAATAGCACAGGATAACAGAAAAATATTTATTTTTCCCAGTATTCATAAGTCTAATGGTCTTATATCTCTGAACTCTGTACCGAGTCTGTAGCTCAGTCAGTGTTTACTGTTTGATAATTTCGTACGTTTCAGTATCTTTTATAGTACGTCAAAATATTATATTTATGTTTTGTTTTTCTCATTAACTAAATTAATTTATTAACAATTAACATAAATAGTGAAATCCTTCATACCTATAATTCGCAGCTCTAACATTTCCTTAGCTCAAGCTCTGGTATGCAAAAACAAAATTCGACATTAGTCTTGTTCAGTGGCCTATGATATAAGCCTGACACCGTAAAATATTACCTATCTATCAAAAAGTAGTCCTAATGATCTTAAATGCTTAAGTGGTTTGAACTATCTAAATATAAATTATATTTAAAAAACTCTGCAACTACGAGATAATTTGAAAATTCCAATAATTTTTTTTTATGAATATAATAAGCATCCACGTACTTTTAATACTTAGTTGTTCTTTAAAATATACACTACATTTTCAATAAAATTCAGTAGTAGGTACCACGATTGACAATAAATAATATTAGATGAAATAATAATATAATACTTACCTGTTGTTAAAATACTTTAAGCACGACAATCAATTTTTCGTGGTATATTTACCTAATAATTAGGTATAAACTATGACTCCCGAGTCACCGAAGGGAGCACATTCCTAAGTAAATTAAATTATACAGGAGAAAAATGATATCCATATCCATCAAATAGACATACACCTTCAGATCATTTCATTTAGATTTACGAGCAATTATATATAGCTCCATCGAGGTTCTATTGACACCGATAGACTTAAAAAAAATGTTCTATCTTCATAAAATTCGGAGCGAAGTATACGAGAGCTACTATAGCCTAATATAATTAAATAGTTTTTTGGGAGATTTCAATAATAGAAATACAACTACAGTATTTATTAATTTTATTGTAAAACGTCTAATTTACAACTCATTATAAACTAACGTTCAACGGTAATATCATCAAGCCAAAACATTTATAAATTTATATTACATAAAAATGAAGTCGAAGGTTTAAAACATAACTAATAACTAATTGATTCTTTAATTTAATGGAAATTTAGGTAAAAAAAAAACACAATTTTTAATTTTTTTTTATTTTAATTTGAGCTAGTTTGTAATTCAACGAGATAATAAAATTTTACTTTATACATACAGACATTCAAATATTAAGATAAATATTGTAATGTGATTTGTTTTTGTAAAAAATACGTTAGTAGGTATTTGAAATTTCCTACGATAAACTGCATGGCTGTGTCTAATTAGTTGAATATATAATATTTCCTGCTAAATTTGTAACATAAGATTATTATAATGCAAATTTACCATAAGAATTTTATTCCAAAAAAAAAAAAAAAACTATATCTATTTAATATTTATTAATATAATAATTGTTGTCTAAATTAATGAGAAGAGCATAATTAGTTTATCAACTAATATGCTTTTCTTATTATATTTGATATTTTATAGCAATTTATTTTTTCAATGTTATATTGTTATCAAACTGTATTCATATAGTCGTATAAAAATTGTAAAATAAATGCATATACATTTTCTAATTGACAAAACAATTGACTGCAAATAGTATACGTGATATGTATATACCTATTTAAATATAATAATTACAAAAAACAATAAAAAATGGTAATAGTTAATGAGTAGGTACTAATATAGTATAAATAAATGAGATACAAATTCACATAATCGTTTGATTAATTTCCTTTAAATATAAGGTACCTTATTTTTGACATTACACAAATGTCAATAATTAAATGTTGTATCTTAAACAAAACATACAAATATATAATAATATTCAGCCTAAAATAATAAATAATTTATATAGGTAGATATGAATGAAGTATATTTTGTTGGCTTGCATTTTATATTAAGTTAAATAGCATTAATTTTACCAGCCATAATATAAAGAATTAACTAACATCAACTGAAGATAATTTTTTTACATCTATATGAGTTTCCATACGGATTTATCCTTAAAATATCATGTTTATGTATATAATACTCACCATATTATATACTGCTGATTACTTCAGCAGATTAAAATATGTTAAATCAGCAATTTATAAATATTAAGTTTTCTGGATAAATGCCTACATCATTCAATAGTGCGAACATTTATTTTCAAATTCGAAATTAAGCCCTATTTCTACAGTATTAATTTAACTTTAAAAGATATATCAAGGGGACAAGATAGCAATAATATGTAGGGACATTTCACCAGTATAAACTGGTGATATTATGTTATTATATAAATAATAACATAATATTATAAATTATTGCAGCCTTCAACAGTAAATCACTAATCATGATTAAAATTATATTAATAATAATTACCTAATATATTACTTCAATCAAGAAAGCATTTATCTTTATACTGCACAAAATATCAAAATTAACAATTTTTTTAGTTTGCAACTTAAATACCTAACCTTTATGTTCATAAATATCACAGTTCATAAAAATAAAACAAGGGGGGGGGGGTATGCACTTTCTTTTATATAAATATTATTACATTTTAGAATAATGCAAGTGAATACATAATTTGAATATTAAAAATGTAATATTGATTGTGTTACACAATTTGTGTATAGAAATTAAATTAAAAATTGCCCAAAAAAAAAAAAATAAAGTAATCAATAATTATTATTAGAATTTTAATAAATATAGGACAATTCTAATTACAGCTTGAAAAAAATGGAAAATATATTTTTATAAACATTTAGTATGAAAATAAAAGTTACTTGGGAGGATAATTTTTACCAGCATGTGTGGTCTAACTAACACATGTTATGATAGGAAAGTTTATATTTAAAATAATTAATTTAACTTGTTATTATATTAAATAAAAAGTTAAGAGCTAAACCCAGAAATTATTTTTGTTATTTTAATTTTGAAATTATGAACATTTAATATTTATTAATTTATTAAAAATCCTACATGAGACACTAGACAATATTATATTGTGCAAGTTTTACTTTTAAATTGTATGATGAATATAGTGAATATTACTTATTAAAAATAATCCAAATTAAATAGATTGTTTTGAACATATAATTTTCTATGTTTTGTGTATGTAAGACACTACATAACATAACATATTATAATATCTCCTTCAAGCAGAAGTTATGAATAAATAACAATTGTTTTTCTCTAGTTATAGTTACCATGAAAAAAATCAATAAATTACAAATAAGAAAATGGTTTTGAAAAATATTGTCAAGATTTTTAAATAGTATATTACACATAATAAATGTTTAAAATAGGACAGTTCTTTTTAATATTTAAAGAAATACTTATTATATATTATATGGTTAAAATGTAACCTATCTGTAATAAATCTTCTTTCTATAACCCTATCAAGTTTGTAAGTGTCAAATTAATTTCACATTTATTATTATTATGACAACTAAAAACCACTTAAATAATTATAAAATGCAATTTATATTTTTTGATGTATTAAATCTGAAAATGTGAAAAACATGATAAATGTCAGCAGATTAAAATGTTAGAATTTTTTTAGTTAATAATTATACCAGAAAATACTCAAATAATGACAAACACATTTGTGTTTAATAATAACAAATTAGTTGGTATATTTAAAATATAACTATAGGTACATATTTATAAGAGTTAAAATTAAGTAAAATATATTTATTTAACTAACTCACTCATCAGTACATCTTGTCAAATATTTCTAAAATATAATTGAAAATGCTTTCAAAGGGTATTTTGAAGAAAATAATTTCTTTATTATGAAACCTAAAATTTTAGTAAGTAATTTGGATTCATTTATAAGAAGCAGAAGGATATGACACTTAAAACATTTTCAGAACAATGCATAATATTCTATTATGAATTAGAATATTTTAAATTTAATAGTTTTTAACATAAAACCAATATTCCTTACAATTGAAATAGATTAAAAAAAAATTACCATCAATTAAAAGAAGAAGGTACCGAATCTTCTATTTCTTATAAATATTATTATTTAATTATAAACACTTAAGTTTATTCTTATATTTAAGGGTAAGATCATTTAAAATGTTTTATCACCAACATCAATAACACAGATACCAATGTCCAATGGTTACTACTAATAACAAAAAGCTATAATCAATTCACTAATGTATCATAAAAATAAAAAAAATAATGTAAAATATTTCATCTTTTCATTATATTTGGAACTTTATAAATCAAATATTTAATACACTTTAATAATATTACAATATGTACATACAACATTAGTAAATTGCACAACATGTAAATTATTAAAGTAAGTAATAGTGTATAAATGCGCGTAATTTGTCGCGTGATCTGAAACAAGCAACAGAAGTATGTCAGAAACAATTTTTCAAAATCATCAAATATAAATAAATAATTATTTAATAAGGACATGTTAACAAATTTCGGAAGAAAACATCTATTATAAATTGTAGATACAAGTGAGTGTACACACACATATATATATATATGAATTTATGTATATAATATTTTACAAATGTATATATATATATTAAATAATGTTAGTTTTTTTTTATCATAATAATAATAATTATTTTTTTTTTGGAAAAATTACTGGAAAATTACCTTTCCCAATGTCAGGCTTCAGCTCAAGACACCAGACATTTCCCACTGAAATTTATAAAATCAAACACATTCCACAAGACAATAACACAAAAATATTTATGACAGTAAAATTATAAATAGATTTTAATTTTTTTGGACATTGGTATAATTATAAACCCTTAACTCAGTACAAACCTGGTAATTGTTGGTGCCACATGCTGTGAACAAGGTAAAAATAAATTAAACAAACATTTCACACATGACAAATTTAGTTATATTATTTATAAATGTA
Organism: Schizaphis graminum; assembly: GCA_020882235.1. Classification (NCBI taxonomy): domain Eukaryota; kingdom Metazoa; phylum Arthropoda; class Insecta; order Hemiptera; family Aphididae; genus Schizaphis; species Schizaphis graminum. The sequence goes on from CM037031.1 coordinate 39,371,137, forward strand.
TTTTTTTCTAAGATAAATTATTTAGTTAAACATATGTAATTTTATTATAATAATAAGATATTAAAATTATAGTGGTTTTGAAAGTTTTTACCAAGTTCTGTACCAGAAAAAAAAACAAAGAATATTGAAAATCTAACCTAACAAATCAACGAAAGGATAACTAAAAACAAGCGTAGATTCAGTATGTTATATAAATATATATTTAATATATTTTTATACAAATTAAGTAACTTTTATATTCTTTTTAACCAAAGAAAATACAAATTAACAAAAATCACCTATTCATTTAATATACATTTCCAGACAAAACTTGGTAATATTTAAATTATAAAACATTTACTTAACTACATTATAAGGTCCTAAATGCCAACTTGATAAATTGTCAAATGAAAAAATTGTTTTATCAATGCTGTGAACACCTAATGAAATATTATGCTATACAAATCCAAACTTGAAATATTCCATAATTTCACTCTTACTTGAAATAACTCACAATGTAATAAAATGTAATAGCATATGTGTTTAAATGGAGATAAGAAAAACTTAATAAACACATTTTATAGTAATAAATATCGTTATTATCAAAAGTAACATGATTATACCGTTATAACCTTAGCTTCAGGTATATTATGGCGATTTTACCTAAATATATATACCAATCGCCAAAACTATTAAATAAACAATATGGTTTTTTTTTTCATATTTTTTTTTTGCGCTACAAAATGTCTTTACAATTAAGTATAGTACATAATTAAACATAATTAAATATACTAATAGAAAAAAAAAAAAAATAAAATGCGTAGAGAAGACAAAACTATTTGTTTATTGATTTAATATGAATGGACCTGACCATAGCGAGGATATCCCTGGTATCTGGACGTTCTGCAATAACACAGTTAATAGTATATTTTTGACGTAAGTCCTGAAATGGCATGTTAAGCAAAATAGGCATGTATAGAAAAAACGATGTTCGCTTTTTAAATAAAAAAAAAAAATGCAAAAAGTATTATCTTAGTAATATTAAGCATATATTTTTTTGTTTTTATTAATTTATTACCTCATTGTTGTTGTGGTGGATCTTGTTGTGGAACTTGCTGATACCCTGCGTAAGCATTTCCAGCAGCAGGATAAGCACCATATCCAGTAGGTGCAGCACCAGGATTCTGTGCTCCATAGTAACCACCTGCTCCATAAGCCATACCATACTGTGCACCATACATTGATACATCATTCAATGTTTGGGGTTGGCCAGATTGAGGGCTTGAGGCATTAGGTTGTTGCTGCTGCTGTTGTTGAGGCGATTGTTCTGATCCACTTGGTTGACCATTAGTTTGAGTTGGCAGACCCATTTGCTGCAATAATTATCATTATTAAGTTAGTATTTTTTAAATATTGAAATGCAAACAATTAATTAATACTATTTTTAAAATATGCTAAGTCAAATCTTTTATTGCATTACATATTAAAAATTTATATTATAATAAAAATAATAAGCAACTTTACTTACTCTAGCTTTAACTTGTTGTTCAACCATATCAGCTTCTTTATTTTTGCCAATTGATCTGTAATACTCTATCCACTGTGCACTGTAATCAGGAGTCCCTGCTCCAGCAGCTCCTCCAGCACCACTTCCAGCGCCATTAGCAGAAATTGCAGCAACTGGCATAACACCAGCAGCTCCATTTGGAGGAATTGCATGAGGTTGGGGTTGGACATTGGCAGGATTTGGTACTGCACTAGTTCCATTCATCTGATTAAACTGAAAAAATTAGGTCTTGGCTCATCCAATAAAAAGAATATAACAAGCAAAGTGATGATAATGAATCATTTTATTTAATTCCCAGCTATTTAATAGTTTTTAAAAGTAGACAACTTTCTCAATAACTACTATAGCAATTTTGTTATATAATATCAAATTTAGAAGCAGAATTAGCACCGCATAACATTCATTTAATTTTTCCGACTATAAAATATTTTACAGGTTTATTTATACTTCATTAATATAAAATATATTCAAATATTTTTTTTCCATCATAAATAAAGTTAAAAGATTTTTTTCTGAAACCCAAATTTAAAGAAATAGTACTTATTAATACTTGAGATTGTAGTTTAGTTACCTCATAATATAAACAATTTATGGACCAAGAAGTGTGTAACAAGCAGGTTCTTCATCCATTATATTTTTCAACAATTATTCTTTTGTTCTCATTTATTTGTTTAAAAATTATCTATTATTGACTTATTGAACTATCATGATGTTAACAGTATACCTTATTAAATAGTATATAATTAATAATATACACTAAAACTTCCATATAAAAGTCAAATAAGCAACAAAAAATTTGTAGTACAGAGGAATTTGTTTAATAGAATTACGTATTCATTAATAATGAAGGCCATAGTTCTTAAAAATATTGTGTAAAACTGAACATTTTATAAAACGGAAGATTCACTGTATAAACAAATACATGTTAAAAAATAAGAATAGCAGATGATAATAACTAGTGGAAATAACAGAAAAAAAATACTCAAAATAGAATCCACTTGTCACAGAAATTTTTTATGATCATTCTAAGTATAAAATCATACAGATTTTTATGCAAATCATAAATTTTGGTTGACTATAAAAATTGAATGATTTGATTCTCGAGACTTAATAGTTAATATATAATATTTTTTAACTTAACAATTATTAACATTACATTTTCACACCATATTTAAGGTAATATGAATAATTATATACAAATATTTTAAGATAATAAGTTATGTGTACATACCTTCATTTGTTTGGCTTGCTGTTCAATGAATTCAGCTTCTCTGTGCATTCCCATAGATCTATAATACTGAATCCATTGAGCACTGAAGTCTGAACCCCCCTGGGCACCGTTAGCATTAGACATAGGATTTGCATTATCTGCAATAATATAAATTTAATATTATAGAAAATTAAGAATATCTATTTTTTTTTAACAAATTTATAATAGTAAAAAAAATAGACATGTTTAGGTAAAGCAGTTAACATTTTAGTTTAATTTAACGAGAATTTTTTTTTGTTTAACAGTCAACTGTTGTTGATTGCTTGAGCACATCTTAAAAATGTAAGAACATAATTGTCAAGTTGTAGAGCAAAATACAACTATTGTAACATTCTTAAAACTTTATTACTGAGAGCTGCTTACGTATTTTTTTTAATTCAAGTATTTTAATCAGTCATTTTATCTATTTTATTATATAAGTATATTTACTCTGATCAGTAGGTTGTTGTGGTTGTTGCTGTTGTTGCATGCTTGGATTCCAACCTTGACCATATGCATTCATTTGCCCATCTTGTCCACCCCAACCCATTTGAGATCCATATGGAGGCTGTTGCTGTTGTTGGTTCATGTTACTATAGTTCTGAGAACCGCCATTAGGATCCTGGTAATAAAATAAAATAAAAACAAACATATTTAACTAAAAGTATGATAAAAAAATGGTACGTACAAAACCCAATTTTTCGTTTATCATGCGTTTAGCATTTTCAATTTGCTCTGTTGTTCCACGTATAACAAAAGTTTTTTCAGAACCTGTATTATTATGTCGTCTATCAATTTCACAATGTGCGCCAGTTTGCATATTGATTTGTTTGATTGTTTCACCACCTAATAAAATAAAATAGAATAAGAAAACATCTTACACAGAGAAATAAATCCAATATATACCTTTTCCAATAATAACTCCACATTTGGCAGATGGTACAGTAAATGTTGTTTCATTTAAAGGTTGTGTTTGACCACTGTTACCCCAACTTTGATTTCTATTAAAATTACCGCCACCACCGCCACTCTGACGATTTCCACTACGATTCTAATAAATTAAAATTATTTAGTTTGTAAATTCATTTTGTTTATATAAAAAAATTATTTTATCAGATACATAATTATAAAATTTCTTACCAAAGCGCTATCGACTAATGATTCTATTCTTTGTTTAGCTTCAGCTACTTGATCTGGATTACCAGTAATTAAACATCTTCTATCATCAGGTGTATCTTCATTAAGGTTTATAAATTGGACCTTGGCACCAGTATCAGCTTGAATCTTTTTAATCATATCGCCACCTTTTCCTATAACTAATCCTACTACTTGTTTTGGTACACCAACCTAAACATTAAAATTTATGAAAACAAATTATTATCTAGTTGTAATACATATTAATATATAACATATATTTAGTAAGAACTTAACTCATTAATACGGTCATTCGAATTAAATGTATATTATTTATATAACCTTAAAGAGTAATTTATTATGTATGTTTGAATGTTTATATTATAAAATCAAATACATATGTATACGACAGTTATGAATACATAAATTTAATATAGCTATTCAAATCCATATAAACACATACATTTTTAAGAAAACACTACGGATTTAGAAGAAATTGGTCCATTAATGGACTTTTTGTATTACTATCTATACTTATGCCTTGAAAAAAAACTAGTAGATAGATATTATAAGTATATTTAATACAATACAACTAACTTCAAACAACATTAAATGTTTTTTTTAGCCATTTGAAAAAATGTAAGATAATAGACAATTATGAATAATAATAATTGGATATAACATTGTTGAATATTCTTTGAAAATAATTACCTCAACTTTGCCACCATAACCAGAATGCATACTGTAATCACCACTATTTGAACCATTCCAATTTGAGCCATTCTGATCAAAATTGGACTAGATTATTAAAAAAAAAAAAAAAACTATTATAAATTTAAAAATCACATATGATCACAAAATGATCGATTGGTTTCATTATTATTGTTAACAGAAATTATTGTTTAATACAAGAACATTTTTAATTAAAAAAATAATTTCATCATAAACAAATAAAACAAAATAAAAATAAGAAAATCAATATGACAATAGACATTGGTTATATTTAGTAGTTACTATTTAAAACATAATTGTATACTAATAATAGCAGTAAATTTATAATTTTAAAACTTAATATAAGCCACAAAGATAAAAATAAAACATTTAAAAGGTTTCTCATTGAAAATAATGAGGATCTTTAATTTAATGAAATTTTATTATTAAAATTTATTTGTTTATTATATGAAAAACTAATTTTAGATTTCTATAATTTGATTTGTAAACCATTTTAAAAACAAGCAATCAACTTTATGACTGAATAATGCATAATAGGAAAATATATTTACCGATCCATCTTTATCACCGCCTCCTAGCATATCATATACCAACTTTTTGGCATGCTAAAACCAAATTGATAAAATGTAAATATCGATTTTTAAAATAATTGTGTTTCTAATTGAATTTACCTCAACTTTGGCCGTTTCACCAGATATTCTTAAAGGTTTTTCATTTTCTTGACTATTAGGGCCATCTTGAATAACTATCATTTTTGCTCCTGAACTTTCTTGTAACATTTTAATAGTTTCACCTCCTTTTCCAATAATAAGTCCTACCTTGGCTCCAGGTATCATTATTTGGGCCTAGAATAAATAAATTTTTTATAAAGTAAGATTTATTTGAAATATTAATCAATCATCTCTACTTGAGTAAAAGCTGGTTGGGAAGGCGGGGAAGATATATTAAGTCCTTCAATTTTTGCACCACCTGTTCCTTCAACAGATACTTTATTCTGAACTATGTTTTGTATGAGCTCTTTAGCTAACCTAGATTTGGATTTATGAATATCTGTAAGTTTTAAGAAAGAAAGAAAATAATTATAATTGAAAACATACGTTATGCTTTGAGCATTTCCTGTAAGTGTACAAGATCGCTCTAATAAGCCAGGACTATCTGGCGCCATTTGAATTTTACACCCAGTTTCGGCCTGTAGTCGACTTATTTGTCCTCCACCGCGGCCTATAACTTTGCAAAGGGTTAACGCACATAGTACATCAAATTTGCTACTAGTTATAAATGAAAAACATGAATAATTTATACTTACTAAGTCCGACCATTTTATCAGGTACTTTTATTTCTTCGTTAATAACGTTGCCAAATTGTGATCCAGGCCCACCGATGCCTTGGATACCGGCTGCTGCTGCTGCTGCCACTCTGGCGGCCACGGCTGCTGCTTGCGCGGCGGCTAAAGCCACCGGAGATGTCGCTAACCTTTTTCTGTCAGGCTCTAAAAAGATAAATAAATATTTAATTTGATACACACTTATATTTTCTAGATATAATATCAATTTAATATGAATATACCTGAAGAATTAGAATAATCTTCTGAAGGCCTTTTATGTGTTTCTGGTGATATAGATCCTGTTGTTGAACTAGCTTTGGAAGATGGTTGGATTTTAGCTGCTATCTAAATATATAAATAAAAGAATGTTTTTTATAGTTAGAAAAATACTGTTAAGAACCTAAAAAAGGTTGATAACATCTAAAATTAATACTTATTATTTAAATAGAAAATGAGATATAATAAGGAATTCTGGGTATCTATCTGCAAAATAGAACAATAGGTTGCTATGGATTTCAAATTCTGTAAAAATCCAAATACTAAGAACTAAATGGTGTGGTCACGAAATATGAAAACAGAACACAAAGAATAAAAGCAACAAATATCTGGAAAGAGATCTCTATAGATCAAACTATAATATATAGTCTTTAATAGACAAACTAAACAATCAACGAAGGAATAAAGTAGATAAAAGAGGCTATCACAGAATAGCTAGGTGTACATAATGAATTGAAAAAAGAATAAATGAGAACTGTGGAAGTCTTATAACATAATATATGCATGGGTTATTGATAAGCTATAAGAGAAATAAATAGAAGATTACCTAACCACAAAACTTTAAATTTTTTCTTAGAAAAATCAATATTGAAATAAATTCTACATATTTAAGAATACTAATTTTCAAATATTTGTTTTTGAGAATTTTTTCAAATCATCTCGCATTACAATTAGTTTAAACTGTAAAATCTTAAAAGTTGATATTTTTTAAACATTAATTATGATTTTTTTACTTTATTCATAAAATAAATTTAAAATTAGATTGTAGTTACAGTAAGCAAGTTTGAAAGAGTATTCATAGATATAAATGTCATGATGGAAGTAGCATAGAAATTATGATTTAAAGTACAGACAATACATAATAAATAAATGTAATTTGATAATATAATTGGCATCTATATTTATAATAGGATCATACTTTTAAGTATCACCAAATTAATTTTTATTAGTTTGTTAATCAATTAATATATTACAATTAAAAAAAATAATAATAATAATGAATAGGTACAATAATTAGGTAGGTACCTAACTAAAAAAATGTTTGAAATCAAAGTATAAATTTACTTAAAATACATAAGTGGTTATATGATTTTAAGCATGATTAAAATCATAGTATTTTTTTAATATTAACAAAATTACAATATGCATAGGTTAAATTAGGTATCTATAATAGGCATAAATAACATTTATCCAAGTCAAACAAAATTGAATTTTACAATTAGCCCCGCAATTAGCTTATGACCTCGTATAATAAAATAGTGCGAGATAAAAGTTAAATGTTTTTTAATAAATTTAATTGATAATGATTTAAAATAAACAATGGTATTGATAACTAAAAGTTAGGTGTATCCATCACTTATAGAAAATTAATGATTTATAAAAAAATTAATCTATAAGTCATTAAAGACTATAAAAAAGAATAACTTGAGGAACAACTATAGATGATTATTGTCTATGTCTAGATATTATTATTAAAAAAAATTAATCCTAATCCACAAGTTTAATATTTTCTAATCAAACGTTACGTTTTCAACACTTTCTTCATCTGGAAGCACCAACGACATTATAAACACTTTGCTTGACGTTTAAAACAGAAAAAAAGAAAACGAAAACGATAAACAACTAAAATTAGGCGACGTTCAAAAGTTAATATGGGAAAACAATCGTTGATGAAACAACAAAATGAATGTCTGCTGTCGTTGTCATGATCGATTGCGAGTGTGGAGTAATACAAGATTAAACATTTTCAAGACAGGGTGCCATGACTCACTGTTTTTAGAAAAAAAAAATACTTTTCTATAATAGACAAGAAAATCGACAGATGGGTGGGTGTGCGAGTTGGTTAAGTGGTAGGTGCGTAGTGTCCCCCCCAAAAATTGGTCAAAAACCGTAACGCGCGTCCGACAAACACGCGTTGAGTCAACGAGTGGAATTTAAACACGTACGATGTGAGCACAGGTGCAGACCCACGTTTAGCGGCACGCGCAGACATACCTAAGTAATAATAATAATAATAATCGTGCAACAATCGCCGGCATGCCATCAACGAAGCGGCGGCCACACCGAGAATCGCCGGGTGTGGACGCCACTGCAACGAAGCTCAAGCCTGTGCGGTTTTTACGCGGTCACGCGTGCATGCGGCGCGCAAGGCCGTCTCCAGCGTGTGCAACGTACCTCTTTAGCGCGTTGTAAAGCCGCCGCGAATGCTTGACTCTGATTCTTTTCCGTTGGCGGATTCACCGCTGAATAATCACTCATTGTGAAACATGAAGAATAATATCGCTGACGAAATGGATGCTTCCCGCTGAAGTAGTGCTTGGGCCGTTGGCGCGCGCGTGTCCGGGGTAGGTCGGTGGTGCGAGCAACGTACGCAATATGCGGACGACGAGCCGAGTGTCGGGCGAGAGAGAGTGACAGAGACAGAAAAATGTATTTGTTTAATACGCACGAAGACGATGGATTTGTAATGCACTTAAGTTAACAAGACACGCTCGGACCGCGCAAATAACAAGCCGCCGTGTGGTTATAGACTATAGCAGTATAGCCCGTTCGGTGGTCGCACGTATGTTGTGTACTTCACTTGTATGTACGAATAGCGAACGGCGTCCGTCGGCGACGAAATGGGTGGGCGGGTGGCGGGCAGGCGCAGGAGAAACGACAATACAATACGTGTAGCTGCTGTCTCTGTCACACCAACAGCGGCACACATTGCGCTCTGTCGCTTCGGATGTTTACGGTTGGCGGGGGGTGGAAGGGACCGCCGGGAGAGAAAACCAAACGAAACGTGATTACCACTGCCGGACAAGGATGTTCGATATACGAGCAAGTGTTTGATCATGGAAGAAACAACAGCAGCATGTGATTTCTCTACCACGACAGCCTGCCGCACTGCGCACGTAGTGGTCCGAAACTCCGAAACGACCGAAACGTGAAAAAAATCTATATCACAATCACATATTATAATATTATATTATTTATATATAGTCATAAAGAACATTATTCGTACAGACTACAGTTCATAGCCTACACTCAGCAACAGGTTACAATGTAATAAACGGATTTCTCTACTATAGAAACTTGTAGGATAAAATGTATAGTATAAATGTATTTTCAAAAACGTGGGTTTTAAATTAACTCCAAGCGCTTTCCAGTTTCCAATGTTTCCATTGATTTTAGCTACATAGAAGTCTGTGATGTAAACGTATTACGTGTAAATAGTACCCAGTATGTTACATTAAAAAATTAAATAGTGCCTATCGTGCATTAATATTTTTCGTCAAATGACAAATTTGTAGGTAATTCATAATTTTATTGTTAAATTATTCCTCAGCAGTTGTATAATATGTTATTATGTTCTTTAGTCAAATTCCATCGCAACCGGCTCATCGTTACTGTGCAACTGCATTTATCTTGTCAGAATTTGTTACATATTTTATAAAGGCTAAAATAGCATCGTCTTTTTATGAAATAGTAGATAGGTAATTTATCACCACGGTTGACGATGATTGGATTTGATAGGCACTAGCCGATGTCAGTAATAACACTATTGGGTAACTAATAACGTGTAAATATTTGCAGACCCTTTAAACTTCATTAAAAATAAGAATACAAATTTGAAATTGATTACGAACTCGCTTAAAGTTAATTTTCTTTAGATGAACTTGTTTCGTACAAATTTATATAAGTAAATATAACTGTAGTCGATTGCCCGATACCCTATTTAACTGATATTTTTTTAAATTTTATTATAATTAATAATATTTATTATTTATTAGTTATTACTATTAAGTATTAGGCACTTATACATACCTAGCCCAATTTAAGCCCATTACTGTAACTTGTAAGGCGTAAGCACTTAAAGCCATGTTTATCCTACATGTAACTAAGTAAGAATATTTCACAATTTTATTGTTTTTCTTAGATAATTAAGCAATAAATATATGGATCAAATATTATAAATTTATTAATGTTCTATAATTATTATATATAGGTATATTGAAATTATAATATGTATACCTCTATTTATTCCTTTATTGTATATTTAGATATATAAGGTAAGTGTAATAAATAGATGACAAATTATTGTCACTTATTATTAAGTACAATTTTAGCAGAATTTACACATATTAATAATTATTAACAATAATACCAGACTGGTATAATTACCAGTCATATATTCTGTATAAACGAATATGCAACCTAAATATTTTAATAATGTGAAATATTATAATTTATAATTTTTAGGAACATATTTGCATGGCTGGCGAGAGGATGGGACAGAAGGGGCTAGAGGTTAGGTATAAAATAAGTATATATTATATAAGTAAAAAAGCCCGGAATTTATCAGGCCTGGGGCCCACCAAAGTTCTTGACGGCCTTGCATATTTGATGATCGTGTGGCAAATCACAAATGTCAATATTTATACTTATGCATTTGTATCTATATAATTTATTTGACACTTTGATATACCTTATAAATTTATCGTGTATTATGTAATCAATGAGTGGCTTAGCTATATACAGTGAAAACTCTTTAAACGAATCTGAAGGGACCAACAGATTTCTTTCGTTAAAGAGAGCTTTCGTAATATAGAGGGTTTAAAAAAAAAAAAATCAAAATTGTTGTTAGAAATTATGTCGATAATAAAATGAATATATTCAGTGGCGTAGCCAGGATTTTTTTTAGGGGGGGGGGGTTTTAGTAATAAAATAAAATAAATCTACAACCGTATTGAAATAATAAAATAATTGAATGATAATGATTATTATCACCAGTGCAGTCGATAACGTGAATACAGCATAACAGAATATATTTCACCACGAATAAATGATTGTATTTTTATATTATAAAAATTATATTTTTGATAAAAATACGGCCGAAGGGGGGGGGGGGTTTCAACCCCCAAAACCCCCCCTGGCTACGCCACTGAATATATTATTCGATATCGATAATAATGGTATATTATTACGATATTAAAAGTAGATATTGAAAGAATGTAATCATAGAATATAAGTATTCTATGATGTAATCGTTCTTGGAAATTTCGGCATTTTATAATTTATAATACTTAACAGGTAAATAGTGTTATGAAACATAAAATATTGTTTCGTTATTGAGAGTGATTATACGTTATGGAGAATGAATTGACTAATGGGTTATAAAGCAAACCAACTAATATTATGTCATGTTTACGTTATATAGAGTTTTTTATTGTAAGAGTTTTCACTGTATATATATATATTATCAATGCTCGAATTGGAAAAAATTAAGTAGAGGAGCTTAATCCAACGATTTAAAAACTGCGTTCCAAGTGTACAATTACTTAACACAGACCCGTGGGATGTTTGAGTACGCAAAAAAAAAAAATAGTGGAGGAGCTCCGTCCCCCTACACCCCCCAATTCGAGGATTGTATATTATACATTTCTTTCATTATTTGAGCCAAATAATAAATATATTAACAAATATGGTGAAGACTAAAGATAAAAATGTGTTATAACCATAATAATACCAATATGTAAGTACCTATTTTTTTGAGATGTGTATAACCTAACCTAGGGTGTGTTCTTCAAGGTAGGTAGATATATTTATAGGAGTGCGCAGACCTGAATTTCGGGAAGTCCTTACATTTTTTTCGAGCCCCTTTTTTAATTTAGGCCCTCTTTTAACAAGACATGTACATATTTTAATATATTATAATACACGAATAAATATTACTTACATTATATCACATATTAATCAATGATATTACTAGTACTAAGTAATATAATATTTCATTAGATAGTTGGATTTAAAATATATTTTCAAGATAATTGCAATATTTATTTATTATTTTTACTTTTGTAGTCAATAACATTTAGCTGTTATAATCACAATAAGTTCTATCATGCAAATTTAAAATATTTTACGTTGTATTATTTTTTTTTATCCCAAAACATAATTTTTTTTTATGACATATTTTAGAAAAATTACCATTTTTATTCTAGTAACATTAGTTAAAATACGGACCCATGTATTATATGCTATATGATTTAAATTTTAGGGCCCCAATTACATGTCAGGGGGTGCCCAGGCACACCCGGAACCCCCGTGTGCACGTCTATGGATATATTATACAGATTGATCCAATTGACGTGTAAAATACTTCTAATGAGTATCTTATGCTAAATGGATCACACCGTATTTCAATCTTATAAGAGTTTGTAACTGGGCACTGGTTTACTGTTGTATCTTTGATATGAAAAAGAGCGATGTACTTTTTTAAATTGTAGTTACATTGTATCAGTATTAGTTAACAACCGCTAGATAGCGTCAAATGTTTCATGAACGATTTTGTAGCCCCCAACTTGAGGACTGTAGTGCAGCTCACACTAACGGTACGCCGCCACCGCCGTGGTCGCGATTCTGTTAAAAGTCGCGTAGACCCTCCCTTCGCGTATCGTCGTTTAGTTCAGTGTACCGAACGGCTCCATCCGCGAAAGCTGCGGGGCGACCGGGACACGTGTTGCTGCGTGCCGCCCTTAATTACGCGAATCAACGATAATATATAACATTATAGCTTTCAGTCACTTTTTTTTTTTTTTAAATTTGATCGTAATTATTATCATTATTATCGTGTGCTCACACGAAAAACATACCATCACACCTAGCGTTCGTTTTTCGCTGTCTTGTTCGGTCGTATCCAAAAACCTATATCTATACAAAAATCGAATTTAGCGTGAAAATATAATTCTGAAAACTGACGTCCGTTTCGGGGGGAATAATATCGTCCAAGTAGTGACGCGCTGCACCGCGCGCCGTCTCCGCGACCGATTTGCAGCGAGCGCGACGGCGGCGGTGCAGCCGGCGTTTGCGGACCGCACGTTTTGACTTCACGGTGTCCACCTGTTGCCAGTACCGTTTCGGCAGCAGTAGCAATTGAGACACGTTGACTTCGGCTGCAGAAGTAGGAGCGGCAGTCGACGCGCACACGTCACCATGTCATCGCATAGCAGTTCCATGCGGACGTTCCGGAGTTCCGATTCGGCTAGCGAGATCGGATCATCGGAGACTTCGTTCTCTGAAAGGTCTCAGCCGTATTTTGCGTTGTGCTCGCCTCGGTCCAAGTCGTCCGTTAATGTGTCCAACAGCGGCGGCGCAGCCACCGTGGCGGGTCCGGGTAGTAGTACGGTCGGCGGGTCCGGTTCAATGTCATCCGGCATCAATCATAACAACAACAATAACAATAACAACAACAACAACAATAACAATTGTTTTAAGCAGCAGTCGGCACAACAACCGCCGGCGGTAGCGTACCACCATCAGCCGTGCCGGCGGTCGTCCAGCGCCAAAGCGGCCAACAAGCCGCGACCCGTTGTTCGCCGGGATCTGGGACATGTAAACTCGTTTCCGGATGCGCATCATAACATCCATCATAAGACGCCGCCAGGCGCCGGTTCGTCGTCCACGTCGTATTACACGCCACCGAGGAGCCCGTCGCTGAGCGTGTCCACGCCGACCGACGGGCCACCGCGGCGCAGCCCCACGACTCCGTCGTCCACTGGAGTGTTCAAATTCCCGCCGTCCGCGGGTTCCGCGACCACCACATCTTCATCGTCTGGCGGCTCGGCCATTGTCCATCATTATGGCCGAAGTGGCGGCACAAACCCGAACACACCGAGGACGTTACCCAGGAGTCCGTCCACGGGAAGTGCGGCTACCACCACGTCGTACAACACGAACAGCGACAGCGCGTGCAACACTCACAGGTAGGTCCACACTATCCCTTTTCGTTGTTGCACCTGTTGTTATGCATAATAAATTATATTGTATGAGTAATGAGTGACCTACCTATCATTCCCATATATATAGAGAACTGAGATTTATAGGTCTTTACAAATTATATCGCAAGAGCATTTTGAAATTTGAAATTGTATTTTTTACTGTATGCATAGGACAAAACATTTTTTTTTTAATTAACGAAATTTTTGCCGTTGCATATTTCAAATTTTTACTAGATATCTTGGGTGATCAGGTACCTATATAATAAATCATGCTCAAATTATAAAATATTATAAAACTATAAAAACATAATATCTACCAGGCAATTATAAAAATAATAATAAAAAAAATATATATAATAATTATTATTATAACCAGGGTTAAATTTTTGTTTTACAGTAAATTCTTTAAATACTTAAAATCTGAAATAATTAGATAAAATCGTAATAATAATTAGTAATTACAGACTTGATGATCACAATTTAATAGTACCTCTAATTCGTATCATTAAAGTATATCGTTAGTATTTAACAAAGCATCAGTCGATATTTTAAACAGTAAATTAACATATTATATTATGTATTTAAAAAATAGTTAAAGGTACACGTTACTTTTACAAGTTCAATAAATTACATAATGTTATCAGTGATTGAAGTTTTATAAAATATCTATACTGTGTAATAAATCAATAGTTAATAACTATGTAAAAAATGTAATGTCTATAAGAATAATATATTTACAATTAATCCCAAATTTATGCACATAATTAATTCAACTAATTGTATTAATATTAATTTACTAAAAATAAAATAAATTATTTTAATAGTAATACAATTAATACAAACATAATATAATGAAATATACTTGGTGATGTAAGCTTACAGACCATCTCTACTTTGACCGTTTTTCTTTATAATATAGGTATTGAAATAAAATGTATCACTTAATCAACTTAATAATCAATGTTCGACACTAAATGCACAGTAAGTAGTGCGATATTCATTTTCCCACATTTTTAAGTAAAATATTCTGTCTATTTCTATATGGCAGGTGAAAAATAGGTTTATGTTCGAATTTTTTACGTATGTTCTCAAGCGGAAAAGCATCTTTTTTTCTCTTCACATTTCATTGAAGTTTAATAATTTTCATAAGAAAATAAGTTTATTCAGTTAAAATAATGTGTTTTTTTTTTAATAAATATAACTATACACTATTTTATGTATTATACTCTTAAAAGCATTAAAGTTATAGATACTTTCGTTCATTTATTGTTCAATAATGAGTGATAACTGATATACCTAAATACATAATATAATATCTATATATGTATAAACGGATGATGTATTCTTATCGAGCAGCCATATCAACATTGTTCTAAGTAAATTTAATGTTACTCTCAATATTTTTTTTTGTTACTTTAATGCGATTTGTGTGTACTAAGACACAAGGTAGTAGGTATAAATTGTTATAATGTGAATCAAATAATGATTAAACGAGTAGTAGCAAATAAGTACGTATTTGTTGATTATAAATAAGGTAATAAATAATAATGTTATATTCTGATATTCATGCTTAAATTACTTGTAGAAATATAATTATATAATATTTAATTATTAAAACTCGTAATTTTTGATAATACAACCATTTAGTATAAAATAGCAATACTTACATGCAAAATGTTAATTTGTATGGTTGATTTAAAAATATGTCTTCGAAATTGAATAGGTTCACTATACATATAATTACAGAGTGATTCACTAAGTATGATCATCCCAAATTTTTTCTTTTAATATTTAATTTATCAAATTACGATTTTTATAAATTTTAAGTATATTTTAGTAAGCATTACATTTTAAAATACTTAAAATTTATTAAAGACTTAAAAAATAAATTATCTTCTTAATAATTCATAGTAAAAATAATTGAGACTTATAGAAGAAATTTGTGTCAGTCCTTTTAAATGATATAGAAATGGCGGTAAATATACTTGATGAATTACTTTGTATATTAAAATAAATATCCTAAAACTATTTTGTAATTTAGTTTATAGAGATGAGCTTTATTTTATTTATAAATAGTCGTTTGAGAAGACAATCTGTAAGTATTTGAACTTTTGGTTTATATACCTATATTTTAAATTTGATTTTATAGAAGTTTTTAAAAAGATTTGATATAAAGATTTCCCCACAAAAACAGAAATGAATAATTGTGTTCTAAAATGTAATTACTCTTTAAAACGATGTAAATATTTGAAAACTATAAGGTTAAAATTATAGATTAATTTAAATTATCATAATCAAGTTAGGAATAGATATTACAGAATACTAGTTTAATTAATCTTAGTATTATGTCGATGTAGGTATACGCATTGAAATCTTATTTGGTTAAAATTGTATCGATAATACAAAGGCCAATAACTAAATATAGTAATACTTAAAAGTTAATATTTTTTAAAATTGAAAAAAAAGCTTTATAAAAATACTTGAAACTAACTTTTAAATCTTAAATATATAATTAATACATTAAAGGTATACAATACATATCCAATATTCATATTTTTATATATTATACTATATTAGTCCTGTTCATAATATATGTATTAGGTACACATAATAGTTACAATAGCCATAATTTATAATAGGTATGCCATTGCAATTATTAAATTCTTAAAGAAAGAAATGAAGTTTAATTTATAGAATATAATACATTTAAATTATCCGTGATTATAAATTTAGATAGATTAATATTTTGTTAAATGTTAGATGAATACATTAAAACGTTTTAAAAATAAATCTAATCTATAATGAACTATAAATATACAATTTGTATTCAAATTTAATTTGTATCATATACCTACTTGACAGAAATAGATATTGTAATGGATTTGACTCTTTGGATTAGCAAGTATAAATGGGTAGCAAGTATATTATAGGTGGCCAGGTAGGTTTATTGTAGGTATCAAAGTCTTGAATAGACTTAATAATCATATTAGGTACAGTTTGTTGGTAGTGTTTTGGTCTAATATTTATGTAAATTAGAATAATCTGTTTACTGTTAAGTTGTATATATTATGTATACAGTAGTATACTAAATTAAAATATGATGTAGATATTATTATGTCTAGGCGACAGGTAAAATGATTTAGTGTAAATTGGAAACTTCCTGGTAGGTATAATTCTATTAAATAATTATTCCCACTTAAAAATAATACTTGATCTTTTATACTTTATACCATTCTCAAGAATGAAAAAAAGTTATCAACGATCTAATTAAAATAAAAAAGTATATAGTTTATCAATCGTAGACGTAGGAGATGATGTTTTTATCTTATTTTCACAATTACAGAATATAGAATTGTTAAATTTAACTAATAAAAATAATAAATATAATGGAATCAGTATTTTATTCCTACCCAAGCTTTTTTAAATTAAAAAAAAAAATGATAATATGGTATTTTTGATATTTTTATTTAGTTTATTCTTAATTCTGAAATTTAAGTTTTTATTAAGTTGTAAAAATTGTATTATTTATTCAACGGTCTATTTTTAAAATACACGAATACATGGGTGATTCACCAAGTTTGCTTACACCGATTTTTTCTTTAGTAATTAATACACATATTTAAATTTAGATTATTGGAGTTTTTATGTAGACTCTATTATTTCAGATTTTTATACGTTGATATTATATAATATCAAATATATAAACAAAACATTCTAAGTTCACCATTCGACGTTTTTCAGCGGTGTTTCATCCGGAAACATAAAATGTCCACCAGAGTACCAGACAAGTAGACAACACTTGATAATAATGAAAAATATATTTAAATTTAAGAAAACGATTATGAAATAATAATATTATAGAATATTTTTTTTTATATATTATTATTGAAATTGTAGTAAAAATGTATTACGACTCTAAAAATTAATTGTTTTTAAATCATAACCATACATAGAACTGACATTGAAATGTTAGTAATAATTTTAAATATAAAGAATCGGTTATGTTCCATTATCACGAAAATATATTCGAGTATCAATAGTACGAAAATAGCAGGAATTCCAAACGACAACGAAATACGTTTTGTCATCGACGCGCGACGCGTCAAAATCAACGGTCGGAGTATTAAGTTCGATTAAGTTCAGCGACTTTTAGGTTTGGGTGAGCTGCTCCTGGCTGGTGGGTGGTACCGGATAATCAGAAATTTAGCCCTTTTTATTACCGGCAGGTCCATCTCCATTGTTACCACCGGGCAACGGTCGGTTGACGGCCTCCAGGTCAGATGTTAGGGCAGGTTGTATGGCTAGTCGGTATTGCTGGCTTACCAATTGCTTCCTGGCCTTTATATTTTCCTTCAGTTTTTGAAACTTTTTACGGTTTTGCGCCTTCTGTGCCTCCGACCATCATCACCGCTGGTATGCCAGGGTGCCTCTGACGCTTCGGAGTTCGGGTATCGGTGCCGGCTCTTCTGGTATCGCGGGGTTGAGCTCACTCACTGTTTTTGCTGCTGATTGCTGATTGATGTTGCGACGGTTGTTTTTCTTGATATAATGTCCATCGTCCTGTTTGCCCAGCTCCTGCAGTATATGGTCACTCACACCGGGTTCTGTAGTAGTTGGTCGGTGGACATCCGGTTCATCTGAATTTCCGTCAGTGGTTCCTCCTGATTATAGCACACCAGTCCTTGGAGATGAGGTCCACCACATTATTAGTGCTCCGTTTTCCGACCTCATCCCTGCCGCTTTTTGTTTCTGGAAAGAACGTTTAGTATAATGAAATTTTATTTACTAAAATAGAATGCTGCGACGGAAAAAATTGTCGTAGTTGGCTGTTCATTGTATTGAATTATCGAACTACGCGTGCGTTTATTGCTAGATTTTTTTGTGATGGTGTGTACTACCATCGACACCCGTTCACAGATAATTAACAGTTTATATAGTAATTATAAGATAGTTAAGTTAACAATTATTTAAACAGTTATATTTTAATTTATAATATGATGGTTATATACAGATGTATATTGTTTAATTTAATATTAGATATGTGGTTGTAACTAACTGTTACATACCTATAAAATTCAGATATATGAATTCAAAAAATAATAATAAAAGCATGTTTTGAATAATAAAAATAAATACTAATTTTATGTTGAGGGTAAAAATTTGCAGAGGTTAAAAATATTTTTGAATTTCAAATGTTTTAAAAAAACTGTCTTCGTATATTTTAGATATTTTTTGAACAGAACTAAATCTATATTAATTTAATATGAAGAATTATTTTGGAATAATAAAATAATAAAATTCGTTTGAGGACAAATTATTATTATATAATATGTTTGAAAATTCAATGTTGTCGAAATGTAAACTTCAAACGCTTATAAAATATTTATGTGGTTTTATGTCAAACTCTATTTTAAAATTCCGGTAAAAAAAATTTATGAGGAATTTTTTATTACATATTTAATCTGAACGTTATAGTAGAAATAACCCTCAAAATCGAAGTATTTTTATACTTCTTCAAAAAGTAACGATGGACAAAAAAAAACAATAACACATTATTGCAAAACCATTATTTTCACCGTTTCGCTCAAAATGTAAAGTAGGCAATATCAAAATTTTATAAATAGCTTAAAAATAGTACAGGTCTTAAACAATTATAACTACATAAAAAAAATGCTATAGTATAAATGTATTGTGAACATTTTTATTTACAAAATTTCCAAATTAAGAGAACTGTTTTTTGCAAGTTATTGTTACTTAATAATTTATTGATTTAATAATTAGTTATATTTTAGCAAAATTATCTCGAATAATTTTAAACAATTAAGTGGGTGCTACATAGCTTAGACCTGCATGTATTGTTTCTATCTTACATACGCGTGACTTAGCAAAATATACATAGCTACTATAGATTCTACTTATTTTAGTTTATTTGTGTTAATATTGCAGAAAATGTAAGTAATATTATCGAATTTGTAAAGATTATAAACTGACTGAGTAAAAAGTTTTTTTTCGTGTGTTTATTTTAAAATGAGTTATATAAATTTAAAAATATTAATTATTTATAATTACTTATAATTTAATAAGTCATTTTAAAATATTCGCTTGGTCACAGTTTTTAACGATCTCAGGTATTTACTTTAATTGTTCATTATTTACTAATACAATTATCATAGGGAGTTTATCTAATACCTACATTTGATTATTATATACCTACTTATTAGTAGTTGTTTTTGTATGTGTAAAGCCACTATACCAAAGTGTACACAACTTTATTATAAATGTATAAGCAATTACTAATAATAATAACAATTATACATATTATATTGGTATGGTAGGTAGTTAATAGTTATTTGCATATAGCCATATAGGTACCTAAATTAACAATCAGAAGTATGGTATATCATATTTTTAGTTTTGAAACCAATTTAGATATCATATCAATATTTATCAATTTTCATCATGAATTGATATTTCTTAAACAAAATGTTTTAATAGTGAAATATAATATATTTTTTAAATGAGGTCAATACAAAGGTACCTAATAATAATTAGTTACGACTTTTATGCATTATATTTTAATTATTACTCAGATGATATATATATTCTAATATTCGTTTTAATTAATTTATTCATATTTAAAATAAACAATTATATTAAAATAATAATAAAATATGTGTAATGTAATAATGTATTATGCAACATTATAATGTTTTATTTAGAAAAAAATATGTTAATAGTCGTTGAAAAGTATCGAAAATATTTTAAATGTTTATTTAATATTTATTTTTAATTTATTTTAGGTCAGCGTCTGACTTAACTGAGTGCACGGAGGAGGATATATCCACGATGCCAGCGTCGGTTTCTAGACCATCGTCACCTAGAGGCCGGGGACTAGCTTATCTAGCGTCACGTCGAAGTAGTCGTGACTCTCAATTTTCCAATGAAGAATTAGCACCGCTTAACTTTAACGCCACAGCTCGTGGGAGACAAAGAAGAACATCCAATTTTTTGGAACTTCCAGGTATTTACTAAAAAAAGTTAAATAGTTAGAAAAGTTTTATAAATAAAAAATCAGAAAAGATAATATATATATCATTGGGTATCAGATAATTGTCTATTGATTCGCTTTATACACGAGAGATTGTCTGATCTTTGAAAGTTTTTATTTATATATACTTTAAAGCATTTAAAGGTAAATCATCATGTTTTAAAATCTAATGACAAATAGATTACGAGAAATTTTTGAAAAACTTCGTTCACTCTAACTAAAAAACTCAATATATAATATTATGTGGGAAAAAATGATTTAAATTTAAAGGTATTTAAGTACTTCAAGGGTTTGAACTAACTATATATATAAAATTATAATTTGAAATTTTTCTTACGGTTAATATCTTATTGTGTCTAACACGCAAATTTACATTTTTCATGTTAATACATATATTTTAATGTGTATCATTCAATTAAGTTATGTCATGAATTCATGATGCTTTGAGATATTTGGTCAGTTGATTTCTTTCTGCTCTTCACTTATTATTTTTTGTCATCATAAGTGCCAAGTTTCAACCAACTAATTTGGGAAAATTCTTAATTAATTGAATTTTGTATTTTCAGTATTTCTCTTAACATTTAAGCTAAAATACATTAATAATTTTCTTTTGTACATGTTTGACGATATTTATAAAGTTAAGTGCATTTACTTTATTTTCTTATAGGTACTTATAATAACACATATTAATAAGTTTTAAAATGCAATACCTATATAATGAATAAGAACTGGATAAAAAATGTAAATTAGTATAGAAATAAATAATCAAACTGTTTATTAAATTATTTATTAATTGTATTATATTAATCAAGTATTAACCTTATTTTAAATTTTTGTTGTAAAATGGGTTTCCCTTTTTAAAAATTTGCAGTTACGGTATCTCTTAATTGTTTTACCACTACTTCAAATCATTCATTAACAAAAACTTTAAAATATGTTCATTGGTTATATCACTTATATCAACATAATAATATGTAGGATGCTATTTAAATTACTATATTTAACAAGTTAATATCCTTTTAAACCTTTCAATTAAATTACTTGTACTTTGTAGAATACCTGAATGTAAAGCATTATAATAAGTATTTTAATATATTATTTATTATTAAACATCACGTATGCAACATATACTGTGGAAATAAAAATTAAATTTAAACATTTTTTTTAAAAATATTTAAGAGTATATTAACTCAAGACTTATACATGTATAATTAGTTGTTATAATTTCTACTTTATATTCTTTGAAGAATATTCCATCTTGTATAAATTAGGATTTAAGATAATATTATAAAATTATAATGATTTAATCATCACAAACAGACGTATACATATTATAATACATGACTGATGATATATTGTCACATGAAAATAAAATCTATAGTAATTTATTTTATAGACTAACATAATTTAGATAGGATTCTATGAGAATAATGTTTAGGAACATTGTTTTAATACAGTATTAAATGTATGAGTTGCCTAAACGCTAATGATATGCAATAAAGTAGAACAAATTATGTGGTTGAAAATATACTTTTAAGTACAACAGTGATAAAGAATCAGTGTTAAGTCTATCAGAAAGAAAAAAAACATTGCAAAAGTTGTATATAACTATTGTTTATAAATTTATAATATTTACTGAGAAGAGCAGCTGTATTTAGCCACTGCATGTACGCATTAAAATAATTAATAAATTATGTAAAAATTGTATTTTTGGAAAAAAATACTAATAATAGAAAGTTGAAGATTTTGTATACAATTATTATTTAAAATAACAGCCTAATTTGAGTTTTTAAATAAAAGTTAATTCATTATTAAAGAGATAATCTTAATATGTTTAAAAGTAAGACATACATAAAGACATTCAGTTAAGTACATAAATGATTATCTATGAACAAAGAAGATCAAACTAAATGCTTAACCTGCTAAAATTAAGAGTCAAATACATTCTAGTCTAATACAGACAAATGTAAACTACTATAGAGTTAAATATGATCAAGTTGTCGATGCTTTATAATATATATATATATATATATATATATATATAAATATTATTATTGGCCTACAATTAAAAATAAAAATTACATATAAAATAGAAATCATTTAATTTTCTTCCATTTAATAAAAACATATAAATTTGAACAAAAATACTTTCAGTAAAATATTATGTTAGATTAATAATATAATTAGATAATAATTTATGATTTATTGCTATAATTGTTATTCAATTTGTAATATTTTTTGTTACAAATAAAAATAAATAATAAAATAATAATAATTTTTTATATATTAACGTCACAATTTCAATAAACAAATACATAAATAATATTTATATACAATAATTATTTAGGTTGGTTGATTGGTTTAATATATAGTGTTATGTGAAAATCCCATCGTCTTAATATTAAATATGATTATATTTTCCATTTATAACAAATATGATTGTGTTTGACATGTAATTACTAAAATAATGCTAAGCTTGTTATTCTTTACTTAAAGTTGTAAATTTTTTTGCTAGATCCGTATAAGTTGATGAAACAGAGTATAATTTCATGACACATCTGACATCTGATGCAGGTTGTCATTGTCAAAAGATAGTTAAATCAGTAAAGTTTATTATGTTTAGTTTAAAGTTTTAGTGAAAATTGCTCTGCTTTTAGATTAAAATATATGCATAAGTGTATAAAAATAACAAATTTTATGACTTGGTCGACAGCTGATGTAGGTTACTGTTATTTGATCCAGTGGTAAAGTTTTAAATGAAATTGTTTCTAAACTAAAAAACCTATTATGATAACATGGTCACAACATTAATATACGTCGAGGAATGAGGATGGATTATGTAATAATTAGTTAACTATGTTTATGAAAATATAATAATTGGTCAATAAAAAGTTCTAAACGTGCAATATTCTCGAAAATAAATATGTAAATGTAATATATTTTAAAGTTTATTTAGGGTTATTTGTATTGTTGGTAAATGATATCAGAAAATTAATTCTAAATGGACTTCTATAATATTATTGTTTCGTATTGAAATATAGTAGACTATTATGTTAGTGATAATATAATTTATTAAGTTATATCTATATAAGAATAATAATTTATTTTATTTCAACCATTAGACATCAATCATCTTATATATATATATACATATTAATATAATTGGTAAACATAAATAATTTATTGAGGGTACATTTATTCAGACTTTGGTGTAACTATAATAATTATATTAATAAAAAAGTCTTATTGTATTATATTTTATTGTATTTCAGTGTTTTCAAATAATACCTATTATATTTAAATTTTTATAATTTAAATTGTATATATTTTTTTAAATTATGAATAATGTACCCAATAACAAAAAAATGTATTAAATGTATTTTTTAAAGTTTCAAGTGAGTATTTATAGACACATATTTTATTATTAACATACGTATATTATCATATAAACTTTACTCCTAAAAATTTACTTCTTATTTAGTTTTATTTTAGATTTTCAAATTTCATGGTGAGCAGAGTGAAATTGTTATTGTAAGAGTTAAAAATGTTTAAAAGAGTTAGTTTGAACAAATGACTTTTGTAGTGTATATGTTGTGTACTCAAAAATTAATTCCATCAGAATATTTCGACCAAACATTATATACATACATATATAGGTTAGGACGGTTAGGTATCCGTAGTTATTTTTGCGTAAATAACTTCCGATTCATACATTTTTGTTAAATATTTAAGTCTAAAATTATAAGAATAATAACATATTATTTTCTATTATTAAAAATTTATATAATGTTTAATAAATAATACACTGTATATATAAAAAAAAGATAATAATAAAAATGGAAATAAAATAAAAATTATTAAAAAAAAAATAATAATGGATTAATCATTGTAAATATTTGAGACATGAAAACGCAAAGGATTCAATTTTTTTTGAGTAAAACAATAAAGATAAATAATGTGTTATAATTGATTAAGAAACACTTAATTTATTTTTTAAGTTTATTTGGGAATACTGAAATTGAATTTACCATTTATCTAACCTAAAATTCGTTTTATGTTTAAATATATGGAAAATTAATAATATGATTTATAATTTAATTTAAAAAATGAAATCGAATTACAGGTCGTAAAATACAGCATCACAGTAAATTTTTTCATTAAATAAATACCATGTGTGAGTAAGTATTTAGTCATTTGAACTAAATTAGATTTGTAATAAAAGTAATGTGATAATCGATTTGATATATGCATTAACGTGTTAAGGTTTTTTTTCACCTTCATCAAATATATTAACTTTGTTTGAAATATTTTTAATTTAATTTAAATTTGACTTTAGGTGGCACCATTATTTTATTGTACTGTATATATACATATAATTTAGATAGAACGTTGTGAACGAGTAATGAATTATGGGCAATGTGCATTGAACAACATCACTTTAACGCCTGTTAAACAATTATAGTTTATGAAAATACATTTATATAAATATTTATTCTTATTTTTACAAGACATTATAGTAGCTATGTTCATCTTTTTTTTTATCCTAGAAAAATGTTCAATTAAATAACCACTAGAATAAGTTGTGTTTACGTATTAATTTAAACTCATATAGTTTTAGACGTAAACATAACATGTAATGTTCATTATTATTGCTTCACGAATATCAGCAGTGTTTATTTATAAATTGTAGACTAAATAATATCGAAATAATTTTTATTATTAGGTCTATATAACAAAAAAATTACAAAATTAATAACAATAGTATAATGATAAAATTTAAAATGCGTATTGCAAATCAATTTAAAAGATTTAAAAACATCGTTATCATAGATTTATTTGATTGTAGCTCTATCACACGAGTGATGCTATAATAATAAAATGGTACATGACAATAATGTATATAGTAATTAAAAAAGTAAGTAAAAAAGAAGACTAAAAGCAATATATATGAGCTTTGTTGAATGGAATTATATTGTACACGATATTAAAACCAATGTAATATTTAATACAATATTTGAATATCATACAGCTAGTATGATACTATTGATAATTGTATTGATTTCGGAAACGCGGGTGAATCGCCAAGTCTCCAAATGAATTAATTATATATTGGTTATCTATAAACATTTATCCGTAGCAGTAATGGCGTTATGTGAAAAAAATAATTAATATAAATAATATATTGGTATATCATTTTAGCGAGTATTTAAAATATTAATAATAATAATTGGTGCTTAAAATATTTTACACTATAAAGTACTTTCTCGCATATTATAGTGTGTTCTAACGGATAGAACAGCTGAAAACCGATTTCATAATATATTTATAATCTAATATTAAATTTTTTTTATTTTATATAATTAATTTATATTTTAATGGTAAATTGCTTTCTAATCAAAAATGAATGTATTTAAAAATGTATTATTAGAAAATATATAGCTGAGTAATAAAATTGACGTTATATGTTATCAAAGAGTTGTTTGGTAGATAGAAAAAAATTCTATCTATATTATTTGGATTGTTCCCTGTGATACAATAACAATATATAAGTATCGAGTTCCGACTAAAATATAAATTAATATTAATATTGTTGAGACGGGGTGTAGGGTATGCAATTTTGGTACGTCCGCGTCGTCGGAACTATAATATAATATACGAGTATTTAGTGTTTTCGAGTTAATGCACAGTTGCTGCTCTACAGGCTGTATTGTAGTAGACTTGTAGTGTGTTTGGAAAAAATAGGCGTTTATTCACCTCTAATATTTTTTTTTATACAGCATTATTTAACATATATAATGAGTATTTAGGTAACATAATTGTAAATAAATAATAATTTATAAACAATAATATTACCATAATATTGTAATATAAAGTATTTAACAGATAAATATATATTTTAGGATTTATGGATTTATATATTTATATAATAGTATGATATAATATACTGCACATGATTTATAAAATGATTTCAAATTGTTTTTGTGATGAAATATTTTATATCTAAGACAAATAAGTAACAGGTATTTTTGGAAACAAAAATATAAATAAAACTTAAATATATCTTAAAATTACCTTCATTCACTAAGTCGTTTATGTATTTGATTTACACACACACACACACACACACACATACACACTAATATGGTATATATTATTATATAATATTATACGAGTATATACGGATAATCTTTTAAATATAATATTATACTCATTATTTCAGACAACACTGATGAAGTTTATGAAAATATTTCTTTAATACGATTTTAAGCCATTACTCATTAGTCATTAGTAATGAGTCATTACAAAACAATGTACATAGATATCATCCACTTTATTGATTATTCTACTCATCTAAATCTTAAACACATTTAAATATTCCTTCAAAATTTCATTTTGATATATTAAAATTCCAAAATATATTCTATTTTGAAATAAGGAATTAAAAAAGTAATCAAGTGAATATTGTTCTGTCTTACATCAGGAGTTGAGAAGGTCACTATTATAGATATTATGTTAAATTAAAATTCAATGATAGGTATATCGTTTTATAAGAAAAATGATTTTGAGAGGAGATGGTCTGCAAGTCAATATCATTATATTACTTATTAGTATATTTAGTGATATGTATTTTGATTTAGCTATTAAAGTTTTATTTTAGTATTACAATAGCTTGGTTAAACCTTTTCCAAAAATGTGGCATTTATCAAATTATAATAATATGTATTTATACCATATTATTATATAACTCAATATTTAATAATATTTTCCTGTAAATACTATACAATTTATAATAATATAATATATGTAAAAGTTTTAAATTTCTACAAATAATATTTTTAAATTATGGTAAAATAATTAATATCGTTATTTATATTTAAATAGGTAATTTCAACCAAATTTGAATTTAAAATGTCTATAAAAATAATTGCCTTTATATGTTTATTAAATTTTATGGTTTAAGTATGAATTTAAGTATGAAATAATTATGGGGAATCTTCTATTAAATTTTCAAAACTTAGTTATAAAGCTAAAAGTTTTTATGAATTTCTAACTACAAAGTAGTAAGTAATTTTTTGCTATTTTGATAAAGTTCAACATTTTAACTTCAAATGCATATAAAAAAAACCAAATAATTTTATCAACAGTTATAGAATGAAAAAATTTTGGAAATTTTATAATATATAATTAAAACGATAACAAATATTTGGTGAAAATGTACTGTTATTTTTTTTTTGAAATACGACAAAAAAATAAAATCGATTTTATCAAAGATTAAAATTTGTTTTTCCTGATTATAAAATTTACTTTTAGAAATTATTTTTGATCTACCCAAAATACCAACTATAGATTCAATTTGATACCAGAAAACACCTCAAATTTTGAAAATCAAAGCTTTTTTATTGCCTCAAAAATATTTACAAACATACAATAAGAAAAAATGCACATTATTGTAAAATCAATACATACATCGTTCTGTTAAAAATCTAAAATGTATGTTTTCACTAAAAAAATAAAATGGTTAATAAATGAAAAAATAATTTAAAATGCTGTAAAAAAATATTTGCAAAAATATTATTAGTTTTTAAAGTAATAAGTGTCTTACGTTAAGGAATAAGGATCACCCAGTATACATAATATTGTATATGTATATGCGTGTATATCACGGGACGTTCGCGTCTGGTTTTATGGCTCACGTTCAACGGCCTATCCATGTGAAGCACTCTGTTGGAAAAAAATCGACTGTAGTCGAGGGGACGCCGGCGCCCGTCGTGCCGTCGTCGTCTTCGGGTCGAAAAAAGGGCTCATGATGTATATATAAGTACACTGTATACGGTCACGATAACGATATCCAATAACAGCTGGACTTTTTGCGCAGCGTGTATTATACAGCGATACACAATTCATTGTACACAAACGTAGTTGCAAGTGGGATTTATTTACAGCCATATTTAACAATATAATTGGAAAATCAAATTTTAAATTAATCGTATCGCAATGGATTGAAATGCAAATTATGTTATGGTATATGTGTGTCCTTTGAATGAATAATCTTAAATTTAAATTCTTATCATATACCGATAATTTGCTTAGTGTTAGAGACCTATTAATAGGAATGGAGTTATTTTTTTTCTATATTTTTGTGGAAGAAGTGTTTCAAAAGCAGGTGTTTGAAATACTACCCATTTTACTTATATAGATTTTTTCTAAAGTAATTTGGAATTTCTCAGTTGTTTGCGAATATGTTGCGAACAACAGACGAAAAATATAGTTTAATTAAAATAAACGTATGTATGTTATATAACAGTAATTCAGAGAATATACATTTGAATCGATTAATTTTTTTTTTTGGAAAAAGGGTTGTTTGTTATTTTTTTTACTAATTTAACATTTTATACCTTGATAATCTAAAAAAAAAACTATATATTAAAAACTACAGCTCACTTATTTTTTCCGTAAGTATTTTGAAGTGGTTAAAGTATTTGTATTATTGATTAACTTTCTATAAAAATTAGTATGTATTGAACGTTTAATCATTGTCCATTGATAATATAATTTTTCATTAATATTTTTTTAATTAATAATGTATTATACTTTTATCAATGGCTTAATATTACGTATTTTTTAATTACCTCTATCAATAGACAATAATATTGTATTATTACGTAAAAGGAAATTTACAATATCGTCATATTTAAAGAGTGAAATTTATTTTAAAATATTGAAAAAATAAAATAAAATATATACTACAGTTTTTTTTTTATGTAGCTATACGGGATATATGATATATTGTTCCAAGAGATATAACTTTTCACTTGGAACAATATATTGTAGATATTGAAATATACAAAATAATTATTATACTTACATAGATTATGCTACATCTTGCAATAATGCAAATCTAGATATTGCTCTTATTCAAAGAGACTTTTTTCAGTTCCTTCAAGTTTTTAATCCTTCTGAAACAAATTTCTAACGTTATTTTTACTAAAAGAAACATTTTTTTTTTTAAATACTAATTTTTTTTTTTATTTAGCGTTATTCCCATGGTAAATTTATTTTTATTTGAAATTTAATTATAAGTACCGATAAAATACAATTATAATATTTTAATTACTTAATTATGTTTAATTATAACGTTGATGATGTATATTTTTTACATTTTTTATTATTAAAACACCTGTTGTCAATACGGTGTTTTTATTTATCATTAATAATATGATACACAAGTCATCGCATGTTAGTATAGATTAATGATTTTATTCATAAATGACGATTTTTTTGTTACAGTATGTAATTGATCGATCGAACAATGCGCGTATTTTTTTAGTGTTGCATTGCATTTTCTGTAATGTACTTGTATGTTGTATTGTGTAAAATGATGTATATTCATTTCTTACTTTCATCTGATTTATTATTCATTAAGTATACGAATGCGTTTCCATGTCATACACAAACATGCGGCTGTACACATTATATGTATCTTAATATAAAAGACAACGTTAGCTTGTGTATACGTAAAAGATACACAGTCAGTTCTATCACACTTATGGTTCTGAAATTTTGTATACAGGTAATCCTATAGCCTAGGATGTATGCTTAAAAGTCAATGTTTAGAATTTTGCATTTTAAAGACGAGTGGTTTACACAAGGATTTGTTGGCTCACGAAAAACAAATACTTTTTTGTTGGTTTAGGGTTGTCGTTAGTAACGGTAAATAAAATATTTATTTTAATCGTATATAATTGTAGACTTGTATTTTATGTTTGATCAAAACCACCCAAATCATTGCGTTGAATGTGTGTATGTGTATAGTTTAGTAGTTTACAATTAATGGCATTTAAGACGGGGTAAATCCATTGGCATTATTTAATTTGTCTCGGACATCGCTGTACAGGATCAGCACATCTGCTTTGTATAGGTATTGTGATATATTGTATTATATCAGTCATACAACAATAATTTAATTACCTGGTGCCCCGTGTACATGAATTATTATTGAGATCATCGCGCACACGCCCACGCACGGCGCCAGTATTACTGCGACGTCATTTCGCTGCAGCAATAATGGGGACCCGCTCGACTTCGGCAAGCGACGGTGGAGGGGCTATAGATAAATGTTTCCCCGACTCCCCCTTTTGAAGCGAAATAATGGCGTCTTTGAACATTTCTCATTGCGCGTGCATTATAGTGCTTTATACGTATAATATTCGTAAGACCATTCCCTGAATTCCGTAGTGCGCTTCCGTCGAGTGTTCACGTCACCGGCGACCGTGGTACATAATATGCGATATATATACATATTATGTGCTGGTGTTTATATTGCACGCACTCCATTGCATATATATATATATCCTTTGCGGTGTACGGACGACGAGCGGTCGCGGTAAGTATACAGTAAGGACAACAATGACGACGAACGCTTTACGACCGTAATGAATATTCATTAATGTGTTTTACCCGTTACTTCGTCCGCTCTCAACGAGGAAGATTTGACGGAATGTTACAGCCGCCGTCGCTTACATATATTATTATATATTATTTATATACGCTGCCGTGTAATCGATACTCATTAAACATCGCCGTGACATTAGACAACGTGGTTTATATTACTATTATTATTATTATTATTATACTATATTATGCTAAAAAAACATAACCTGTCTAGGTATATAATGTATATAGGCATATATATATCCCATAAATATGTAATATATATATAATACAAAATACAACTATAAGTATAAGATTTAAGTTCGTATATATAGTGTATAGTGTATAATGTGTTATATGCTAGTTGATCAAGCACGGCGCTGTTCTTGACAAATTAAATAATGCCAGTGGATTTGCCTTGTCTTAAAGTCCGTTAAATATAAACTTATTTTAATACAATAATTTGGTTAGTTTTGAAAAAATAAAATGTATAGGTCTAAAAATTATATAAAATTAAAATACCTATTTTATTTTTTGTAACTTACGTAATCCTATATAAATAAAAAAAAATTCGTTTTTTGTGAGTCAACAATAATTCCTTGTGTGAGCACCTTTTTAAAATACCAAATTAAATAAATTGGTTTTGAGGCGCACATTCTTAGCTATGAAATTACCTGTGTACCAAATTTTAGAAATATTATTGCTGTATTGTATTGTTGCTATTATTGCTGCTGTTTTTGAAATAGAGAGAGAGAGAGAGAGAAAGTGAGATGAGGACTTTCCTCTATAGCAGGGGTGGGTAACTGGCGGCCCGCAAACCTTTTTTATCTGACCCGCGCTACATTTTCAAATTACATCATATAATTTCAAAGTCAATCATCTAAACTATGTGCTACGTCTAGGCTAAATTAAAATGTATATTTTGAATGACCTTTTTTTTTTGCTCTCTATACTCTGGCCCGCTAAATTTTAATTTTCTAAAAATTGGCCCTCTAATAACTTTCAGTTGCCCATCCCTGCTCTATAGCATCTACTGTATGTCTCGACTCAAAATCGGTTTATTTGGACAATAACGTGTCTTTTTATAACAGAAATGTTAAAACGTAGACAAACAAAATTTATTTATATTCTACCTATAAAAATGTGAACAAAAAAAAATCTCTCGCAGTAAAAATTTGTATTGTAGTTGTAATATATCGTCTGTGCATTTGTATTAATCATCAATCATCATTTAAGCCGCATCCACGTATCTACGCACGTCTTTTGACTATCATGTTTCCAACTTTACTGCGCGTTTAAGTCAATGGAAATTCATAGGACCGGAAATAGTCTACCACCGATCGTATCGTGCTCGCTTCTTTTGACCGACTCCTTTTAAGTCGAGATAATTTACGGTGGGTTTCTATGATACGCGTTGTAAGCTTTTCGACCGTATTAATTGTGCCAACTGTAATAATAATATTATGATGATTACGTCTCTCTGACCATTTTCCCAGGTTCCTCCTGTGAAGGATATATTTAGATATTATATAGGTATAGACTGAATCATTCTGTTTTCCCACGTTTTCATATATTCATGTCATATGATAATTTTACAGAAAAACGTGATGACCCAACCTGTCGTATAAGTACATATGTCATTAGAGATATAAACATTATTTAAAATAATAACATGAGGCAAACGAAAAAATACATAAAAAATTTAGCAATGTTTAAAAAATAACATACGACTCGAATGGCGTATATTTGTATGAGATCGCTTCGGTCAGCCAGTGTATTAGTATACATGGTCATTAATGCATAATTCCAAGCTAATTTATGTTTTTATTTAAATATTCTGGTTTATTTTAGTTTTAAATTTGCCTTTATTTTTTATATAATTTTAAAGTTCACGATTATTTAAACATTAAGTGGTTAAATATATCATACATTTATATTATTATATTATATTATATTTATATTATACTTTCAAAAAATATTGGTATTTGATGATAATAATGAGAGTGAATTAGAATTTAAGAAACGTCAAATGTTTAATATCAGTAAAGGGATAACCTAAATATTATATAGAATACAGGTGACGAGAAAAGAGGATAGCTCTACGAGAGGACAGTGATGGGCAAGTGTTTGTTTATTTTTGAAGCTAACTGTTCTACTTAGTGTGATCGATATTGACTTAGTAGTACGTCGAATCTATTCCGTGTCTGTCATCGTGGTCGTCTAGCTTGTGGTAAATTAATATGAAATCGTTTACTATCTAAATTATTTCGTACTTGTTATTGTGGGCGTCTGGTTAGAATTTTGTAAGTCGTGTGTTATCTAAACTAGTTAGGAGCTGTTGGTTTTATAGAAATTCTGAACTTAGTGTTAAATATTTACTATATACTTGCAGGAATAAACCTTACGTAACGTTAAACCCTTTAGGCGTAAACACTGGACGTGGTTTGATTAATATAATACGTTAAACGCACGGTCTAGTATACTTGGACGTGTTTGTACTTGCATAAATAATTTAGTGTACATTTTGATGCGCGTGAATCAATACCATCACTTAACTATATTAAAATGACTACATTTTCATTAACATAAAATATTCTCTTAAATCAAGGTATAATTTAGTAATGTTTTTATCAATATGGGTTATATTTAAAATTTTTTTTTTAAATATGTAATTATATAACTATTATTGAAAGATATCTGAGATAAAAAGTTCTTATTAATATATGTCTTATGATAAAAATGCTGTTTTATATTATTAACACTTACTGTTTCACATTGGTTTACACAAATATAAATATATATATATTTTTTAAATAGATAATTTTGTAACCACGCTACAAACCAATAGTGTTACTGACATGAAATCACTTGTAAATTATTTATGAAGTCAGAGTGTATAATATGGTGTCCTCTTAGAATAATTCTTACTGTTAAATCAATTACGTGTTGTTAGTCGTACATCTTTAACAATAACGTTGATGCCTTTTCAAATCTCTTTGCATCACTACCGACTTATGAATATCGTAAAAATCATTAGTCAACGTACTCGCGAATTTCGGATAAACAATTCATAACCAAATCACCCGTTTAAGTTAAAATAATTTTATTTTAAATGCATACAAATTTTTTCGTTAATTTTATTGAGCCATCTAGACTGACGATGAACAATTATTTAATATAAGTATTATTTTCATTATAACAATTGTTTACCTATTGTACCGGGAGAATCATAAATTATTTATTATGTACAATAATAACCACTCCCGTTGCAGTAATGTAATACAATGTGGCTTATGACAAATACTTTCATGCGTTTGCGTATTGTATATTTGTATGTTTTGCGAATGGGTTGTCCGTGTCCATATGTGTTGTACAGTTTATTATATAATATATATAATATATATAATATATACCTAAACATTTTCGGGATGGATAAAAAAGCTATCAACTAAATTAAAATTGTTTAGATACGTTGTGCGTTAAGTATTGGTGACAAAACGATGTATGGTTACTGAAAAAATACTAAATATAGGTTCGTATTATTATCATTACTACAATACTACCACATTTTCACGATTTTTTTTTTTAGCTGTGCATATACACGTAAATACGTAAATTAGATCTATCTGCGTTGGTAAACTTACTTTAGTATTATTTCTCGATAGTTTGCACTCTATGTATATTATGTCCGTGTTAGAGGTTAATAAGTAATATCACATGTCCATCTACCCTTTTAATGGTTCACTGTTGCTTTTATAGGAGTTTATTTTATATAATATCCCGTTATTCCTTTTTCCAATATACCTATGCATTGATCAAATACACGTTCGTACAAACTTTTGGTATTGTGCGTAATGAATTTATTTTTATTTTTAAAAGTTAATCATTAAAAAAGAAACATTATATTTGATGGATTTTTATTTATCGTATGTATTTAGGTACACAGGAGAAAAAACACTAATGCATTTAGATGTTTAATAGAGAATGATTTTATTCCATGTGTATTACTTAGGCACCTATATTACTTATTACTAAGGTAATTATTTATCACTAATAAGTAATATAGTAGTACCTACATTTATTACACTAAGCCTTAATTTTAACTAATATAATTTACAACAAATTTATATACGTATATTTATATGCTGAATAATTACACCAGGTCTAAGATTGCCTAAAATGAGTTATTTGACACGCAATACTATATAGTTTTAAATATTAATGAACCTAATAGTCCATATTCTTCAATCCTTAGCAATTTTAATAATAAATCTTAACTTTGGCATCTGTATTTAAATTTTGATTATTAAGTTTTTCTCATCATAATATTTAATCAGTTTTTGTTTAAAAATACTAATCATTTTGTGATATTAAATAATTTGTGTGTAAATAATTCATTTTTATGTGAAGTCCATGATATGATAATCAATATGTAGTATGTACACTTTATTAACCTTAAATGGGCGTCAATAAACATATTATTATTATTATTATACTATAATGAAACATTGGTAATTATAATAATAAATCAACGGTATTTAAGCGATGCCAACAAATAGCTAGGTTTTGTAAGTAGCTGGTTCTGGTACAGTACTATTTAGCTCGTTCGAATAATAGTTAATATAATAATATCAAAGCATGAATGTATTATTGTATTCAAAATGGAAAATGTTGCCTTTGTGTGTTATTTAGGCTTTTGGAAGAACAATGGTAATTAAATGACAGGATAATAGGTCACTATCGTTAAATTGTTTCATCCTTACCAATATTTTTTTATGGCTGCATACTTTTTGCATAATATACGATTATGTTCAATATGCATAATAGTATTTGTGACAGTGGAATTATGGGCGTAGGTTTACAATTATGTATACACACATGCTGTACCTATATACTATTTATTTCGTATATCTACACTGCATTTAGTCGGTCAGTATTGTCGTGACCGTTTTAATTATCGTTCTAAATGTGCGTTGTATTTTATATTTATTTTAGTGTGTCTATCATAATATAATCTAACACACAAATTTGTATCAAATTCAAAAGTAGGTACTGAGTTTATTTTCAGATTATTGAAGACCAACAATAATTTAAGAATTTCTCAATTTAAATAGTAACTCAATAACATATTTAATAATTACCATAACTTAAAAAGTACTTAAAAGTAAAATATATTTTGAATTGCAGTTTTTCATTCAACCACAATAATACATAATATATTAAACCGCTGTGGTATAAGGTTAAGCTAATATTGATTTTGGTTTTATGAAGAAAAACTCAGTACTCTAAGAGCAGCTTTTTTAAGCGGTTCTCTTTATCTTTTTCTCCGAGAGTTTTGTATAGTTTTTTTTTTTATGGAATCCAATGTAACGACAACACCTGTAGACTATTTTCGTGAACGAAAATACAAAACCTTGGGATGACGAGTAATAAACTTTTGCGTTTCGAAGGTCCGTTTTCTTTTGTTGTACAAATATGAATCATGGTAGTCGCTTGTAGAGACCACCCGACAAGTAAAATAAGTAAAAACATAAAAGAAAATCCCACTTGAGTTATTATGTCCAAGAATTTGTCCTAATATTTTATTTACCTTAAAAAAAAAATCAGTCAATTATATTTTATTCGATGCACCTATTTAAGGTATTTTGTTAAATAACAATATTTATATATGATATAATATATATAAGCTATACTGTTGAGAAAAGTATGTTTATAATTCAAAACTTTTTGCTTTTGGTAAAGTACTTATATATTTTGTAATATTATGGTTCATCGCATACTATTTGGATGAGTATTGTTTGAGCTTAATGTCCCATAACTTAAGATTGTACATTATTGTTCAAATACAATTTCCTTCGCTGTCTTTTTGATTTCTAAAAATGTATTTGAGGTGTCAAAATTATGAATAATATATTATATTTTGAATAAGCATTTTAGTTTGATTCTTTGAGTATTATTTTAAATAATTTTGTTTTTATGATTCATATTTAAAAAAAAAAATGGGAAGTTAGATTAATTTGTTAAATTTTAAAATTTAACTAATATAAATAATAATATTATGTAGGTGTGCTGTGCATATCAGTCATTATTTTATAATTGTTTTAAAAGTAAACTTATCAAGACTTCACAGATGCTAATTTTATTCTTATTTTAAAGTTATAATTTTATTCCAACGTCACCTGTTTTTCATAAAAATTATTTATGAAATCAACCAAAATTTGTTAGAATAAATATATTCATAATATTAAAGAACGTTATTATTATAGTATTTATTTTTAGTTTATAAAACTATTTTTCAACTTATTTATTATTTTATATAATATATTATGCGTATTTATAAACGTTGACTACAAAATCTACATAATAATTTTATGAAATTTGATTATTGAGTTAGAATTTTTAAATTTGTTATTTATCTTTAAGTGTAATATATGTATATTGTATAATCAGTATCTTCTACCTATTAGTTGAAGTTTTAAAAAGCATTTTACACATACATTTTAGAATATGTTAAACTTCATTTTGTAATTACCTTTGTACTCGTGAATTGGATAATTACATAATATAACATATTATTATATTAGTATTTAGTAACTATATAATATCATGTCAACAAATCCTATTTTGAAGATAATATATATTTTAATTGAATGATGTTAGTCATTAATGATTGGTGCTTGTCTAGTATAAATATATTATTCTATATCGTGTAGGTAACGTTTATAAATAATTTATTATCTACAGCACAAAGTGGTAGGAATAGTTATAATGTATTGTATATTATTATATCATATGAAGACCGGTTTGAACGATAATAATAACATCATGTCTGTGTATCATATCATTTATATGATGTATGGTTACTAATCACCTTTAATTAAGTTGTAAATATTTAAAACCTGTTAATTTATATTTGGTCACTCCTAATGTTTATGAAAAGTAACTCTCAAGTCAAATAAAAAAGTTTCGTGAATTTTTCCTCGTTTGCAATAGCAATTTTCGAAGTCAACACATTTACAATGTAAGAAAAAATAATAAAATGTTACTTTTGAGCATTATACCTACTGTTTTTAGTTCATATGATTTTATTACCCTATTATTTCATCATCCCTAAATAATGAACGTACATATTATTTTTGTATACATTTAAGAAATTTACAATTAGAAAAAAAGTTTTTACTTTATTAAACTATTAAATCATTTAAACACATACTCAAAATGATTTTAGGTCGTTGTTGTCAGTTTAATATAATTTAGGAAACTCACGTAGTCTGTTATCTGAAAGCTCGTAAATTTGAGTGCCAGGACACGCAACTAATACATGGGTATCCTCTTAAATTTAATATATGCATAGTGCGTACATTTCTACTAGATCTGAAAAAAAAAACATTTAATATGTACCTATGTTCCTACATATATTGACAATATTGTATTATATCTAGTAAACTTGTAAAATATGTTCTGTCATGTAAATCATAGAGTTATATTCACACTGATAATAATTATTTACTCAGAGATACATTATGTATGTACTATGTAGATCGTTATGACTCATGACTTGTGAGTCGTAGTGTAGTTTATATTCATGTTATAAATATATTATTATTATAATATTATTTACAATTTACAAATAAACCGAAAAAATGTTTTTATATTTTAAACTTTGAAGATAAAATTTTACTTACCTAGGTTTTTTTTTGTCAAATTTCACTCGTTGATGAATACAAAATGTAATTTAAAAATATGTAAATATTGATAAAGGAAAATTACGCAGGTATACTGTAATTGGTTGTTATTCTAATGGAGTGTCTGATTTACCCTGATTTCACTAAAGCGTAAATATGTTGTGCAACAATATTTACGAACAAATAATAGTTCTAATCTAAAATCCAATTATTTTAAATATCGATTATTTCTACTAAAATTGTTTACCATAATATAGTCAAAATTAAATTAATTCACAATTAATGTATATTAATATATATATATATATATATATATATATATATTTATGTAATTAAATTAATTAATTAATTGTAGGATCTACACATTATTTTTAACATAGTTAAAATTACGTGTTTCAAAAATGTATACCAACGAAATTGACAATAAGGGCGGTAGTCAGTTTTAGAATCTTCAGTTTAGGAAAAGGGACATGGGTACCTGCAGTAATGCTATGTACTAGAGAGTCATATTTATCATAACGTCTTATAGATAGTATAATAAACGAAATGTTGACAAAAGTTTACTAAAATATTTTCTTCTTATTATTTATCTATATTTTTTAATATCATTATATAAGATAATTTAACTGTTGAACAAATTTTCATGATAAAATGAATTTAATGAACGTTTTAAGAGGATTATTTATCTTGTTAAAGGTATGACTTAAATGCATAGATACCAGAATAATTAGACGGCAGAACCCTTATGTCAAAATATATTGAATCACTTAACGCTACTGAAAAAAAAAATTTAAAAAAAAATTAACTATCTTCTTTAACATATTTAATTTGTTTAATTTTTACGATTAATGCAAAATAACAATTCTTTTAAACTTTTAATATTATATACCGTACTGAGCCACTAAAAATACCTTACACTATTGTGAATGTTAAATACGTAAAATTCATTTTTTTTTTTTTTAAATATACTTTAAAAATAATCCTTTGAGATAGTCTAACTATTTCTTATTTAGCTTTGACAGTAAGATGAAATACAATTTATACACACATTTAAGTTATTTATGAACATCATACGTCAGCACATTTCTTCCTCTTTATATTATAGCTAACTAACGTACTTGGATTTTGCTGAGCACATTAGATAATGGGATAAAAAAGATATCGGTGTAGAACCAGAAATAAATATTACTATATTATAGAAGATAAATGTGTTTATCTATTTATTTAAATTTTAAAATATGATAACATTCGTGTAATATAGTGATAAATATTTATTTATTACAGTTCCGGATCACGTAAGGCCTCGTGTTTGCAGTCTTCCAGAAAAACCATATAATCCTCGATCTGGGGACGAGTTGTATCGACTCCGTACTTTTAGTATAACTAATAAAGGAGGTGTGGTAAATTGTGGAGATAGTATTATAAACAGAAGATCCAGAAGCAATACCAGCGTCAATTCAACAACTAGCAAGTGAATATTATATTTATATTTATCTATATATATATATATATATATTAAATTATGATTTGGTGGAAATAATAATCTAATAGTTATTAGTTATTAACATAATTATCTTTATTGGTGGAGTAAAACTATAATGATTATTATAATACTTTAGGGATTAAATTATTATGATATATATTTTAAAATAGTATAGGAGGAAAGTTAAAAAAAAAATACCGTAAATATTATCAAATCCCATTTTTTTTTTAAATATAAATCAAATATTATAAAATTAATATTACCTATATTATAATTTCAAGAATCAAAACATAAAATCATTTATGAAACAAATGCTAATAACTTTAGATACTCCAGAACATTTCTTTATTATCGATAGATTTAAGTAGGAAAACTCGTGGTTGAATAGGGAAGCGAGGAACAACAAGGTCACAGAATTTTTTTCATACGCAACGTTGCATATCGTTTAGTATCGTCGTAAATAATGATTTTTTTCCACGTAAGATGTAACTATTGACAAACCTATTACAATAAAAACCCATAATTTTTTTCATTGATAGACTATTTGTTTTTCTGATCCAGTTTTTAATATTGGGTTTAATTTTTCACTGCAGGTAAAAATAATTTAATATTAAATAATTAATAAATAAGTATTATTATAAATATATTATAGAACGTATACAATTATTATTATTGTTAAATTATTATTCTTGTTTAAT
Organism: Schizaphis graminum; assembly: GCA_020882235.1. NCBI lineage: Eukaryota > Metazoa > Arthropoda > Insecta > Hemiptera > Aphididae > Schizaphis > Schizaphis graminum. The sequence continues at coordinate 39,412,506 of CM037031.1, forward strand.
ATTTGTATTTTTGTAATAAAAATATTCTTTTGTTATAAATATTCTATATTATATAGATTAAATAAACACAATTGGAAATTTGATATTACTTAATGTGATTTTATAATTAGTATTATAATTTTGTGTGCCTCTAATGTTATTGCTTTTATTGTGGTTTTCGGCAGTATTAAGACATTTATTATAATGATACTGAATGATAATCCTATACATTATTTCTCATGATTCATGGATCAGAGAATGAAATGTTTCTACCTATATGTCAGTTAGGATATTGTTCATAAAGTTATAAAAAGTATAAGTTCAAAAATTTATAATTTGACACTATAAGATTTGATTTACTTATTAAAAAAAATTATGAAATGTAATTTTATTAAATTTTAAGGAACCAATAATTATTTACGAGCAAAGTAAGAAGTAACAATTTAAAAGTCAATAGTCATAGGATATATTAATTATTCTACTCTGATATGGTTCTATAATATAATGTAGGATCTTATTAAAAGGGTTAGTGCTATATTTAAATTGATATACTTATAACCTTTTTAAAGTGAATGGTTTGGTAAAGAATCTTTTTCAACTATACTGTTACTACTAGTTATAAGTGTTATGACTAGTATGTTATGCGGGGGATTCCGGAAATGTCAAGAATAATAAATAAGGAATTTCTTATAATTATTATATAACATACCATATTATCGTAGGTATAAAATTTTTAATAAAATAACGTACCTACTAATATGTATCTGTTTAATACGAAGGGAGCAACTATCACTGTGGAACCCCTATAATAGAGAACCTTTTATGGTCAAGCACTTTCGTGTTTACCGTTGAAACCACATGGAAACCAGAAGTAGCCTAGGAATTCTAGACAACTTCTTCGAAGATCTAACCCTAATTTAAGACAAATGTAATAAAATAATTTTATTTCTCAAATACATTGGTATATACAACTCGATCTAGATAAACTATTGCATTCATTCATATGTAGCATCAATACTTAATATTCTTGTAAGTTGTAAGCTAAAGTGCTAAATGACCTTAATTGTTTAAGCTGTATCATGAATAATAATAACAATAAAAAATATTATTAAATACTTGTTTTAAATAACCTGTTCTAAATCAATACACAAGTTAAAATATATATTATATTTTTTAATACTTTCAAAAATATTTTTCTCTATACCAAAATAAAAATAATACAACAATAAAAATATAATTTTGAACACGTTTACGAGAAAAAAATAATAATGCAACTAAAATAAACAACGAACAATTATTTTAAAATTTTAAACATAATTGATAAAAGTTATATTATTAATATACTAATAACATTTAGTAATTATACAAATGTACATAATATAGGTAATATTATTATTATTAATAATAACTTATTATTTTTTTACTGTTTAACTTCAAAACTTTTTATCAATTATAAATATAATTAAACAGTTTATTTTTACTAATTATTCAATTTTTTGTCTATACGAGTACTTAAATAATTATATTTTTATCATTGGTAAATGTTATTTTATTTATATAATATTTAATTCCTAAGATTTTTTTTTTAAATTTTATGTCAAATTACTTAAAATTTATGTGAATATTGCATCGGTCGAGTATTACCCTATTAATTTGCGTGTTAATGTTGAAGAAATGTCTTCATTATGTTACTGAAATTCTTTCTAATAGATTGAACAACGCAATTTGTTTTATTAGATGAAATGGAAACGTGCAACATTAAGCTCTTTCTAAAACTCCTTTTTCTTGCATTCTACTTTTTTTTGCCGTTTTGCTTTGGACGATAAACATCAGACATTTTTCCCTTAAACCGATTCTGGCAGTTAAAGCGATCGCATCAATTTACTGCCAGCTCTCCTACCACTAAATTATTACGTCTTAAGTTTGATTGATAGTTGGAGCAAGCGAATGTATTCGTAATTAGTATTAATATGTATGCATATGACTGAATATATTTAATTAAAAGTTAAAATCCTGTGTCAAATCCGACATAATAAACTTGCCGGTTTACAGGAACTGTAGCGCAACATCACAGTTTTTATTCGTGTAATTAAAATTATACACCACCGTTAAGCATAGTTGCATATGAACTGTAGTAATTAAATATTTCCACAAGATATAAACAGACTAACATATTATATTACGTATTTATATATTTTTTTATATCCTATTATATATTTCATAATGTCGGCACATTATTAATATGTTGTATATTGTATTTTGGTTGCACCAAAACAATTTCTGAAATATTTAGTTACTTATGCCTAGTATAAACGTATAATAATATACGGTCAACCATTATTAATATATTACCATAACTAGAACCTGAAATTATTTACATTGGCTTTTATAACAATTTCCGTTACTGGATTTCAATTATTATGGTTTCATATGATGTTGCGGTTAACTATTTTTAACTATTTTATTTTTTTTTAACGGTGTTATAGTTCAAAAAACTATTTTATGATCGTATTTTTAAGTTTAAAAGAAACTAAGAATATGTAACGATAAATATAGCTGAAAAGCAAATAAAATGTGGACAAAATGATTGGCCAGCAAGTTAACTAGCAAAAGATCAAATATTTAATAATATATTGAAGAAAACATGTATTTACAAAATTCTCAGGCAGTTGAGGACTTCACCTTCGAAAGGGTATCAAATTTTAAATACCTTGAAGTTTATATTAATCAAGAAACAAACAAATAACTTCGAAGAGATTAACGGCATAAAATAGGGGCTATTTTTCACTAGTGCCATTATTTATGTCAAAGTAACTAACTACCCAAAATAATGAAAATAAGACTATATAAAGTGCTCACTAGTATTGTATACACGCGGAACTTAAAAGAAAAAATCCTACGTAACATATTATACATTGTTACCAATGAATATACATATTTTAAAATTATTAATGAAGAATAAATTTAGAGTTAAGGACCCTGTTTTATTATACATATAATAGAAATTATCAAAATATAAAGGATATGGCGGATAAGCTATGTCAGATACATTGTTTGGAGAATGGAGGTTAAACAATATGTCAAACTAGACAAAAAAATTCCTAAAGGATAACCAAGAAACGGTGGGATGCGAAGTCAGGGAAGACCTTAAGATTCTAGAAATAAGATATAGAGAACAGTGAACAAACCACAAAAAAGGATGCAAATTTATTTTTTCTTGTTAGTTCGTCGTTTATTTAATACATAGAACGTATTAAATAATTGATTATTTTTTAATGTAATTAATCAGTAAATAAGTTTAATTTATTTTACGTATATACCCGTGGAACGCATATAGTTAAATAGGAAAATTATTATTTTATAAAATGTTATTACTTATTATCAAACATACTGAAAATGTAATATCATTACCCATTGGAAACTATAATTATATGTAAATAATTTTCTATTTATCATAGTATGATATATTATTAACGGTTGACACTTAATAGATTATTATATGTGTGTATAATGTGTTATAATTTAATCACAAAGGTCTTAAGGCATATATTATATATAACCCAGGGATGAGCAACTGAAAGTTACCTATTAGAGAGCCAATTTTTAGAAAATTAAAACTTAGCGGGCCAGAGTATAGAGAGCAAAAAAAGGGTTATTCAAAATATGCACTTTAATTTAGCATAAACGTAGCATAGAGTCTATACTCTATGCTACGTTTATATTTTATATTATAGACGATTGACTTTGAAATTGTACGATGTAATTTGAAAGTGTAGCGCGGGCCAGATAAAAAAGGTTTGCGAGTCGGATGCGGCCCGCGGGCCGCCTGCAGTTGCCCACCCCTGGCATATAAGATCGAAATTAAATTTTATCAATAAATCTAAAGTCTTGGTGATGCTTCAAAACGGCTCATTACATTTATAATATTTAATATTTTAATGACAACAATTATAGTGTTTTTGTAAAATGCATAAAAATGCAAATTTTATGTCGGTCAACAATGTTTGCATAGAAGTAATTTAATTACTATATTGACATAATCTTAATTAACGGCAGATACAACCGGTACAGAGAAAAAACGTAACATGCGGGTATCAACATAAACATATTATATCAATCAATTTCGTTCAACCGCACCGTCATAATCGCAACACGTGGCGTGTATATATGTATTTTATATAATGTTATATGGTGTAGAGATGTAACATTCCCATGGGGTGTCTCTCGTGTTTCGGGAGATATAGGGTTATAGTGATAACTGATAGTAGGTTATTCGCTTAAAAAAAGTAACCGTGACGCCTACAATTTCTTTTTGATATATTATTAGGATTATATTTTATGGAACTCGTGTAATATCTTATAGATGTATCCGAAATTTTCGCATGCACGATTGACAACGATAATGACTTGCTCGTCATTAAAAAATTGTTCATTTTCTTTTTTTAACCAAATTATGATTTTATCTTTTAGACATAGTCCCAGTAATCTAAGCGGAATATCACCCTTTGACGGTTCGTGTTGTGGTGGAAATAGCAGCTATAACGATCTAAGCTCTGGAGAGTCTAGCGTTGCCGAGGAGATACCCAAGTACAGAGTGGTACTTCTTGGCGAGTCTGGCGTTGGAAAAACGGCGTTAGTTTCGCAGTTCATGACATCTGAATACATGAATACGTACGACGCATCTTTAGGTAAGAGCATTGAGGTTTTTAAGATAAATTTACCTAAAGATGATTTCTTACGATCGAACAAAAATAATTCAAATATTTGCCTAAGGTTATGATTGGTTTTCGGTTTATATTTAGGGCGTCACCCATTACTATACAAAAGTCATCCATTTGACAATATATATTTTATAACGTACATTTCTGAGCTTTTGTGTATATGCTTAAAATCGTTAAATAATATTTCTCGTCATAATAAGCAAAATTGAACTGTAATAAAAATGTATATTTTTAAATTCAATAAACATTATAATAGAAGGTCAAAATATGGTATTAAAATGAAATATTATTATTGCTGTAAGTAAGTTTGTTTCGCGTGATGATTTTCAAAATAGTATTAAATCCATAATATACCACAGTGAATTCTAAATACTTATTTTTTTTTTTCATGGATTTGTCAATGTATAATTTTAGTATATTTTATTCAATTAGATATATTTGATGTATTTATTAATACATTGATAGAGTAATTGCTTTTTGGCTGCGTAAAATATATTAAACAGTCGCTGTTATGGCTCATTTTATTTTAAACTAAAACGTTCAATTATGGTAATTATCGTTAATTTGTTTTACCACGTGTCTTTTTTATGGGATTTTTTTCCAAAATATAACTTACATTTTTTAAAAACCTTAAATATTGTTAGATTTTGTAGTGTAGAAATGTTTAGTTGCTCTTTAAAATTAATTTTACTAGCGAAGAACTAATAGACTAATTTGACTTGTTTATAGACTTATTTTAGTATAGAAAATCAAATTTTAAGTAACAAAATAAAGTTATCAATAATTTTTGCTTTAAAAAAATACATAAATATAATATTTTGATGACTATTTATGATCACTAAATAGTCTATATATATATATAATGAATTTTTAATTGAACAATTTTATTTAATAGAAAAAAAAATTAATATTTTTTGCTTCGTAGTTTAAGAAAATCAAGATGAAAGAATTAATCTGATTTAATACTACTTCCTGTAGTCCGTGTATTTAAAGATAAATAAATTGAGTTTAAATTAGTATACACAGTGTGGGTTGTGATATTTTTCTTGGTAAACCATAACCAACATATAGTTAAAACAAGAAAACTGAAACCCTGAGGGCATTGACCCATCCTGTATAAGGAAAACAAATTGAAAATTACCAGACACAGCCACACAGGTTTATGAGTTACAATAAAGTTATCAACGAGTTTAAAATAGGTTATCGTAAACATAATGTTGAAAAATGTATATATATATATTTTTTTTTTGATTGTACATAATAAACATAAGTTTAGAAAATTAAAATAATATGTTCGTAAAATATATGCTTGGTACCATATTTTATTTTATTTAAAAGCTGAAATATCAGATAAAACATTATTGAAGCCTACGTGTAATGTAAATAAGAAAAAATATGAGGTAAAAACATATGCTGCTACGTTTAGTACTATTATGAAAGTAATAATTTAACAAAAAAATATTACAAAAGAGTTTGATATTTTTGTTTTCTTAAAAATATAAATATAAGGGTACTTATTTATTTTTATATATTATATAGTTGTCTACCTATAATGTGCGTATTGCATAATGTATAATATGTATGCATTCCAATAGATATTTGTACACTGGTCAATTAAAAGCTATACTTACAAGTTACAATTTATGAAAAAAAGTTATTTAAATTATACAGTTGATTTTTCTAAAAATATAATATCTTACAATTTCATAAGGTTAGCAAGAGTTTTATTATTTGATTAACTGTATTTTTGAAAATATTTTAGGCTTAAAATTATACCTACATATGTTTAAAGGTTGAAAGGTATCATCGTTTTTAGAATAATAATTGAAATAGCCTATTTACAAAATAATATTGCCACTAAATAAAGTTAGAAAATGTTTAATCCGGTTATTGACGTAATTATTTATGTAGGTACATTATTTATAATTGTAGTATTGAGTGGTGAGTGATTAATTATTTTAATCCCACATTAAGTTAAAATCGCATATAGTGTGAAATCTAATTTGCTGTGTTTTGTTTTTTAGCTAGTCTTAAAATTAAATATCATAAAAGTTACTTTTAAAAAGTACTCAAGTATCAATACTAAAAGAAAAGTATTTAATATATTATTATAATTAATTTTTAATGTACTTAAGGATAAATTGTACACAAATGTTTATGAATGTAATGTTATTAAAGTATTTAAGTATTAAGAAAACAGTTTCTAATTAAAAAAAAACTAAGATTTATTATTTTGCAATTACTTTTCATATTTTGCCTGTACATTATGACAATAAATAATGCTTCTTATATTATTTATGAGTTAAAATACATACTTCTATATTACACTAGATAAGCAACTCTTGGTTTTTGTCAAAACATAAATCATGTTTTACTATATTTCCTCCATAGGAAGATTGACACTGATAAAATTATGATCTTTGGTATTTTGATATGTTACCTACCTAAATAGTTTAGTAGTTTGGATATTTTTCAAAAAAAAGACATAGCGAATAAACTTTAATTATTTTGTATTCGTTTTATTACGAGTTGCCAATCTGGTATAGAATACAAATTTGTGATTTAAAACGATCAGAATGATTCTTTTATTTAATATTAAACATTCCAACTTTATTTCTAAGGAAAAATATCAAGCTGAAAATCATAAAATAAAATAATGGTATGCTTATGGTTATAACGATTAATCTATTTGATAAAACCCATAAAAATGATGTCTTCATCTCCATGATATTACCCTGTATTTTTTGGCGTTATTTTTATAAAGTTTCTCAAAATTTCGAAAATATGTGGATTATGAGTTACATTGTTCAACTACTGAACTACATAATAGTTTGGTAACCGTTAGTTTTAATATAGAAGTTATCAAGTACTATGATTTATGAAACATTTTAAATTCAGAAAATCAAAAAACAAAAAACTAAGGTGGTTTTTTAAACTGTCGTGGTTAAAAAAATGATCAATGATTTAATATACATTTTTATTTGGATTTTTTCATAGTGGATTATAACTTATATTTATGTAACTATAATATTATTTTCTATTAGTTTATTTTACAAATTTATACTGATTTATATAGACTTTAGTATATATATTTTTTTCCTATAACTAATAATGTGTAATAAGTCTTTATAGATATATATGGCCTTTAAAAACTCTTAATAGATACGTTTTGTATACCTAAATAATAATATGAAGTAAGTGTATAAATTTAAATATCAAAGTCAATAAAGTGTTATATTAAATAGGTACCTATATTTATTTTAATAATAATATAATATAATACATTCGAATTGGTTAATTGATAGTTTTTTTTAGTAGCCCTAACAATTAGGTTGAATAATATATTCAAATGATAATAAATACATTTTTGAAATTATGTTTGTAGTATATAAGGTATAAGACTATAATAATAAACCCAATACAACCCGTTAGTAATCTCTGGCGTGTAAAATAATTACACGGAATTAATTATTGGGTTCACAAATAACAAGTTGGCAATACAAAATATTTACCTATAACATGCAAGTTTTGTCGTAAGAAGAATATTATAGCGAATTTCGGACTAATGTTTTAATTCAATTTAATTACTCACGTTATGATTGTTATCTAACATTATTTCAATAAATTACCGTTGGATAAAAACGGTTTCATTTTGAAACGACGTAATGTACAATATACAACATAAATGTGTTCTTATTTAGTTTTGTCTACTGCGACAATGATAGATAAAATGTTATTAAAGAACGACCATTTCTGTTGCAACTATAAATTAACTTATACTTACTATTGAAGTTCAACTTAACTAAAGTCTCACACTGTTTAGAAGTCAATGATTTGCATATATATAGTTTATTGATCCAATACCCAATCACTATAGGTTAAAGTAGACAGCAAAATTAAGCCGCTTTTGTATTTAATAGTAATAGTATTATTAATACAGTACCTAATCATATTATGACGTATATTATTTGTTGAGTTAATTCATCATAATGAATTTTACATTATATTTTTTTTATAATAATATCTTACTATTAATAATAAAAATAAAATGAAAACCACATAATCATTTTTGACAATAGCGTAATTATCAAAATTAAATTCGAATCCTAAAAAATGAATAAATTTTAATTTTATATCAATTAACTAACAGAACATTACACAATGATTGGAACAATTTTTTTACCATTAAATCGCTACTGGGAAATCCCAATATTATAATTTATATGTAAAATAAAAATAAAAATAAATTAAAACTCTGTAGTAGGTATTTACCGCATGATTTAAAAATTAATTTTTTATTTATTTTTAGATAATACAAAATAAACTAAAAACAACCGTAACTGAATCTAATTTCACAATAGAATACCTATAATTTTTCAGTTGACTTTGTAGAGTCAACGTCATGTGATATTTTTAATAGTGAACACTTATTATTTCAAAAAGTATTGGTAATTTTATAAGAACTACATTTTTTCCTTGTTATTAATAATTTTATACCTAACTATATGTTAATTTTAATTAAATATGTTGACTTTTAAAAAATGTATAATCACAACCAAATTATTTTCAAATACTTTATAATTCAAAACATTTAGAATAATATCATGATACTTATTATTTTCCTATTTAAGAAGAATAGTACTATAAGAGCATATTTTATTAGTTACATTATAAGTACTTAGTACATTTCAACGTCACGTAAGCCATTACAATATTGGTCATTGTTATTTGTTAGTAAATTTAACAATAGTAAATGCTCGTTTAAAAGCAAACAAAATCCTTTGTATTATTGCAGATGACATGCCTAATAAAAACACTCGAGTTGATGTCAAGTTACCAATAAAATCGTTCCAATCCACTTTATCCCAACTATTGGTATTTATTTATTTTTTTGAATTGTTTTTGAAGTGACGTAAACTCGGAGGTATACGTCCACTATGCACACGTTAGCCTTTGAATGACGGTTTTATATTGTGTATCTACGTTATTTTATGGTATAATGAAGTTCTTTGGAATGGGAAATGGAAACTCCGGTAAATTTTATTTTCTGTCTCGAAATGGATTTAATAAAAGCATCGAATGAATAATGTATTATTACGTAGTAGAAACGCACAATGTACCTATACCTTTTTATGGTAAATTGTCAATTACGTTTGCAGATGACGAGTTTGGTGAAAAAACCGTTTCCATACTATTGGATGGCGAAGAGTCTGAAATGGTGTTCATTGATCATCCTAGCATCGAAATGTCGGTAAGTACCTGTACAATTTGTTTACGCGCTAAATGCGATTGTGTACACTTGCTTAAAATATCTAAAAAAAACCAGTTATGTACAATGTAAATTATATTATTTTGTTTGATTTTTATGTGTGTATAGGTAGGCATTTTTGTTGTATGTAATGCATTTAAAGAATTTTAATGTTATACTTTTAGTATTTTTTAACCCATAAAGTTTTCTCAGAAACATTTAATAATTATTCTAAGTATTTTAAATATTTGTATGATGTAATATAATTTATAATTATAATGTATAAAGAATTCAAATAAAATACGTGTAGGGTTATATATTATATTTAAATCAAAAATAAGAGATGAAATAAATGTATTGAATAGATGTTTTCAGTATTTCAAAGTAATGATTTTACTATAGGTATTCAAAAATATCCAATATGTCGGAAACAGTCCTTTCGCATCATAAATCACAATACTATAGCTATATAAACTGATTTTATTCAAACTCTTTAGGTTATTATAATTTTATTTTATTTGATTAAAAATATTGCGAAATACACGACGCTTAATAATATTATGCCCATCTAGATACCTACTTGTTTTTTTTATAATAATATAATTATTTTACTCGTATTATTCGTAGATCGCAAATAATTATTTCAAATATTTGTTTAAGACGTTGAACATAATGAATATAATTTGATCAACTTACAATTTACTCTATATGTTTTACTAAAAATGTATGAAAAGTTTACACAAATCACACATTAGGTCAATCTTAAAAATAATTTAATCAAATGTCATTAATTTATTATTTTTTGAACCAGGGGGTTTATATTAGAAATCAATACGAAGACAGTATAAATAATATAAACGTATGTGTATTAAATAAACATTGAAACATTACTGAACAAATATAATAAACATTTCATTTCTTATTTTATTAACTTATTGACATTTAATCTCAACAACTCTAAATAAAAACGGATATCTAATAATACTAAAAGTTACATTTTTAAGTAATAACTCACATAAATAGTTTAATAATTATGAGTACTCTATAATCTATTTACATAATTTACATTTTACGCCATTAAATAGTATTAGATAAATCAAAAAAATTATAAATTACAAATTAAAAAATATAAACAATACAAAATTAAACAATTTTCAAAAATATCAAAAATTTGTTTTTTAATTTTTTTTATACATAACATTTTCAATAATCGATATAAGATATACCTATCTATTATTTTCTAAATACATTTATTTAGAATATTACGTATATTTACGTACTAAAATGACCGTATTTAAATAACTTATTAATATTATTTGTTCATATAATTATTTATTTGAACGTAGGTACAATACAATACATACTTTTTAAATTTAATTGTATTATTGACATTTATAATAATATGTCCCCATTATAATGAAGTACAAACTACAAATTACATTTGTATGATGTACTATCCAATATGAGTTATGACTATGTATATACTACACACATTTGGTAAATATTTTATTATACTTGAAAATATTTTTAATAAATAATTAGATACATAATATATAGAAAAATAAATGTATTCAATATTAATATACTATTAAGTATTGGTCAAACATAAAGTCACACACTAAGTTAAATGATTACGTTATATATTGTATTGGAGTTTAGATGAAAGTTTTATTTCAATGATTAGCTTTTACATTTTATGTGTCAGATTATGTATGTCGAAATACATAACAACAAACTAAAAACAATCATCCTTATGGTTTTTGATAAAATAAGTTGGAATATTTTATTTAATGTTTACTTATATTAAAATTTAAAAATCAGAATTCAGGGAATACAAGTATAAGACATAATTGATGAACGAATCGCATCGAATTTGTTGTAGTTACTATGTACTGCTATTAATTATTTTTTTTTACAATAATCATCATTCGTCGTATAATATTATTTTTATTAGTTTAATTTATTATCCACATTTCTTATTTTTTATGTACACTGTTGTATGTACGCATATATCAGGGGCAGCCAAACTTTTTTTGGCCGCAATCTACTAAAAATATACTTGACCTTTGAGGATCAACTTTCATAAAAAACATAACCACCATGATTAATTTTCGTGTGCGTAGCCTAAAAATAAATTCTAATACGATCGACTTTGAAATCGTTTGCGATCGACCGTTTGGCCGCCCCTGGCATATAATATTATTCAGACATTTTTTAGTAATATATGTATTATACAATTATTAATGGTAATAATATCAACGCTGAATATTTAAATCACGGCTACTAACAAATGCACATTTACGCATATAACAACAATATATATGTTACAATCGTATTCTTTGGAATTTGTTTTCGCAAACGTATCGAAAAAACGTGTCAAATCTTATATGCAAATATAGCATAATATATTATTTAAAACTATAAACTATCGAACGAATCCAAAATGCAGCGGATGGGTTTCAGTAGTCGATGCAACGATTTAATATTAGACATTATAATATTAATCTTGAGTAGGTGGGTGATATGTGCAGTGGTCTACACGACGAACCCCTCGACGGCGTGCGCGACCCTGTTGTCGGGCGGCGGGTATCGGCAACAGTACGACGTGCTGACGCCTAGACAGGCGAGAGTGACAGACAACGCGGATATACCGCACACGACGCCGGCGCCGATGTCGTTGAGCGCCGGGTCCAGCACGGTGCTCTGACACATGAGCCACAGCGCGCACGTCTCCAGTGCGCTGAACATAGCTACCAGTATGTAACCGGTCACGTAGTTGCGGTTAGGCAGCCACCGCCACTGCTGTGACCGGAACCCGGGAAAACCCAGTACCAGGCACACGGCGGCCGCCAGCAGCCCAGCGTTCAGGTAGTACAGCCGGCCGCGCCGGGACATCAGGTAGAAGCACAGCATGCAACTGGCCGTGCCGGACACCACCAGCACCATGGCGGCCGACCACAGCGTGCACACGGGCAGCGACTGGACGGGTGTCCGGGCCGGGGGTGTCCGCGACCACGACGGCTTGGCGGGCGACTCGGTCTGATACGGCGTAGTTTTTTCTTCCACCTGAAAACACACAAGAAAATTAACATTTGTTATATTGGGCTCGACACTTATTGAATTTGCATATTGCTTATTTCTAGAACTTGAAATGATGTAGCGAAGTACGCTACAAATATTGTAAAAAGACGAGAACAAACATATTTTGTAGTGATTTATTTCTTATTACTGCACAGTTCAGGGTTTTTGCATGTTTTTACTGATTTATGTGATAACTTTACTGTTATATTTTCTTTGCCAATCGGGAAATTTAAATCAATGTCTGCATATTTATTTTTGCAACCACGTCTCGAAAATGTCATTTTGGACCGTTTTACAATTTCCCTATGTAGGTACACATTCTACACGGGCACACGAGTAATAAATTATTTCCGCGTATATTTTTACGTGATTGCCGCCGTTTAAAATAATTTTCTGACGTTTGTTCCAAATACCGAAAGATATAATGTTTGTTTGTTACGTTTTTGACGTATAGCGCATATTCGAATGATAAATTTGGCAACAGTAAACAACTGTCGATAAAGTTATTATATATATACACGTCTATAGCATCGAGAAAATGTTTAAAAAAGCTCAAGTGTTTGTGTTGATCTTTTCAAAACATTTTATTATTTGCTGATTTATCTCTCGAGTTATTTCGATAACTATACCTGTCCGAAAATCTGCATTTATTTTGATATATCCTATTGCTCGATTTCGGTTCAACGACCCCGCTAAAGTTCTTCAGTACTACCGCGTGTTTATTGTTCGTTATCGTTGTAATATTATATTATATCGTGGTTCCGTCCACCGGCGTAGGTCTTGTGGCCCGCTATATACATGAAACAAAATTTCAAACTCGCCGCCGCCGCCGCCGGCTAACCGCGCCAAAACGAATTTAATAATATATATAATATCATACTTCGCGATTCGAGAGTTGACTTTTCCGTGCGGCTGAAGATAATTGAAAATCTACTCGATGTTAAGCAACGCGTGTGTGTTTTAGTTCGCTTATTAATTGAAAGACGTTCGGAAAAGACTTTATAAGCAACGCGCGCGTTAAAAGCGTATATAATTTTGTTTGACGAGCATATACTGTTATAATATTATAGCGGCTCGATGTCTGCAGCGCGGCAATCAAAATACCAAAAACTTTTGTGAGGTTCACACAATAATACGCGCATATATGCACATAACGATTAATGAGGGAGTATATACCTATACGCAATATACATAATACATATATATAAATATATATATAATAATACTATATATATATATCCCGTGCTCGTGTATATCACATACCTATCCGTAATAAATGGTATCTAACCCATGTATTATTATTATACAATATACATATGTATATCGCTATTAACGTAAAACTTTTTAATAAAGCCGTCGGAAACTCGGAACGATATGGATAGAACTCAGTGGAAATATGATTTTCGAACGTTATATATTATTATAATATGACGTATACGTACGTACAAGGTATACACACACGGCACACGTCTTATTATATCGTCCAATAGCAACGGCTTCTGACGCATGGTTCGCAAATTATGTAATATTATTATTATATTATATTAAAGTTCAATATTCAATATATTGAAGTAAATCGCATAATCGGATTTGTCGTCGTTCGATCCTCCGGCCGGCTGTAATAGTGCCTGGTCTGTATTATAATATAGTGGCGTGCGGGCGGCGGTGCCGCGGTGGTTGGATATATATATATATATATACATATGTATACTATTACGTCTATATAATACTATATACGCGTAATTATACGATGTTTGTGTATACGCGTTCGGCTGTTTTCGCATTATCGGAAATTTGTCGGCAGACAGCCACTAACCGCCGTGGCGGGAACCACGCGCGCAATTATTCAGCCATTTGGGATTTTCGTGTCACGCTGCCAAGTGAAAACCCGTAAAAGCCCATCGTATAATCTATATGAAACTACGCTTGGCTTTGGCCAACAAATAGCGTGACATTATAGCATTATTATTTGGGAGCCGGTGCGGCGCCTATATTAGCTTTAATAACCGCCATAAAACAATTGCTCTGCACCAATCGAAAGAATAATGAAAACTCACGAATTTCCTTCCCGACAACACAATTGGCGTTCGGATAAAAAAAAAAAAAAATGAATAGAACGAAATATTATCGGATAATAATTTTTTACCACGATTCTTGGTTAAACGTTTGAAAATTTTATTAAATAACAATAGTATCGTGCTTATTTTAAGCTTTATTAAAAAAAATAATAATAATAAACTATATGTATATGCTATATTATGTTTTTTTACGTATTTATTATTTCAATGCTCAAAGAAAAACATTGTTCGTTTATTATATACGACAAAGTATTCAATGTAAATATAATTATGTATTTATCGGAAAAATTCAATTTATATTATTATTTATGAATATACTTTATTATTAAAATTTTCAATAAGCCCAACAGTATTTTCAATTTTGTTGTTGTCGGTTCATTCTTTACGTATACACGACCTCGAAGGTAAACAATTTATCCACATAATTCGATTGAAAAAGCTGAAATATGCTTCGCACGGTTTATAATATAATAATATTATAATATAATGAACGAAATTTTGAAAACCAGTCTCTAGTCTCTACTGAGGCCCCTAATCGTGTTATCGTGTTATGGCCCTTCCGCGATCAAACAAATTGTACGCATTTGTCATTATTATGTAGATGAAAAGTAAACGTTTCTCGCCGAGTAGAATATAATAAAATCACATGGTAGACGTCATTTGCTACCAGAAAATCAGCGGATAGATTTAAGCTACAAATCATGGGTATGCGCATAGCAGTGACGCGGTGGACCAGATGCCCCACACGTAGACAACACTTTTTCTTCTAATAACAGATATAGTACTGTATAGTATATAAATTATTACTTATATAAGGGGCAATGTTTTGACTGAATATTAGAATAAAATCGTCTTTGAAAATACAACATTGTAATCGACCAAAATTTCTGCTCTCGCCCCTGCTGACGATACGCATGTGCTGCAAGATCAAGACGATATTTTTTCGCAACATTATGCAGTGTGATCGGGACGAATTTGGTCGTGTTATTTAGTGGCTTAAGCGGTGACAATCATCGTACATCGTTTAATATCCATAAAATGACGATTACCTGAAACACGGACGGCAGCGGCGCCTTGTAGATGGGCTGTATGACGGCCGTGTTCCTCGGCCGGTCATACTGGACACCGGTAACCGGCACACAAGTGTCCAGATTGTATTCGGATAGAAACTCCGGCGGCCGCTTGTGTTTGTTGTATAGGGCGGCCGACGACCGGGCCCGGCGCACGGTGACCGGTCTGGCCGCTGCCGCCGCCGCCGTCTGCGCCATCATCGGCGCAAACACGTCCGCGGTCCGGCCGCCGGACGGCGTGGACGGCAGGCTGACGGTACCCAACTCGTCGCCGTACACGTCCAACCGGCGCCTGGCCTTGCACGGCGTCACGGCCGCCACGGACCGTTCGCCGCCGGCCGCGGACGGCGGCGTGTTGCGCCTAGCCCGGGCGGCCGGTAGCGGCGGCGGACAACCGTTCATCTGCAGTTGTTGTAGCTGTTGGTAATGGTTGTGCTGTTGTGCGCGCAACAGCAACGTCCGTTCGGCCGGGTCCGCGGTGTCCGAAGGCCTGCGTATCCGCGTCGGCGATTCCATGTAGTAGAACGAAGTGGACGTGTCGTCGGCCTGCAGGAAGTCCATGGACGGATCGATGTCCGGTATCTCCTCGTATCGGTGTTGGTCCACTTCGCACGCGTGGTTGTAACCGCCGTTGTAGTAGCCGCGCGACATGGCGCTGCTTAACTAAAATAAAAATAAAAATGTTAATAAATAAAATATTAATCATCATTTATTTATTTGTTCATAACAGCGCCCACGTTGAATGGATTCCAGAAGATATATATATATATATTAATATATTACAGTATTTTACAAAGTTATTATAACGTGTTCAGCAATGTAAACAGATTAATGATAAAATATAAAAAAATAAAGACGAGGCAAAGCATTAAATAATACAATAGGAAAACATTTTAAAAACATAAGGAAGATGGGATGGCATAAAGGTAGCATTATATTGTATAGGTTCGTTAAGTTTGTTCGTAATTAGTAGAGCGAGAAGAAAGTGGACAATTTCTATTTGAATAGATAATCTGAGATGGAATATTAAAATCTTAAATTTGAAAAATATTAATGGACAATTATTATTATTATTACTATCATATTGTTGTTGCGTCATTTCGTTTTTTACTGAACAACAAACCAAACAAACAGACAGAGTCAAGCGATTGTTTCAGCCCTATGCCCCTATTGTGTACTCTGTACAAGCTTAAACTTAACACGTGATCCCGAAAACACAGTGTTCGCATTGTAAAATATTGAACATAATTATAATAAAGGTATTAATTATAGGTAGCTGGGAGCGATAAAAACGAATGCATAAGTTATACTAGCGACGTTAACTTAAAAGTAGAGTCCGGGAGTGCAATTTTTAACATCCTCCTCATTTTAGCATTATATATGGTTGTCTGCGGGGGGAGGATTCATTCGTCTTACTAAAATTATTTTATAAATTTTTTAAAAATATTATTGCATGTTTTATTTATTTAAAAACTGTATAATAATTTTGAATTAAAAAAAAAAGTGAATTGTTTAATAATTTATCATAAATTATTAAATTAAAAACATTATATTACTTCATGTCCCCTTAGCGAATAGGCTTGGGTGCTTCCGCTTCTTCTGATCTTTCTTAGTCAAATTATAATATTGTATATCTTGGTAAAAAAAATATTACCTAGCTAATACTGTGTAAGGGCGCTAAATTTTTTATTAGCCACGAGCGTCAAATATCCTAGATCCGGCACTGGTAGTAATATAGTGAAAAAAATCACGATTTCCCCTCTTTTTCTATAGTAGTTTTAAAAATAATTAATATCTACCGATACGTAACTTAACTTTCGATTGATTTTCGTCGAGGACGTAATATTATTATATTTTTGAACATATAACGATGTATACCTAGATAATCTTCACTTCAATTTAGACCAAGTACCAACATAGTTATCATTGCTGTAAATAATATCTCGTTGACATATTGAAATACCTATTTTAATCTCAGACGAATCACTTGATATATTTAAATAGGTAGTTTTGTTTCGCGTTTGATACATATATCTCATATATGAAAGGCATATGTCGTATATCATATCTACTATTAATATAATTTCTTAAAATTAAAAATAATATCTAAACTAATACTACATAAATTATAGTGTGTTATCATAATGTTAAACAGAAATAAAATCGTCATCACTAAAGAGAAATCATATAAGCTCAACTGTTCTGTATTCTCCTGTCCATCATCTGGTTGGTAAATATTAGGATACATTATACATTAACCTATTATACACATGTCAACATTTTGTGATGTATTATATACATACATTTGAAATATCATTTATCATTTTTGGTCAATATGAACCCGGTTACGCAAATGTCCTCAATCAAAATTGAACAGATTCTATTTGCTTATAAAGTATACTGGTAGGTAAAATTAAATCATATAATTTCAAGATTAACCTAGTATTATATTTATATATCTGTATTTTGGAAATCAGAACCATTTGAAATTTGAATACCTAAATTGTCATCATACGTATTATATAAATGTATAAAAATTAAATGAAAACGAATGTTTACACAATCAATGGTTCCTAATACTTTACTATCAAAATTGTTTCATGATAACAGAACTAAAATAATTGTCATGCATTTTTATGTTGCTTAATATTATACACTATGATTTACAAGGATTAGGACATTTGAGAAATCTTTATATAAAATCTCTAGCTTTTTAAATTTTCTGACGTTCCTGAAATTAAAGATATTTGAGCGAACTTTGGAGTTATGGCTTTTATTATTTTCCTTTCATTTCCATCAAAGCATTCTCCTTTGTCTCCTTTATATATTTCTATCCAATTTATTTTTCATTTTCACGTCTTTATTTATATGTTTTACTTATATATAGTTCTACCAAAATCGATCTCTTCAAAAACTGTAATTTCGTGCACCAGCATAAGGTATTAATTTACTATTTTACTCAATCAAAGCTCTTCCAAAAATAATAGAATTTGAAATCGTTATACGATTTTGTAAGGTATTCGTTTAAATCTTGCGGTAACTTTTCTTTACTATTAAATATTATTATCCTAGCCAAAACTCATTATCTATACATCAAACTATATTTAGACACATAAAATATAAAAATGTATGGCTTTAATAATAATATTTTATATATTGAATAAAATTACTTTGTTATTATATTTTTAAAATATTTTCTATGATTTACAAAATTAGCTTTATTTTAGTAACTTATAAAATATGCGCGCAGTGGTTTAAATTAATTTAAAGTAAAATTACAATAAATGCAATGCAATTGATAAATTCTTTCTACGTTGCTAATTATTTTTTTTTATTAAAAAATGTTTATTATTTCTATTTATATGCTTCTGTTGTATTACTTGTTTAGTTTATTATTGTATATCAATTGTTGAATACCTTCAGATTTATATTTTAATGAAGCTTGAAATAAAAACCTAACTTTTATAAAACATTTCATAACAATAGATAAATAAACGTTCCATGATTTTGAAAATTTTAATTAAAAAAAATTATTACAGATTTTTCAATTGATAATTTTATTCTATTCTTGTATCATATTAAAAAAAAAAAAGATTTTTGGGAATGATTAATAAATATATTGATTTATACAAAACTAATATTGTGTACCATTGGATTTATGAATCTACGAGTATCTTGGTTGGTTCTTAATAATTTCATAATATTATGCAGTTAACTATTTAATATTTATTTGTTTAATTAAAAAAAAAACCATTTAAATTAAAGTGCTTGAGCAATTATCAATTAATGTGTACGATGTATATTATGTTATTAATACTACGACTAATTGGTAAAACTGGAAAATGTAGAGTATTTTTTATTATTTATCATAATAATGATTTAATAAAATGTAATTACGTTATGTATATTACAATTCTTATTATCAAAATACTACAAATAGCAATTTGGAAATAATTATTAACTTAGCGCTGCACTTTATTGTGGTTCGTAAAAATAGAAATCGATAGTCGGCACATTTGAATCTATACGCAACCACATAGTTATAGATATTCTACCTTATATATAAATAAGTACCCGTATTTAACCGTATTAAATCCACAAAAAATAGTACTTCATGACAGTAGATAATATGAAAATATGTTTACTTGCATATATATATATATATATATATATAAGCAACTGAATCAGAGAGAGTATGGACCTAAGATTGAATAAGCCGATTTCTAGAATCACGTTGACAAATGCCACACTTTGATAACCGCTGAAAGCGTTATTTATAGTTGTAATAAAAAGGTTTAACGGAAATGAACTGCAAAGGCCATGATAAAATATATATACATTATATGAATACACTCGATGGCCAAAATGATGATGGATATCTGCCGTCAAATCCTGCAGTATGAATGTTAATCGTTTATCAACAGTCCGGCTATATAAAATCCGAATTAATATTTTTACGTTTCTACTAGAAAACTTTTCTAGACATCGTTAATAGGTATTGTCTTTCAAATATCAGTTAATTTGTGACGGAAAAACACATGTTTCACCTGTGGTGTCAACGTGTCATGCTATACAGAGATGTATTCAGAATCAGTGGCATCATTTCAGTTTTCAATAAACGGGATAAAAGCTTTGACCTATCCAAGTCAACTTAAAAAATCTACCCGTTACACTCGCAAACATGGCTCTATTTACGTTTTTATCAAATTACTATTTACTCTTGCCACCTTGCATATTTTATACTTAAGATAATTTTACAACAAAATAGTTTTTATTTAATAACAACATAATTTACATGTAGCAGATATCGAGCTGCTTAAAAATCTGACAGAAGCACGCTTTGTCTTGCCCTCAAATGACGCCATTTATCATAATCCGTTACTCAGAAGTCGGTCCAAAGCTACCTTAAAATCTAGAATTGGACAAATGGTATGCATTTTTTTGATCTCCCCAATAACGCTCCTATTCAAAATGTTCTTAAAAATAAAATAAATGCATTTTATTGTCAAGGAACATTATAACCAAAGGGCTTAAAACATAGTATTTTTCAGCTACTGTTTCATAATCGATGGGTGGCCACAAATTTTTTTTTTTTTTTAAATACTATATTTGTTACAAACATTTCAAATTTAAATATGTTGTGAAATAGTAACAACCAGGGTGACTGCTCTCCCTACTAGCGATGCTACTTAATCATTCTCTTGTCACCATCCATTATACAATAATTGTAAAAATGGTTTTTTTTATGTATTCTAAACCTTTTTTTATGCTTAAATTTTGCATTATTCAAATTTTGATTTTTAGAATTGTTAAGCATATCAAGGATCATTTTTTTTGTTAATGGTGTTTAAAAACATAACGATCATACGACCGTTTTATCGAGGTCTTATTTGGATTCTAAAATCTATGTATACTCTATAATATTAGTTGAAACTAAGATAAATTGTAAAGAACAGTCTTTCGGGTGTTCTAGTACGAAGAAAATATGAATAATACACATTTTATCTCGAAGACTGAAGTAATAGGTACCGTAATACTCCGGAAACAGGCAATGCGTTTGATCGGAAAGCAAGAGACAAAAATTAACAATGAAATGCATACAATTATTACTATATTTACTTATTACTATAAACTCGTTTTGTCGGGATGTTGTCGCAGTCACAATGCATAACACTTCAAGTACTCGAAAACTACAACGGGAAAATTGATCGAGTACGTCCTATTGTGGCGGATTTTGAAAAAACGGCTGATGGGTGACAAACTTGTCATCAATTTCCCGAAGATTTCCTAAGAGAAGATGCACTTCATGCATGTTAACAGATTTTTTGTAGAAGAGATAGGCAATTATTTATGCGGTGCTTTTCTTACAACTATTATTATCCGAATATTATACAAAACTACTGACGTATTAAAATACTTATAGATATATATTTTGTAAGATAAAAGTTAAACGTTGTTTTATTATTTATTTATGTATAAATACGTCACACGGAATGAGCTCAATAACACGAACATATGCTACCTATATCGGCTATATGTCTACGTTTTGAAATGTTCTAATACATTACTAGCATTACATGTTATTTTTATATACTACATACATTTAACATTTATGAAAAAGATACACTAATTGACTACATAAAATATTATGGGATGATAATTCCAGCAATCATCATTATGACAATACGACGATTGGTCAAATAAAAGTAACACGAAACGGGTAAAGGTTTCTAAATCTAAATGCTGGGACTCAAAAATAGTAAAGTTAACTTTAAATTGCTGGGGCATAAATTTCACCATTAATTAATTTGGATAACAATATACAATTACCTGACTTTGTCTTATTATTATATCGACTATCGAGTAGATAAACTAAGGTGCTGCAATACTAATGCAATTGTTGTGTAACGTAAAGGCGGCAAATTTAAAAATGTTAGTGTACCTTTCTGTATTACGTTGTCAGTTAATTTTTAGGCTAAGACTTGTTTGACTATTATTTTTCAAAACGTAACACGTTTGGATATAATCGTCTATAATAAAATATAAACTGATGTGTAGTTTCTTAAGTAAAGTCTATTATTTTTCATGGAAATGATATATACATTTTTAAATTAGTAATTATAACTATAAACAAAAATTAAAACTTTAAAAAAATGTCAACAATGTAAATTGAAAACGCCGTGTTACATATCATACGTGTAGCTGTGAAACAAATTATATTACGACTGCTACAGTTACAGTGGGCAGCAAAAAAACTCAATATCAAAAATCTATTTGTTATTTACAAATATTTTTTTTAATTATTATATTATTGACATTATTATTTTGATTATTGCTATACATAATTGACATAGGTATTACGTATTTAATAGTTTATTATTATATTTAATTGATTATTGTACAAATTTGACATAAGATATTTTTCACGTATTTAAATTATTATACATTCACATATATTTTAGTACCTATTATGTCATATATTTTTCTAAAAATGTATTATAATATATGTCTTATACAGTAAGTTATTTATATGCTTCTTAACGAAAGATTTATTGTACTTCTTTAATTCTAATGTCCAACTATCAAACGTGATATATTTTTAAGGATATCCAGTGGCCAAATGTTGTGTGGATTTAATATTTACTAAATAAATGTATTTAATGCTAGATAGGTAAAAATTTCCGATCGTGTTGCGCCGGAGGTTAGGTAATAACGTTATAAATAATGGGCTAGTAATTAGGTTTGTAAATGGTTTATCTCTTTTAAGTTTTGCTATATTATATTATCTTATAATATTCTAAATATTTATAATTTTTAATTTTCAATTAAAATTCAAATGTTATGAAAAATATATTATTTATTATAAACGCAAATAATATGTCCATTATGAGTATAGATTTTTTCCTATCCTACCAAGTTGCCAACACGAGTGATTGATGCACCTGTAATATCCCTATAAAACACGCCCAGCTTGGTCTCATGTAGATATACTATTGTGCAGCTGCTCTTGCGTCTTATAACTATTTAAACTATATTAATCCATAGTCTAGTTTGACAATACCGATAGATAAATATTACTTATTGATTACAGTACCTACAATTAAGTGTACATACATATTACATACCATTTATCTATACATAGGTGTAAACAGGGGCACAATTTCAATGAAAAACTGGGGGTGCTGAAGCCCCTCTTTTTTTTCATGATGTAATCTTATGATATGGGTACCTATTTCTATTAAAATTTAAGTTAACATGAAAAAATTTTTGGGTGCTTATTTCAAAATAGGGGGTTCTAAGCACACCCAAGTTTCCCAAAATTTCACCTATACCACATATGTAATCATACTCGTGCTAATTCAATATTACGTCCAATCTATTCTATAAAATGGTTAATATTAATGATATATAATAATATTAGGAACTTATACATTTGATGCGAAATGTATCGATACATTTCAATTTATCACACATTAGTCAAGACTATAATACTAATTACTATAACAATAAAATATGTGTATTCTTTCTGAAAATATAGGTACATTTTTTATTAATTTAATCACTACATATAACGTGCTAATCTACAATCACTGTCAATAATATATTTATTAGTTCCACAATAATTCCATAAATATTAATAACGTTCAATAAATTTGCTTGATAGTTAGTTTGTCGAAAATTGGTAACTTTCTTACAAACAAACCACAACTATTTCTAATTCTAAATTTATAGGAAAATTTCTGCTTCATTTGCATGACATGTCTTCCAAGTTCCAGCAAAACTGTAGCAAAATTTTCGCTGTTGCTTAATGTTTGTTTGTCTGTGTATAAATTAATATTGATGTATGTGTGTGTGTGTTGTTTGTGCAAAGTTGCTTTCATTAATCAATCTAAAACGGCGGTGGCGACCTCCTGCGGCGCTTTTCTATCGCTGTTTGTTATAATTTCGGGAACCAAGCCTTAATAATAATGATAATGCATTCCACACACTAGTTGCTCGCTCTTTATGTTTAATCAAGGTATTAGAGTATATTGCTCTTCAATCTGAACGGCATTTAATTTATTAAGATAAATTTGTTTGTTTTATATTATAACCA
This sequence comes from Schizaphis graminum, assembly GCA_020882235.1. Lineage (NCBI taxonomy): Eukaryota > Metazoa > Arthropoda > Insecta > Hemiptera > Aphididae > Schizaphis > Schizaphis graminum. The sequence goes on from CM037031.1 coordinate 39,437,279, forward strand.
TATATTGAGATCCTGTAGTTTGTGTTCAGTATGTCTACTGTTAATATAATTATTATCCCCCCTTGTCCAAAAACGGAATTTTTACGTTGCTCATTTCAATGTTAAATATTATTCTATTATATACATTTTTATAATTTGAAATGTTTTAATTTAATCAAATAAATCCCACTCATATCATGAAATCTGCTATGATTTCATAAAAAATACGCTCAAATTGAGGTATTCAATATCAAATTGAACTCAAGTAATAAATATATCAATTACTGTATAAATTAAATATTTATATTGTAAAATAATAAATATAGGTACTTTTTAGAGTTTATTATCGGTTTTAATTATTTATAAATATATATGTATATAAAAAAGGAAAATTAGATCCAAAAATTAATCTTGATGACACTTTGAATTAGATGGAGTATCTGATACTTAATGAAATATTAATGATAATTATTATTTTTTTAACTATACCAATCAAAAAGTTTCAATTACTAAGATAAGGTGTATAAATATTTATATATATATATATTTATGTTGAATAAGAAAAAATATAATTTTGATAATTATATATTATAATAATAATTAAATTTGTATGAAAAATTTGCTAGAGTACTTGACAGATTTACTTAAGTTTTTTTAATGAAATTAAAATACATTTTTTGTGTTTTATACCAAGCTGCTAAACAAAACTTTTAGAAATAAATTTAACTGAATTAAATCGACATTTGTGGGGCAAAGACTTTTTCTATTTGTTTTTTTAATTAATTATACGAGTCTTTTAAGTTTTTTAATAAATAAAATACCTTGGATACAAGTTTGGAATAATTAATTTTAATCGTATACAAACATTTTTGTCCAAGAAGTGTATTTGTTTTTGTTTAAATTGTATTGATGGACAGGATTTAAAACTATAATGATTAATTTCTAGACAAACTTTTTTTTTATCATTTTATTATGTTTTGCTTTTATAAATAGCTATGAATATACTTTTTTTTTAATTGTTCATTATGATAAAAATAAATAAGTCAATATAACATGCAAGTATTCAAAATGTAGGTATTTAGTATATTTGAATGCTTTTATACATTTAATCGGAAACTTAAACGATTTTCATTCTTTACTTTATAGTTGTGCACCTAAATTTATAGCTGGGATAAATAGTGTATCAACCATTGATCTAATATTGTAATCATCATCCAATTGGGCCTTTCGGTTCTTTGACACGATATTTTTCATAATTTATTTATAACGATTTGCACATTTTTTAGAACCATCATTTTTTTTCGAAATGAGATCCATGAATATTTTGTATATATGTATATTATATATAAAAAAAATCAACCTTGTGCAACAGATTTTAATAAAACTTCTATCATTTATCAAATTGACAGTTTTAATGTTGGGTTTTTGACTTAAATTATATATTTTTTTAATCCCTATACATGTTTGATGTTATAATTTAAATACAAAACTAAATAGTATTGTATACTTGTTTTTTGCAGTAACATTTTTAAATAAAAATAAAAGAAATATTCTAATGTTTACCGAATATACTCTAATAGTGAAGTACCTAAAATAATTGCCACATTAGTCCACGTATAATTTAAATAAAAATACAAGTACATCTGTGTAAAGTATTTTTTTTTTAAATTATACGTATAATATTTATTTACAAAAATGTATAAAACATTCTGGGATTTTATGTATATGGTTGTCACTAGTAGAAATATTGAAAGAAAATAATAGATTATTAAATAAATCAAAACAAAACAATAGAATTATTATTTGTATATTATGAAATTCGATATTTTAGTAAAAATTAAACTGGTTAAAAATTATATATTAAAACTAAATTAAAAATTAAAATATACAATTTGAGATTTCTAGGTTAATACAAAGTGCACTTTTAAAGTACTTAGTCTTTGTTCTATTCATCTGAACAAAAGAATTTATGTTGGGTCCTTACTTTTTCATTTTTAAATATTTTCAACGAAAAACGAATTATAAGTAGTGAAATTGAAGTATATTACGTATTGACACCACTAGCTGTTTCAAAAGTTATCGTGGTATAAAAATAATTCTACCACCATAATATGATAGGTAACGTGAACCGCATTTCTTATACCATTTACGTATATTATCGATTGAGTGGAAAACTATATACACTGGTATGGGGTGGAGTTTTCATTGGCAATGGAGGGATAACGAATTTGGAAGGCGTCCGCGTTCTAAGTTTTGTACATTTTCTACGCGTTTTTGGGTTGTGATATTAGATAATGATTATTCTTTTCAGTCATTTTATTTGTTTGTAAAAGCGTCGAATTTCGTATTTCTGGTAAAGTTTTCCAACTAGGTTTTTTGTCTTGTTTGAATTGTCTTTATATAGTTAACTAACAAATCTCAATCATATTTCACGTGCCATTTAAACTTTTAACAGCCATATACATATATATATCTTGATATTGTGTTCTTTTGATTATTTTTCAACTATCACGTCAAATCACCTAATGAATAGTCATGCTCTACTAATCGCAACTATAACTTTTCTAATCTAAGTATCTACTTAGTTTTTCATTAAATACTTGAATAATTCAACTATTATTTTATATCAATTTATTGAATTTCTGTAATACTAAATAGTGCAATTTTGAATTATTTTAAGGTAATCGAATATTTCAGGCCAGGTCATCTGCTGCTAAGTTATGTTAAACATCGACTAATAAACCAACTGAAAATGTATAGGAATTGCATTTGCAATTAAACTGTATTAGGTTATGATTTTATTATTAAAGATAAATCATTTTTTGTGTGAAGTAATGTGCAAGATCACAAAATAATATTATGTATATAATATGTAAGATACTTTATAATGGGAGTATAGAACTTTGGTTTTGTGTTTAAACTATTTCATTATTTGAAAAATGCAAATCATTTAAACATCAGAAAGAGATGATTATGTTCTATTGAATTATATTGCTGTAGTTGAAATATTAATAAAAAAATTTGAAGAAAACACTGAGAAAAATATATTTTAAACAAACAAAAAAAAAACAAGAACCCTAGCAGTTTTCGAAAATTACATACAATTTTGGAAGTAGTTTAACCTAATAAACTAATTAATTTTTTATTTAAAAAAATGAAATTATCTATTTAAAAATTGTGTTTATTTAATAGAAATTATAAAGACCATTCAACATATTGTTAATAAATTTATTTTTATAATTAAGTGTATATAATTAAAATGGTTGTTGACTAATGGTCTTTTTCAGGATCTAAAATATACTGCATTATTATTATTTGGATCGCCCAGACCCATGAGAGAAGGGTGGAATCACTCCTAAAGTCCTAACCTCCTAATCACAAAAAAATAATGTAAATTCATTATTTGTTTAGTGGTCATTATTAGAATTATTATTTTTATTAGAAGTAGGAAATGTAGTATATTTCTAAACTATAAATAATATTATAATCTATTATCATTGATTATAAATTATACATTTTTTATCATAGTTAAAAATGTAGGTACATATTTTATATATTGTATAAGTTTTATATTAATTAATAAATTATAATTGTTTTGTCAATTCAGTCTAATGACCGAATGGCCGATGATATTATTCATAATTTCGTAATATTTCAGGTTTATTCAATATAAAGCGTAATATATAATCTTTTTAAAACGCACATAAGACATTTAAACTATACATATTTTTCTCTTAAACATACTATTTTATGTCTTATTTTTTCTATTTAAAATAAATAATAATTCTAAAGTATATTAAATCAAAAGATAAATTATAAGAAAAATGAAATATATGATTATTCATTACAAATTAACCATTAAAATACACTGTATCATGTTAGATTTAGATGTTTTTATGATTAATTTCAACTAATAAATAATATCATTATCAAAAGAAAACATTTTTATTTTACAGCAACTATATTTTATGTTCAAAAATAATCATTGTAACACATAACGTTTGTAAATTACGTGGGGTTCAAAAATAGAATTAAAGTATAGTTTTAATTTTAATACGACCAGGAGGGATGATAAACACAGTTGTGGCAGCTGATGTTATATTGTGTAATATAATTCTGTCTCTTGGTGCAAGGAGGGCTAATATTATTTTTAGGTCAAATTTAAATTATTTGATAACAGTATTTTTTTAATAGTTACCATAAGAATCCAATATATTTTAACTCATGTCACCAACTTAAGATAAAACATACGATTTGTATTTGAATAAATAGTAATTGTATCAGTACTATCGGTGTACATCAATAGATTTTCTTAAATTAAACGCTAATTATCAAAAAATGCATGTTTCTCGAAAGATAAAGTTTTAATTCCATTAAGTTGAGTCTGTGTACTGTGTTCACGACAAAACATTAAAGCATTTTTCACATTTCCAAAGGGAAAAGAGATAAGGTGTCAAACCCCTAGACACACACATACTTTAAGAGTGATTAAAGTTGTTTTTTGTGAGTGAAAATAGATTATATGAAAATTATTGCACCGTAGTTGTCCAATTTTACCTTTATTTATTTAAATTAACGACAAAAAGATACTACAGCAACCGAAATAAAGTAAATTCGCAGTAATTATCCTTACCAATGTTCAGTGTAAAAAAAAAACAAGCATTAGGTATTATAAAATAACATCGAAATGTCGAAATACTTATTCACTGATGGCTGGAATACTATTTTGTGATAATAAATTGTACAATTTTAGTATGTACCAACCTACTAAGATAATGTAGGTACTAAAATAGGTTACATTGTACCTATACTTATTAATTTAAAATAATAATCATTATGGTATTATAATATGTATTTAAAAAAATACATTTTAATTCAGACAAAAAAAATCTATTCATTGACTACCAATGCATTTAATATAATATATTGTATACATTTATTTTCTATTGTTTTAAAACTTATACTATAGTAGGTATACTAGCTATTTTATGGATCACTAAAAATTGAAAACATGAAAATGAGAGCTTTTAACCAAATCAACAGTATATTTTTTACATCAAGTAAACAAATTAGGATACGTGTAAAAAGGTAAATGTGTGCAATCTTGTTTCACCCGATTAAAAGTGTGTCAATACTTGCAAACGGAGTTCGATGGTCGTGTTGGGGTGCGCACGGCGATTATTTGCAATTGCGTCTGCAGCTGTACAGTATAACCAACTCACGTTAAAGTCCGTTACGAAAACGTAACAGATAACTTTGTAATCCCGACTAGACTTTTTACGACGCCGTCCGTATCATCACCAAATTGCGCGAATACGAAAACCACCAACATTATACCTATATTATCCTGGTATATATAATTTTTATGACTTATAACTTATAAGCGTAAGCGTGCGGGTTATTTTATTTTATTTTTATCGGTTTTAACGAACTTTATGCCGTAAAACTTAAACGTACAAAAACTAACCTGGTATCGTAATTCGATAAATATGTATGTGTGTGTGTGTGTGTCCTGGAAAAATCCTTCGTCTGGCGGGCGGCGCCACCACTGGCGATGATCGGAGACGACTCGCGACGGTAGCGATAGGATTATTATTATTATTATCCCTGTACGGTCTTCTGGCGTGTGCTCACGATGACGACAACGATTGACTGTCGGTAGTCGGCTACGACGCAAACAACCGGTCGCGTTTGGCGGCTGGCTGGAGGCGGGCCATGTGTTTTGACGGAGCGCGGGAGCAGATGTTTGGGCACGCGACCGTCGGCGACAGCTGCAAACCGAATAATTTTGTGCACATATACATGTGTGTGTGTACCTATACCTATATATGTAATATCGTATATAACAGGGTATGTAGTGTGTGTGTGTGTGTGTGTGTGTGTGTACATGTACCTTATACCTATATGTATATCTATTTATATATATATAAATATCGTGAATATCGTGTGTAAGAGGGTGTGTATAGGTACTTACTCTTATTGTACGCTTATCACGCGAGTATTGTGTTTACGCGTATATGCGGGCGGCGACGACGTAGACCTGTGTAGAGACGCATATACAATATTATATTGGTATAATACAACCGAATATTGTAAAGGATTATATTATAATGGTCGCAAAAACCCTTTTGTAGCGATCGTTTTTGGCGCGAGAAAATGTGCGAGTTGACCTAAAGCGGTGGCGTGGCGGTCGAAACGGTTTTTTACGAACGTCTTCGTAAATATATAGGTTCGTAATATTCGCATGATAATGCAATATTATTATACGATATTGTATGGCACAGTATAATAGCCCACGCCGTGTGAGCTGAAAATTCGTGACAACATCCCCTTGATGAAATGTTATAAGTCTTTATAGTCTTATGATCTCCGTCTACCGGTCACGCGTGCGTGTACAATAACGATGTTCGCTCACGTCGGAACTTCTGCACTATATTAATATTATTATAATACATTATAATATATGGCACATTGAGAAAATATTTATATATACATTGGGGACGAGGAGGATCCTCGCGAAAAACTGATTAAATCGCGTTATTGTCGTCCGCAGGTCGGAACTAATAATAGTATAAATGTATAATATTGCGCGAATAATAAATGGCGTGGACGTGATAGGGATTTGGGACGGCGTTGGCAAAATACTCGGACACGAGTTGGTCTGCAGATATACTGGCCAGAGGATTGCGGTGATGAAGTGTTACGATAATGGTCATTAATTATTAGTATTGTATTTCCTATTTCATGATATTTGGTATACAGTCGATGTTCGTCGACTGCCGCTGCAGGCTATTGCGATGTACTTGTATGCAGGAACCGTAGTACGATATAATATATATATATTATATTATATACCTATAAATAACTTTATATAACTATATGTAAGGGGTGGCGTGAACAATTTTTCCTATGAAGCAACTACCTTAAAATATAAGTATACCCGCCCACCAATTTTTTCTCACATTTTTAACGATTTATTAATAATATAACGTATAAGCCATAAGGTATATTTAAAACTTATTTATATAAAAGTATGTCGTTATAGGTGTGACTATGACAGTATAAATTATAGACTTGTCTAGATGTCTAGGTCCTGGAGACTGGAGTCATCGGTATATCCACCTCTGTTTTTGCACGAGGTAGCTGCCTCATAAAATAACTATTCACGCCGCCACTGGGCCTAGGTGATACAATCGATCTGAATTTCACTTGGACTATTTAATGTTTATTATATTTATATAATTTTTATCATTCGTGTCTAAATATCTACATAAAATATGCTTATTGTAAAATAAACCTTTATGGATTGTGAATTTAAAATGAATGTTGGGAAAAATCTATCCAATCTTATCTAACGTAACAGTATGCAGCGTGTACTGCAGTAGCCATGGCTACTAATTAATAATCTAGTATAAGAGTAGGTAGGTACCTACGAACCTACGCAGTTATAAATGTCGACAACGCCTTACAGTATATATTGGACTGTAGGGTATACATTTACAAACTTTATATTACGTACTACAGGCACGTCTAAATGTCCGTATTCCTCGCTCACAAGTCACAACTTCCGAAGAGTCTTATTTTTAAATCAACGGTAAAAATGACATCTCCGCTTTACGCGATATATTATTTATTACGACTTTACGATCTCCTTCCGACTATATAATAATAATATACAACATAGTATAATATTATATATTATCTATGTATATGGATTTCTGTCCGGTGTTAGTGATGGCGACAAGGGGGTGAGTATACGTTTTCCGCCGACCGTTAGACTCGTGGCGCGCGCGAGTATACGCAATGTTATATCGCCCCCTCCGCCGCAGCCGCCTAGCCTACTGCATATATAGTACAACGGCAAAAAGCAATCGGCCAACGGGCAACACACATAACGTCGTTACAAAATATACGCGCATCGGCAGCTGCCGCGCTCCTTTTGTTACGCTCCGGCGACCCCCGACCGGGGCTTGTCGTGGTCGTGGGGAGGTGTCCGGAGGGGTAATGAGTGTCGGAAGGAAACGCTAGTCGATGCATGTGCGCAGGGGAGACCGTGAACATGTAGGTACCTACCATATAATATTAATATTATACTATGTTATCTGGCCGTTAGCGATGCCACTTCTGCCGCTCCTGCAACCGGTGGTTTAATGGAGGGAGTGGCGATAGACATCGTATTTTCGTCCACAAAACAAAAAACGAACGTTAAAAGTCGTTATTACATTCTTTTCTTCTGTGGTTGTTACTTCTTGTACGTATACCGTCGCGGCGGACGCGCGTGCCCAGATCGAAGACTATTATAGTACCTATTTACTATTTACACATATTTATACAGCGCGTATTATAATATAATATTATTTATCGTATTCTACAGAGTGGTTCACTGAGCAGGTTCAACTTATTTTTTCAATAACATAGTAAAGTGTATAGATATTCATAATCTAATATTTGTAATTTTTAAATATACCTACTTAAAGATCATATTTTTAATTTTTTTTTATATTTTTTATAATAGTAGGTATATAATCTAAAGAATGTCTTGTTGATATACACAATTCTGTTTTTAAAATTTGAAAACCCTCTTCCCATAAACTATAAATTATCAAGTGCATAATTTTTCTAAAAACTTTTATGTATTGAAATCGAAATTCGAACGAGTGCCAGGTTTTTAGTTATTTAAATTTGTGTACTAAGAATAATAGATCCATAATAGTGGGCTAGGAAAATTTGGAGGCTACGGTAATTTGAGGGATTTTAATAATTCATATTATATTGACATTTATAATTATTTATAAAAATGGTCCAAGTATATAATACTAAATCAAATATTACATCGATTTAATATATTTTTAAATATTATTAATATTAATTAATATTTTTAAATATAAGGGACTATTATAATATTATCATTAGTGTATAAATTTTAATAGCTGAAGATCTACTCATTCAATTTTTGAATTAATTAGATAAAAATTTAAAAAAATATGCATTAAATAATTTACAGTAAAAAAAGGAGTATTTATTTGAAAAACAGAAATTTACATGATACTAATTCTTAAGTATAATACAAACAGTCTCAAGAATTTAAAAATATTTTCTTTTAGTGTATTTAAAAACTTTACAAGTAAAAATTTGAACACATTTATTAATTTTATTTTTATTAATTGGTGATGACTGATGAGCATGCTTAATGAATCATTATGTTTATGATTTTTGCAGTATATTTTGTACAGAATAATTATTGTCGATTCTAATAAATTATTATGTTTAAATTGTCAAATATACGTAAAGAATAAAACTAATTGGTATTTGATGTTTTGAAGAGCTTATAGTAGATCCTTATAGAGCCTATAGTTTCAATTCTGCAGTTCGGTACCCCGCATAAACTTTATGTTTTTACTACAGCTTAAAATAATTTTCTGTTAATTTTGGAAGATGGTGGATTGGATTTATTTACACAGTATTGTAGCAGTATTTAGACCATTATAGCTTTCTTTGTAGCTCTATAGTGGTGACTGTTAAAGAAAGGTGTGTCGAAGAATTAATTATAACCACTATGTTTACAACGAAGTGCAATAGGTCATCCTAACCTAGGATAACCGAACCTAACAGATGTGGCCATGTGGGTGTGTATGTTATTTCAATTTATTATTTTTTAAATTTAAACTCAACATTCTGTACACACTAAAATAATATAAATTAAAAACATGTTCGATAAATAAGGGTTAAATTTTTTACTCGTTAATGTAAATTATTATCGAAATGTTATTTTTGCTGTTTTTCAATAAAATGCTCTCATCTCCATATTTTGTCCAATAGGTTAATATTTATTCAATTTAGCAACTATTTTCATCGATAAAACAAAATTGTTTATAATATGTCAACAATACTATTTATTTATAGTAGTATATTCTATAAATTTACATTATTAAAAGTATATTATAGACAATTTATTATTGACTATTATTAAGTTCTTAAAGTATTTACAGCGTGTTTCCATAATATTCTTATAGACTGATGTCCAATGTGCGTTGGCGGTGTCGGGTCAGGAAACAATTTATTTTCATAGTATCATTTAGAGCAATAATGATAATAATGACGACCCAACGGTCACTGACCACAGTCGTCAATTGTGGCTTCTAAATTCTAATATACGATTATTTTTACGGTTCATTTAATGACAACGAATTACTATATATAGTACCTACGTGCTATGTTTATAAAGAAAGTGTGAATTGTAACGACTGAACGTAATTCAAAGTTTAACGGATGACAAACTTGTATGTTTTTCACAATTTTGAGTCTATTTGCGAGTAACATAATATTAGCTAGACAAAAAAAATTAATTCGATCATTATGAAAACATTTTTAATATTTAAAATGGAAAAACGTCAATCGTGTATTCGTGTTATATAGCCATCATCATGTCATGTCGTGATGTTCGGTTATAATATTATGGAGGCACTATTGTCATTGTCACATACCACTCGACAGCCTCCTAAAAAAAAATGACTAGTGTTTTTCACAGATAGGTAGGTTTCTAGGTATATAAATATAATATTAATAATTTATATACACTTACACGCTTCGTATCACACATTAAAATAAAAGTATATACTGCGTGTACTTATTCCTGTTGACCGCAGAAGCGATGGTTTTCGTTATCTCGAAAAAGCTAGTTTTCTGCTGCACGCGAAATTTTCCGCCACTGTTATTATTGATGTTATCGCGTGTTCACATGTCCCGTCCTATTATTAACGCTGCGATCGAGCTGTATTATGTTGTGTTTACATGGCTACGCTGCAGCCGCGATTATACAATAATATTATACGCGTATAATGCACACGCTTCGGAAATTATAGCGAATATTCCACGTCCGCTGAGATATAGTGCGCCCACTAAGCTGTTGTGTGGGACGTCTAATATAAGTCTGATATCAGTCTAATTCGATCGTTACGACGGTGAAACGTAAAAATAATATTACATATTAATAATAATATCTGAGACGATAAAATATTGTTTAAAAAGAAATTATACAATAGGAATTTATTTTTAGCAATCGTATATTTATTTTATTTATTGGTAGTAAATTTATTAACTGTGCGTGTTCTATTATTTGTACGCCAACATTGTACTATTTTGATTTATACAAAAATATATTATAACATACATAATATAATGAAATTAAATAGTACTTAGGTACATACAGTTATAGTGAAATTAAATGATAGTAATAAGTGTGTAAAAAGTTGAATACTATATACATATTAATACATTTTATGTATGTATATTTCGTATATTATAAGATTCTATAATAAATGAATTAAATAAAGTCCGTTAAAATAAAATACTTATGTAAGATTTTATCATGGTTTTAAATAAAAAGCTAAAGCCATCATGTATATTATGCAAGATAGTATATTTAAGATTTAACTGACGCAAATATAATCATTATTTCGAAAATATTAACTTTTCTGTGAATATTGTTTTTACAAAACTATTGCAGAAGACACTACTTTTTACTGTATATAATTTGTTGTTAATTAAAGTTTTATGTTTAAATAAATTAAAAGCATATAACAAATAAAGTCTAAAGTTAATAACTTATACCTATGTAATTTTAAAATATTTATACTTAATTTCTGTTAATTTTATTATACATAAATATACATAATATGTAGTAGGTATATCTCAACTTTATGATATTTTGTAACTGAAATGTATATAGATAATATAGATATTTCCAGTGAATAATGTATATTTTGTTATATTTTTCAATAATTTATTTTTTAATGATTTTAACAAAATTGTATGACATTGAAACAAGACCTGTCCTTAAAATAAATTTCAAAATGTTGTAGTAGATTTAATATCTGTTAAATAATAAAGTTTTGAAATATACTTTAATACAATATAAAACTTATCAATTAATTGTTATTAATTTTTTGTATATTTATATAAGATATATATAATTTTAAACAAACATAAATATAAAATAATACATTAAAGGTGAACATAGAATGTGAATTATGAGGTTTTCAGGGATAATTCTTTAACAACAGTTACTTTAAAAAAAAAAAATGTATATTTTCTGTTGGCCACCTAAAAATATTTTATTATTTTTTTGAAAAGTAAACGATTAGAGATTTAAATATACTAGGTATAATAACATTACTTTTTTCAAATAACATTTCTTTTCTTATAACGTATAATTTACTATACAGTTTATATTATACTATGTAATTTATACGACTATCGAAAAAAAATAATAATACCAAGACGATAAGAATTTAAGAAATTCAATATTGGAGACAATATTTTTTTTATACATTTTACATCGTATAATTTTTATATTGTTCATTATAATACGATATATATTTGAAACATAAAAAAGTGTTATTGTTTTCTTTGCAATATTATATAGAAATAAGCAAAATAATAAAATGTATTAAAGTATAAAATTCCTCAGTGCTCTGGAATAATTCTTTTCTTTAAGCACATGTCATTCTTTCAATAAATTTAATATCATATATTTTATGTTTATTTCTTAATAGAAAAAAAACAGTATTATGTTTAAAATTATTTATACAAGTATATAAATATATTATTATCCATGTAAAAACACTAAAAACAAATGTAGGTGTAAAAATACTTATTCTAATCAATAATTAATATTCCAACATTTAAACTTACTTGATATTTTAATTAAACTTAAAACCTTTTCTTTTAATATCATATTGAAAGATATACTATTTGAGTAATATTGATAAGTAGTAGGTACTATTAAATATCATATTGTTAAATTTAAATGATTAAATTCATTGTCAGTCGTATGCAAAATTACACAGCATACGCGAAACCTTAAATTTGAATTTAAATAATTTGTTTTTAAGTAGTAACTTCTATACTCGTATATTATTACCTATAATTATAATAAAAAAAAAATAATAACAATAAAAACTTTGATTTATAATTTTTCTTTTAGTAATATTTAATACGTAAAACTAAAGTTAAATTAAAAAAATAAAAATAAAAATAAAATAATTTAATAATATTGTCTAACTAATAATTAGTGTAATACAGTAGTTCCCAATTGGTGGTCCGTGGACCCCCAGGGGTCCGCGTGTTGATGTTAGAGGGTCCGTGGTTGTGTAGTATCACGATTAAAGATACATAGTGAGTAATACTGAAGTGATATTTTTATATTATTATAGTAGAATTATTAAATTCGTAGTGGTCTGAAATTCCAGGTATTTTGAAAAGTTTTGAACCATCTCTATTGAAACTCGATTATCGCGAAAAAGGTCGAAAATAAATTTATTATAAATGTATATAATTTTCATAATTAAACAAAATTAAAAAATAAGTACTTAAAATATTTACAAAAAAGGGGTCCCCTGACCAATTTAAGTTTTAGGTAGTGGTCCGTGGCATCATACTAAATGAGTACCACTAGTGTAATAGTTGTATTTATAGAGAGGTAAAAAAAAAAAAATACATCATAAAACATCTAAGTGAGCTCACCAATGTGTAAGTTTGTTGGCAGATCAAATGACTCACAAATAAAACCCTAACTCTTCATATAAATTTCAATTTTAACATGACATAAGTGAGACAACTTCACTATAGAAAAATAAATCTGTGGGTAATAGATGGACTAATTAATTTTGAAATTGTCTTTCAGACCTAGACACATATTTTTGTATATATTTTGAAATTTTAGAGTAACACTGGTGGGCTACGCAAAGTTTACCCACCCATTCTTTTTTTACCCCTAACTCATAAACGGCTAAATTTTAAAAGTAAACACCAATATTCAGAATTAATTCGGAAACTATTATCGAAGATTTTGATTCACTGCATCAAAGTGATAGGACAACTCTACGTATTTGTTGGCTCGCGAAAAACGAATATTTGTTTGTTTGTATAGGATTTTCGGTTAAAAATAATAAAATAGTTATTATAATTAGACATAGTTTTATATAGGTCTTTTTTTTATATAATATATTAGACAAATACTAAAATACATAAGACAATTAATCCTATTGAGTAGGTCATAATTTGTATTTAAAGTTAAATACACGTAATTCTCATAGGTAAACTATAATCGGTATTCATGAAAATGTAATCACTAATTACTCTAGGGAGTGCATTCTGTATATTAATTATAAGTTGCGTTGTTGTCAAAGTGGGTTTTTGGATAGGTAATCTGAAAGAATTTTAACCAAGTCTATCGACTAAAAAATAAATTTAAAAGAAACTTCGTTAACAGTTTGTTATGTAATTTAATGAGAAATAAATTAATTTTAACGCATAAATAATACATACATTTTTTTTTTTTTTAATCGGATTATGCTATTAAATTTTTATCGATATAATAATATTAGTAATCGTTAATAATTAAAATTATATCTAATACATGTACGTATTGATAATGTATATTATAAGTTATAACTAAAGACCGGATTTCCGTGCAATTGCATCTTTTTATCGCATGTTCTTAATTCTATATAAACAAGCTACAAATCCAAATCAAGAGATGTAAATTAATTTAAAGAAAGATTTATGTTGCACAAAATTGCACGTTTTGGGGTTTTTGCACACAATTGCACGTTTTGGTTTTTTTTTATAAAAATGTACTTTTATACAAATATTTTTTATATTATTTGTGATATGAAGTATTGGACTTTTATAATAAAATAATTATATACATATATATATATCGATATTCGATATAATACGTTGTAATTAAGATAATAACTACTACGGTAGTTATTAGATTATCAATTACATACACACATGCAGTACTATAGTTTATCCGCAGCAGCCGTAGTCAACTCATATTTTATACTTTTATAGTTGATACTTATTACTTGAAATTATTTAATTTAAAATGCCAAAAATTGGTAGTAGTCATTGTTCTAAAATAAAGTGTTGGATCGAAAAATATCCAGAATTAAATGAATTTTTTTTTTAATTTTATATTTTAATATGATAGTTAATGCCAATACTAATAAATAATAATATAATATAAAAAAAGTGAAAAATAAAATTTGAAGTACCTATACTAAAATTTTGTTTTTGCACAATTTTGCACATTTCAACATTTTAATTGCACGTTTTTTAGTTGTTAGCTGCACAAAAATCCGGTCTTTAGTTATAACGAACAAAATATGTATTATATGTATATATTTTATAACTGATTAAATTTATTAAATTTGATTACAAATTCTAATAATTATTTCATTATTTGTATAGTTTTCAGGTATATTATATAATTGTAATTATATATAATTTAATTTAGATAAAATTTTTAAAATATTTACTTATTTATTTACACATTTTTTACCAACTATATCTAGTAAGTTGGTCAATTACTTCCTGCTGTAAGCTGGTTTATGATTATCTTATGATAGGTAATTATGAGTTTCAATAGAATATTTTAACGTATATTATTTATTTATTTATTATAAGCTGAATGAATTTAAATATTCATTAGATCAAATACCATTAGTCTAATTATTAAATTATGAAAATAAAGTAATAACAGTCAAAACTTTGATTTTTATATGTTTATTTAGTACCTAATTTTAAAAATTTATACATTTTTACATAAGTTTGCATTACTTAATTTAAAAATCATAAATTAAATAACTTTGCTTTTTTTGTGCTCGAAAAATTTCAAATGGGAAATATCCTATGTTCTTAAGATAGTACACGATACCAACGTCTTACGCAGATGTGTGTAAAATTAAATTTAAATTTAGTACGTAAATTTATTACTTCCAAAAACTATTTTAATAAAACAATAACTTCTTCATTGATGAATGGTCTTTTTTAGTTTATTAACTTGCAACTTGCGTAGTTTAAAAATCGATTAACAACTTTCAATATTCATTAAATACGGTAGTAATATAATTATTTATTTAATCCCTAGTGACGAATTCAAGTTATTAAATATTTATTTTATATCAGCTTGAATTGTTCATTAAATAGTCTGAACAATTTAACTTCATTCATACATTTAAAAAATAATGTAACCCAAAGTTATCGGTGACCATAAAATTAAATAAATAGTACATTAATAGATAAAAACTAGAATTTATTTTTTTTAAGCAGTGGGTGCTTAAAAAAATTAAAATTATTATTACATGTATTGGTAAATATTAAATGTTAAATATAATAACACATTGTAATAAGCTACCTATGAATTATATCAAAATGAAAGATTTCATGCTGGTTTATAAAAAAAATTAATTTTCTGAAGCACACGCGTATTGACGTATGTAAATAATAGGTATAAACTCACTATTAATAAAACCAAGGATATGTTTTACTTCGCTTGTAATTTTATACTTATACAATTTTTTATTCAAATAAGTAAAATTATTTATATACAATTAAACAAACTAATGTCATAACGGGGGAGGGATTTTAAAATATATAATTATAGTAGTCGTATATGGTATAATATATGGTAAATAATACAACTAAATACTCGAATTACAAAGTGAAAATGTTATGAATACCATTAACGGTAACATTTATAAAATCTGTTAGCTATTCGATATTCAAGGTTAATTTTCTTTATGTGTAAACATCTAAATGCAAAACAGATTAATATTTTCTATTATATATGTAAATAGTAAATTGAAATATATGCCGTATTCCTAATAATTATGATAATTATAAAATCTGTAACCAATAACAATTACTTTTTATAATAAAAAAAAAAGTATCTGATTTTCATGAGTTAAAACGAAATTCATGGATGAGAATCTTTCAGCAGCATATAGAAGTTGCAAAAAAAAGTTGAAAACGACTTGAGTCTCGATGAATCTATTTATATAACTTATATTGACATCGATCAAGTAGTTTCTGAGATTATCCGTTAACAACTTGCGTTCGTTTGTGCGAAGTTACTACAGTATAACATTTTTTGAGATAAAAATAGCAAATACTAATCGTACACATCAACAATAAAAATATTTTTAAAAGAAAATAATTAATATAGTTATTAATTATTAACAATATTAGGTAAATCTATGTATTAGATTTATATGTACATTTTTAAATTGAGTATTTAATTGATTTATTTCAATCAATTATACTTATAAGTTAAAAGTATTATTTATTAATTAACGCCTCTATAATTTATACATTTATAATATTTTGATATTAGATAGTAGTATTATTAATATTTATGCCTATATGTATACATTTTAATATATTAGGTTGTACCTACTATTATAGTAATATACTTACAAGTTACAACTTACTATTTAAGTTTATGTTTACAAAGTGATTCGCTATTTTTTAATATATTATAATTTTTTTAGTTTTTGACTAACTTGGCTATTTCCGTAACTAAAGAATAAATTACATTTTTGAAAAAAAACTTATTTTTTAGTTATTTTAATTTATGAGTGGAAAAATAAATGTATTGATTTTACAATGATGTGTGAGTTTTTTCGTCTATTTATCCACAGTTTATAGTAAAGAAAATGCTTTAATTTTCAACTATGAGGGTGGTTTCAAATAGCAAATTAGATGTAGTAGGTATAGTATCTAGTATATTATTTAAACGAATAATAATGCTTTATTTCTTATTTCGTCATAATTCAAAAATATTATTTGTAGAGGCTTAAAACATACGTATACAATTATATTTTAAACACACCATGGAGTTTTAAAAACACTTAGATCAACTTTTTGCTATACGATTTCAGAATTGTCCAAATTATTTAATTAAAAATCATGTATAATCCTGTAGATATATGCTATTACAATAATAAAATTATTAAAAATTAATAATATACTTGATGTAATATTTTTGGAAAAAATTGATTCAACCAACAGTATTTTACGAATTTAAAAAAAAATTATTTCTATAATAGTAATATAAATTATACCGTCTTAGCTCAGAATCGTTTTTCGTATGCAATGATTTATCGTTCAATTCAAATTTAACATATACATTACACTAGTACAGCGATTTACTCAGTAACGAGGTACACTCGACACCTGCTGTACAACACACCGGTTACCTACTTTCTCTGTTTTAGCTTCAATTTATCAAATCTTACATTTTTAGTTAAATGGCAATACGTATTTTTAATTTAATATTAAAAGCATAAAATATTATTAAATATTATTAAAATTATCAGTTTAAAATAAATATTGGTTTAAAATTTAAATACAATTGTAACACATCCAATTTGTTTTAAAGTTGTATTTATTTTTTGTTATCAAAATAAGAGTTAAAAAAATTATTGAAAAAAAAATAGATCATTAACAATAAATTAAAATAAATATGTAATAAAATACTAAATAAAAAAAATGTCTTTCATAATATTACATATATTATAATATAACAGTATGATACAACTAGAAACACGAACAACGTCAACCTTTTTAGATTTGTTTATAAGCATTTGGAATTAAAATTTTAATAAAATTATTAATTACGAAAATATGCAAATTATTTTGTAGGTACCTAGTTAAGAACTTATAACATTTTGAATTTTCAATTTGAATATATAGCTAATAAATCATTAGCAATGATTGAAAAATTAATACAAGAAGTTATTTTTACAGTAATTCTTAAAATATAAAAATATATGAATATATAAATTCGTAATTGATACAATATTATTATTACAGTGACTTACTCAATGAAAAATTACACCTACTGTAATGAAATGGGATAAATAATTCTGGCCGTTTCATTGTGCCAATTTTGCCGGTAGGACAATAATTCGCTGTGAGCTATTTTGCTGTAGGGACATTTTGTCGTAATTGAAATTTTTTTTACACTCAAATAACTTTAAATTCACTGTGTATAATTTTATGTTATATTATTATTGATATTATTAGATTTTATTAATTTATAAAATTTTATATTAAAACCATATTAAAGTCCATTGCCTGTTGTCCATCGACGACGTTTATAACTGTGTTAATAAGACGTATTATTCAATTCTTTTTTTGGTGACGCAAAACCACAGCTTATTAGTAAGTCAGTACAGGTGGTTAGGTTAGACCTAAACGAGGGCTTTTGGGTGTAGGCCCCTAAATTTCCGATTAGCTCCCTCAAATGTATACCTACCCTAGTTATGTACCTATATTTTTGTACTACTTAAAGGGCATAATAACAATATTTTTTTTTACCTATATAATTTAAAATATTTAATAAAACAATTAAAGTTATTTCTTCTACATCAGTTTTTTTATTTTACAGTTTAGTTTTTATTTTTAATAATATTGCAATGCTATGTCAGTATGTAAC
This sequence comes from Schizaphis graminum, assembly GCA_020882235.1. Taxonomy (NCBI): domain Eukaryota; kingdom Metazoa; phylum Arthropoda; class Insecta; order Hemiptera; family Aphididae; genus Schizaphis; species Schizaphis graminum. Next base: position 39,456,546 of record CM037031.1, read on the forward strand.
ATAATGGAACCTCGAATAATGTTGACTCGTGATCGTAAAACATTCGTGTGTAATGGTTTTGTATATGTTTATTATGAAAATGTTAATTTTAATAATACAATGTGGTTTTGGCATTGTCTTATTTTAAAAATAGTATAACAATATGACAGTAGAAACTATATTTAAAAGGCATAGTATATTATACCTCACTGCCGTGATTGTGATTACCTTTATCATCATATTATTTGAAAATTATGAATTTGACAAATTATACTAAAAACATATTATTATTTTTTAACCTTTATTATTAGAAAATATTTAATGCCACGGTGATTTTCCTAGATTATACCATATACCTAAACGACTTCTTTGGTTCTTTTTGTATATTACAATGATATTATGTACTTATGATTGTAATTTAATATATTTTTTTAAATATATTTCCAATAATTTGATTATTTGAATAACCCCACAGGCCAAAATATTCCGCTATCATAATATATATGGATGTCGGATTACTTACTCTACTTGTAGTAAAGTAAAATTATTGTAACCTTGATCATGGTAATTCATATTATATTTCATGAAACTAGTAATACGATGAAATTAAATAAACCATTATGACGTAAGGTTCGGAAAAAGGTTAATTTTCTTTTCCCGTATCGCTGAGCTTGTATTTTTAACAAAGGTTATTTTATTCTTTATTATCTAGAAACAATATATTTTATACTACATCTAGAATTCTAGTTATCCCATAGAGATTTGTGGAGAAGTGTTAGTAGATTAATGATGTAATTAGAAGATAAAGTGAAAGAGTTGAGAAAAATTATTAAACTCTTGTTCTATTCGAACCAATTTTAGCTTATTTGGAAATCTCTTATAAAACTTTTTATCCATTAGGATTAATATTTAAAAAATATATTACCTATAAACTATCTGCTACCGCTTATTTTCACTTTCATTACGTTTCAGGACTATTCTAAACTAATCATTATTTGTGTAATTATATTAACAATTTTTCTTTTTTTGTCACATATACACTGAAATGACATTTTTCTCCCATATTAAAATTAATTTTCTCAGAATAAACATTAGGCATTTGAGAATTAATATTGATAGAATTAACGTTGTTTGACATTAATTTACCAAATATCATTAATTATAATGGACTTAATCTATTCTACATGATACAAATTTTCTTGCATTGCATACAATTATTTTAAAAATAAGTTCATGAGAGGATTATCATTCTTTAAAATCATCTATTAAATACGTTTTCGTTTATATATTATGTATTTTGTAATTGTCAAGACTATAATAGTTCTATACTAAATTTACCGGAAAAAAAACATAAATTATTTATTTTATTTCGTGAGTTCAACAGTTTCCAATAATTGGAGTCGTATAAACAATAAACATTGTACAATATAGACATTTAGAATTAAAAATTTGTAGTGTTTCATTAAGAAGCAGCATTTAATTTCATTATACATTTATTGGAAAACTTAAGCTAAATATCACTATTGTTACACAACCACAACAAGTGGTATCATTCTGATAGAAGTACATAATGCCAAAATTAATAAATTGCAAGGCTGATCACATAAAAAAAAAAAAATTAAAACTGCGTTCTTAATAAATAACCCTATAATAATAATTATTATTAAGATAGAATTTTTTTTTAAAATTGTATAATACCTTAGATTTATTTTATAGTCGGCGGTAGCTATCTTTTTTTTTTTCTTGTTGCTATTATTTTATCCATGGCCTGTCAAAATCGGCGATGAATATATACTTTGAAACCCAAGGGAATAAAACCCAATGTATTATATTATGTACGTATAGTAACGAGTACCAAAATATAATGTATTGAAACAGGTCGTAATAACATCGAACCATTGTTTTGCCTTATCAAAACTCTCTCTAATGATAATCGTGATAAGTATTAAACTGGCTACAAATTAAACCCTGGTAGTAACCATTTAAGTCAAATTTTAACTCTAAAATCAAATAATTATGATTTACAAATAATGTATAAACCTAACCGATATATTTAAATTTTAAATACAAGATAATTGAAAGTTATCTATAGATTAGTATATATTAAAATCAAAATAATTCTTACCGTATTTGTTATTAATTTATGTTTTACCTATGTACCTAATGTCAAAACATATCATTGTATCAAATTTAATTAATAAAACAAACTTATATTTTTATCATAGCCTAGATCTATTTTATTAGAACAAAACAAATACTTGAGTACTTGTAAATTGTAATAATGTATAATGAAATTCAATATTATATTTAGGTAGTAGTTAGGTCATGCTAATGACATTTTAAATACCGTTTACAATAATGATTTAGATGTATCAGTATTTATAGATAAGTGAATCGTTAATGTTTAGTAAATAGTCAGCTACATTATTTTATTATAATTTATATTACTTGGTAAGATATGTACAAATACGTTACGTACCCTATACCTATTATACATTATACGTCGATAATCCGAATACTACTTAGTTATTTTGAAATAGTTTTTAAGCAGAGTTACTCTCTGAGGCACACGGTTAATGCTTGAACAGTCGTAGAAAATCTAACATCAACTTGTATTAGTTTAGAATTAACTTTTTATTAATGAGTACCTACTTGTGTGATTCACATCGATCAAAATTATAATAAATTTATTGTTTTTATATTAGTATCATCACATTTTATTCAGCCGATATATTCAATTTATTAATTAAGTGTTTACGGCTGACTACCACTATATAATATATTTACGAATTCATTGTTTAGTAGTAGGTAGGTCAAGTACTTAGTAACGTCTTATTGATGGTAACAAATTAACCATGCACAAAACAAAAATATTTCAAATCAAATACATTAACATTTTTAGTTCATTAATAAATTACTATTATCCAAATAGAACGATAAACAAATTAAAAAAATTTTCTAACAAATGTCTACAGTTTTTATGTGTTATAGTTATATTGTTATTATATCATTCATTAATTACTTCTTTCACAAGTATATGAAGGGTTTTTATTCGTCCATCTAAATAATGTAAAATAGTGATCATCATATACTACCATGTAGACTATAAATAATTATAGATTTTATAAGGTATAAATATATTTATATTTTTATAATTTTTTATTTATTTTATAGATGAGCACAACCATTTAGGACAGGTGTCAAACTTATGTATAATACTCTATTTTCATTTTATTTTGCATTCACACAATCCATTATTTAATAGACAAATTAAAATATCATTAATTCATACAAAGGTTTTACATAATAATACAGATTTATTGACTAAAATATATTTTGTTGTCTCTATTTTCACTTGTATTTAAAATTTAAATATGTAATTATATTATAGGTACATGTACTATATACGTGTATTGAAAAAAATTATTTTGTCGTAGTTTCCAAACCAAACAATATGTTTGCCATTATTTATGTTACATATGTAAAATAACAAAATGATAATTAAATAATTAAATTCACTAAATATAGACTTGTAATTTTATAAATTGATTCAATTTAGAATTTTTCAAGATTATTCTATCTCGTTATTTATAAAATTTAAACATTTTTAAGTAGTTTAAAGCGATTTCAAATTAATTAGAAATAATTCCAACAGGTATGAATAAAAATAATTCAATGTTTTAATACTTCTATATCAATTCAGTAAGAAATAATGAAATAATATTAGAACAAAATTAATTTTAAAATAGATGAGTTTATAGTATGGAGTTTTGTTTTATTTAGAGGGATTTTTAAATACCTTTGAATATAGACAAAGACCATTTTTCACTTTAAACTACAATTTTAATATAAATATATTTTACGATCTAATAATAATTTTCCATTTTAAAATAATAATTTGAAAATAAGATATATACATTTTTGTCAGTAGCTTATCACACTTATCGTCTTTAATAAATTTGGTAATTTAGTAAATATTTTTTAATAAAATATTTTCCTTAAATTTTTAAGATTTATAAGAATATATGTTGATAGTCTTACAAGAAAAATATATAATAATTTTATGAACGATGATTAATGCTACTTTTAATTTTAATTTTACTTTACATAAATATTGAATTTATATAAAAAAATTATTTTTCAAAAATTGATTCTTAAAATATTTATTTATTTGCAATTATTGTATAAAAGTATTATTTGTATTCCTTACTCGATTTCCTTGTCATTCGTCCTAAATACATTTTGCATTGTTTCGAGACGTGAATTGTTTGTAATTGTGTAAATATTTAAAATTTAAATACACAAAACATGAAATACTGGAAACTATAACAATGTATATATATATATGCTTTCCAATTTCCATAAATAATTTGAATGTCGAATAATATGATTTATACCTAAAACATTCATTATAAACTTTAATATTAACCTCGATTGTGCAAACTATTATTATTATTATTATTATTATTATTATTATTATATCATAACGAAACACATTAATAATAATATAAATATGGTATTGTTTATTTCAGGTAGAAAATTCAATCGCTACATATGAACCACACGCTTGTATTGTAGTTTACTCAGTAGTATCAAAAGGTTCATTAAAAGTAGCTGAAGAAATATTAAACTATCTGTGGCAAGAGAATTATACTCGTGAGAAGACGGTCATCGTGGTCGGAAACAAGGCGGACCTAATGAGAGCAAGATGTATTACTACCGAAGGTAAACAATATTTAAATAGTTTAAAATTTGATGATATATATTGACGCATGCAGATGAAATGGTTTTCTATTTCATAATAATTCATACCCTAGTTTGATGGCGTTAGTTTACAAGTATCATTTTCCATGTTATTCACGAGGTTGAGGATTAATAAGGGTTCGTGGTATGACCGGTTCAAATTATATTTTAAAGCACCCCCAGGGGTATTGAGAATGAGAAATACTCAATAAATGAATGTACTACAAATAAATATTAAAATTTAATTTAAATGATAAGAGATAGAAAAATAATACTTTCTATTTTTAAATTGCAGCCTACATTAAATAATGTTGGAAGCCCAACCTACTTAGTATTTACTTATCGGCTTTAATATAATAATATAATTTATTTAACACTCGATAGTACTTTACAAATGGCATTATACCTATTCTAATAAATTCACGATCTCTTTTAAAATCAATACTTATAGGAATTCTATTAATCGTTTTTGTCCCTATTAAAATTATAAAAAATATATAAAATAAAATAAATAATTGTTTATTCTTGTGAATAATTTATAACTTACTGAACTGAGTGTTTTTATAATAATTTATGCATATTATAATTAAAATATGCATCTATTGTTGCATATTAACGATTATGGACATAGACATCGTACTCTGAACGATAGACTTATTCTAATTTCTTGATTAAATTCTTCATCCAATATTTTATTCTCCATTTAAATCGAAATAAATTCAAAAATAATTATAAATGAATACTTTCGTTTCAGACGGAAAACAATTAGCGTGTTCACGGGAATGTAAATTTATTGAAACTTCTAGTGGTATCCAACATAATGTGGACGAACTATTGGTCGGTGTGTTGAAACAAATCCGTCTTCGCGAGACCAGAGACAAAAAGAAACAGAATCAACGGAAAACGGCTATACACGGATCGAAAACTTCACTATCATTACATATCGCAAAAGAAATATTGCAAAAAATGTGTTTACTCGATTCCAAGTCGAAGTCTTGCGGAAACCTCCATGTACTCTAAATCGAATAATAACTATATCATATTGATAACTCAACATTTTCTATACTCCTATTTTTAATTTTAAAATGCTCGTATACTTTATATATATAACTAATTATGTATAAACGCGCCTGAAACAATCCTTGATACTTATACTTTGTATTTACTTCTTTACAGGGACGGAGTGGGTGAGACACTACACGGTTTAGTAACCATGTGATATTTGTAAAAGATACCTATCGATTGATAATTTAAGCCGACTTTATACAGGGCGTCGGTCTATTTTTAAGTGACTGGCAAAAGGACTGTTGCTGTAAAAACATTTATCACTTTTCTTCGGTATATTCCTATATAATATACGTATTTTTGTATTTTCACGATCTTGCTGAAACAAAAACGCGAATGTTTCTAAAACGCTTCCGGGGCCTTGTTATCCTATAAAGGTCGGGGGGATTAATCCCTCTCTCTTTTCTATTGACTGTTCTATTTTTTCCTGTGATATGATATTATACACATTATAAACATTTCAATCGTAGTCTCTATCGATCATTTACTAGATAATAATATAATATAATATCATTATAAATATATATATATTATTATTATTATATATATTGTAATTTAAATAATTATTCAATTATATTATTATTACGTTTGATATCAATTATAAAAATAATATACAAATAACAATTGTTAGAATCAAACAGATTTATTCTTCCTAAAACCAATACAATGTTGGTTGAATACTATTTTATAAATATTTTATTTTATTATTGCAGTCTTCAGATACATAATATATGTATTGTAGAAAAAAAGAGTTCTGTGAAAACATATTTGCTCCTCTGTGATAAGGAAGCAAAATCTATCATTATAATATTATATATGTATACTGTATAGTATTTAATTTGTATCGTCTTTGTACTAATAACTCGCCTATCACTTGGTCTAGTTACTGATGTCAAATATCTATTAGATATTTTTATTTTAAAAGCCCAAGTATAATTTTGTTATTCGATTAATTAAGAAAATTAATTTAAAAAAAAGTATTTCTATATACTTATTCATATAATTATAACGCGTATTATTATTGTGTGTTAAAGAATAATCTACTTATACAATTTAAATGTATTGTTACTTGAAATGTTTTATTATACATACTTATGATATGTATATTTTTATTTTTGAAATTTTTCAGTTTAATACAAATTACTTAGTTACATTATATTGAAATATTATATGTTTTCTATAAATAATAATAAAAATACAATTCTAAAAACCATACGATAACCTAAATATCTATGCTATTACATGATATTCTATTCTTATTGTGTTTAAAATTCAAAATACATACGTCATCATAATATTGTATGATTTAATAAGAAATAAATATATTTTTTTGTGTATTAAAAATAAAATAAAACCAAATACAAACTACCTATAGGAAATATTTTACTTTTTAATGTCAAAGACTCTTCAAAAATTATAAGTTTGCGATAAAGAAAGTTTTTTATTTAATTTTTAGCGTGTTGTTCTTTTAAAACTACATTATATTTGTAGGTATAAGGTATTTTTCCATTATCAAGATAAGAAAAAAAGTTTTGTACAATGTACATTATCATAACTATAAAACAAGATTATGAATTATGTTGATATAATCAATTTTTTTGTTATTATTTATTTCTTTACAGAGGTCGAGTGTTCTCGAGTTGTCTTTTTAATTAATAAAATGTATAAAAAATAAATTATTTATTTGCAAAAACACACCTAATTACAGATGGTTATTCCATAATTTATTTTTTTAGAGTTTTTTGTAGCCAACATTATCGAAATGTATTTAATATAAAACGTGACATGTTTGTTGTAATAGTTGTCACTATATAACTGTGGTTGATTTTGGACTCGATTTCAATAAGCTCTAAACACGGTATGTCGTTATTGAAATATGCTAGTGGTCAAATTGGATAATTAAAATATATATATATATATATATATCGGCTGTGGATTTTGTTATACGCTTGTAGGTCTATATCAATCAAATATCACGCTGGATATGAAACCTTAAAATGCGTTATACTTGGATAAAAGCTTTCGTTCATTCCTCTGAAACCTAACCTTTTAGGATTTTTTTTAAAATTTAATGAATTCAAATCGACTACCACTGATTTTATTTGGTAACATAATACATTTATTTTTATAATAAGGTACAACAGGTAAAACAGGTACAATAGGTACATGGTATCAAATATTCAAGGTTTTTAAACGAGCAAAGAAAAAAAATCTGTCAAATATATATAAAAAGTTTACCTTTAATATTATAAATGTTAACAAGTAATATTCATTAATTAATTATATATATGAATACATTATAGTAGCCTGTTGGTAATTTATTCAAAATAGTGAATTAAAATGTATTGAATAGCTTACACGTTTTATACTTCTGCAGTTCTATATGTATTTTTAAAAAAATATTTTACTCGAATTTCACAAATAATAATTTTTTCATTTAAATAATAACAAAACATAAATATTATTCTTGAGTTCTTACTAATATTAAACAATACCATCTATCGTACTCTTGTCTGATATACTGATATATAGGTATCGATCATTGACGTAGGTGATCCTATGGTTATACGATGCAATAATGAATAATGATGCCAATAACATAATATAATCCATAATACGTAAGTAATTATATTATATTTAATTATAAAATACTTGTATTTTATTACCTTTTATAATTAAAAGTATTAATTAACAGTGAATATTAAATTATGTTTCAAATGAAGATCCATAATATTATGTTATTAAATTAATTGCAATCCATACGAGTCTGATTCTATCTGATTTCAAACTTAATTAACTGCTGTGAAATGTGACACGCATTATTATTAAATATACATGTTGGTCACTCTCTCTTGCTCTCTCTCACGAACTTTGAAATCTTATTAATTCGATCCGTTCAGTTTTTTTGTATTTCCTGGGGTCTATATTGTGTATAGTGTATACAGCAAGAATGGCCAGCAACAATATAATAAAAATATGCATAAGAGCTAAAACCTACAAAATAAATAAAAATGTTCTTAATAATCGAAATCATTTTGGAAACATGTGTTTCATTCAAAATATCCAAAAATTAACATACATTTTTGGAACATCATATTCTTATATTCTTATGAGTCTTTTATACTTAAGAATAAAAATAATAAAATCTAAACATTGCTCAATTATTTTTTTTTAAACATTTATTATTTAATACACAATCGGTAAATATTATTTTGCAATAAGCGTATGTGATGGAGGTAACATGGCTTGAGTGGCAGGAGATAAGAAGCCACCCATTGGAGGCATTTAAGGTATTGCTCAAATTTAATAGAATTGTTAAGGACTATTCAAATAACACATATGACATAATCTAGACTTTAAAAATTTTTCAAAAAAACAAACATAAAAAAATGCGTTAGGTTAAATTAAACATTAATTGAGAATTAAAAATACGTTAAAATAAAAAAAATAATAATTACGTAAGTATTTAAATATTATATCAAAAACACTATATTTTTTTCTATAAATTGTAATTTCATATATATATATAGGTATATATAACTATATAACTTCTTTAAATACATACTTCTTTTATATTCATATTTAAAAAAAATGTATTCGTAAAAATATGTTTCATATCTAATGATAAAACACCAGCCACAGTTTAGCCACCCCAAGTATAGACTAGAATATCAAATATGTTATTATAATGAAGGTATTTTACAACAGTGGATAAGGCCAAATCGCATAGATATGACACGCTAGAATCATCGAATATGTACGTATATGGTATATTATAATATGACGTTATCGAAACGTTTGATATCTGCGAGTCACAGTAGCGGTTGGTGGCAGCTAAAAATCAATCATTTTCTCGTAATAATATCGTGACATCTCGAGGCTCGAGTGTTACCGTGGAAAGGGAATCTTTAGACTTTATGGGATATAATAAATAATACAATATACAAAGTGATTCTTTTATCACTATACTGTATCGTCTGTACCCAGTCATTTTTTCAGTAAATATGTGTATTTTTTGAAATTATTTGTATATAATTTGAAGTCAACATAATATTTTTATTATTTCTCGAGCTTTTTACTTTTTTAAACAAACATATTCATTATTTTAATTTATGTACTAAATTTGTATAACACTTATATAGTTACTAATTAAATATTGGTTTAATTTTAGATATTCGATAGTTTTATTAAAATATTCGAATTTGAAATATAAAATTTATGAGCTATTGTGTTATTGTATTTTAAATAAGTGAAGACCTAAAATTATTAAGATTAAAATTAGTAAAAACATGGTAACGTTTTCAGAAATTGTGTGTCTTTTATTATTATGACTTAAATTTATGTAAACAAAACGTTCTCAAAAATACAAAAATTTACCAAGAAAATAACATGATACATAGTCACACTGCGATAAAATGTTCACCATCGTGTATTACTTCCCGTGTAGCTGCGTGGATTCGTGTGCGTCTACCATATTATAATATATACCTACCTATGTTACCATATGCACGTATACGGCCGTAATAACTTTTCGTCAACACGCTACAGCGATGGGGAAAAAACAAAACGAAAATAAACTACAAACGAAACGATGCGTTTGAGAGTTTTGTGCTGGAATCTGGAATCTGACGGGGATCTCGAATATATAATATTATATTATTATACACACAAAACTAGCTAGCTATACTATACATGTGGGTTTGCAGATAGAGAATAATTTATAACGAGCTCCGGCAAGCGGAGATAATGCACACTTTAGATTTGTTTTTTTCTTCCCTTGTATTCGTTATATCCTCCCTATTCGCGGACGATATATATCCCATTAAAATAATAATAATAACGCGATGCGCGGTGACGATACACATACCGCCTCGACGGCGCACTATGGACGGTGTTATTACTTATAAAGTTATAATATAATATTTATGGGGTACCTATTTTTGTTTTTATTATTCTACTACTTTTTTTTAGTTCAATAAAGCCACCGAGACTAAAATATAATAACTATAAAACATTCATTCGATGTGAATTCATCCTAGATTAAAAATCATTAAATCCGTTCGAAGGCTATTATGGATTTTTTTTCCCCCGGAAAACAACGAAATGTGTTTCACTATAAGTAATAAGTATCCTATAATAAAATTATTACAGTATGTATATCATTAAAAAAAAATATATAGATATTAGGTACTCGAAGTCGAAAATAATAATATTTTATAAACTTACTAAGCCAATTGATTTTTGTGTTTTTCTATTGATTTTGCGAAAACTTTGACGTCCATGCCAGAAAAGAATATTATGACTATTTATTCGATCACAACAAATATTATTGAAAAGTGATATTTTAAACTCAACACTCGACAAATGAATATTTTAAATCATACATGCATAAAATATGCAAGTGGTATTTCAAGTGCAAATTTTTAAGGGTTCGTAATATTAATTAGAATTACTGATTTCCATCAATAAAATATTACATCATATTAAAATAAATGTATACTTAGCTTCACTGTAAAATAATTTGTATATATATATATATATACTATATGTTCGTTTAAAATTACAAAAGAAAATCAAAGTTTTATGTAACATTTCAATTATAATAATACAGTCTATAAAAGGGGAATTCATGAGTACATAATATATAATACATAAGTTAACGAGTTTTCCATTTAACAAATCTCCGTGTAATATGTATGTATATAGTTATTCAGACCTTATTATTAATATAACTCATATTAATTATTACAATGACCTCATTATATAATACAATATTATATTTTAAAAATATAGAAAAAAAATTTAAAATAACAATACAACGATCACAAAGAAAATGACGTCGATATTTTTTTTTGTTACGAATAGTGTCCAGTTTCTTTCAATAATATATGATTATTACAATAGTATATTCTATTACTGCACATCAGACACAATTGGTCCAGACATCTGGGCTACTGTAGGGCAATACTGTAAATCAATTTTAATAATATATTTCGTGTCTTGCAATGTTGTTTTGATAACAACTAGAACAAATTCTGCTTGCCAATTGCATTTATAAACCTTGCCCAAAAGTCTTTATTAGTTTCAATTTAGTTTGTGCAACTCCGTCGCAAATTGCAACTATGAAGATATTAAATACTTTTGATGTATCATTCACAAAGTTATAACTACACTTCCTTTTTAAACCCATATAGGTTGTTATAAGATAGCTCATACATGTATTTTTTTTCAACTCATAAGATTCAAATATTTTTATTTATATATTTAGGACTGTCATTGATTACAGATAATAGAATAATTTATTATTATAGTTGTATATTATATATTTCTGTATTGTATTATATTTTGTCATTTAAACTTATAATTAAGCTCTTCTATATACATTTAAAATTGAGTAACCACTATATTACATATTATATTAGAGACAAAGTGTATGATTTAAGTTTATATAGGTATTAGAAAAAAAGATACCCGACCAATTTTGATAAAAAAAAAAAAATTGAGATTGACGCAGTTATTTTAAGGCAATTTAAATAAACGTTTATTAAGTAGAATTCGATTTAGATATATAACTTATAAACGTTAATAAAAGTATTAACGGTACGATATTAATAGATTGCTTATTTTTATATCGAGAATGTGTATAATGGTATCTGGTATATTAATAATAATAATAATAATAATATTGTTTTTGTAACGGTGTCGTGACGAAAAAAGAACAGTAAGTACACAATTCAACATATTTTATTATTGTGCTTTGTCAAAAACGCCGTGCAATAATATGTATCACTTTGCTAGTATGCTTATGCATGTGTATATGTATTATAGTGAGTGGTATACCGAGGTGTGTATAAACGCGCTTACGATGTCATAAAAATATATAAATAGCTCATAACAAATTATGTAAATAAAATAGTTGTTTTTACTGAAAAATAATACGACAACGTAAGATATCAAAGAAAAGTACTAAATCGAAAATATATATTTTATACCTATATACGGATACTCCTATAAGAAAAAAAATTACATAATGTGTGTTATATAGCGTCTTGGAAAAATGTCAATAGACTTATTATATTATATCACAAGAATAATAGATACTTCAAAGCAAACGCCATCGCACTCTAAATACAATGTATACATGTATAATGCATTAATGCGTTCTTTCAAATAAATAAAGTATATAATATATATGATACATAATATTATATAGGTATCGTAATAAAATCGGTGCCGCTTATTGGAACACTACTATACACGCGTTTATATAATATTTTATAAAATACAATACGGCGCGACGATCAATATACGTATTTAGCTCGTTATTCATTCGAATTTGGTATTTAAGTGGAATATATTATAATAAGCCCAATGCATACACCATCGTACAAGCGTGTATTTTCGCGTGTATGGTGTTATGACGGTGTACTTATATACGGGAGGAAATGATATAAAATTTCCAACTGGTGTACAGAGGATTGCGATTGAAAATCATACCCTCTATTCGCATTATATTAGGTACATCCAATAGATTATATTTATCAATATTCTGTTGCAATATTATATTATAATATAATATATCCCGTCTGCGTATTATACCTATGATATACACACCTATGTCCTATGCGTTCTAACGCACTATATGTTTCCGTAAACTCGCGTGCGTTGCTTTCGGCGATATACATATGATACTTGCAGTTAGGTTCTTACCGAGTTCACTATTTACGCATAAATGTTGTGCATCACGATGTATCATATTATTGTGTATTAGATCGGATACAACGGGGTCCCGAATCGGAAGAGACTGGAACGAATTCAACTCATCGTCCTGCAGGGATTTAAAAAAAAAATATTTTCAAACAAATCGCGTATACCTACGGTGATAACATATTATTACCGCAGTATACTGCGGCACAACAACGGAGTTTCGTAGTTTGCTGGCTTCGTTTATTACCGTGTACCCACCTGACCTGCAGGCTAATTTTCGCATGACGTGCACTCGGTTTAGCGATAGAGCTGTGCGGCTCGTCGAAACACGCCAAATTCGTTTTTATATAATATACATCACAATATCGCGTGGGAGCGAGACGAATAATTCAGATATTAATTAGTGCTTCCGCCGGTTAAAATATTATTCTATTGTATATTATAATGACGAGTATATATTTTGGATGTTGCGCTGACGCGGGTGATGCGCGAACGTAAAATCCGTGGAGTCCATTTGCGAGTTTGCAACTCATCATTGATTATCAATTATTTAACATCACGTGTTTCTGAGAGTAGTTAATTATTTTCGAGTGGACAGAAAATTAATGTTAGATCATCAATATCAGTATAAAAAATATTTTTGATTACCTTAGATTGATGGAAATCAGATTGACACGAATAATAAGACTATTTAAAATAGAATTATCAGTCAATTAAGTATATTTATAATTTTCCTATAACTATATTAACTATTATATCTTGTTTTATGTTATAATATTATAGTCCTTTATGGATTAAAAATTCGAAAACGGATCGTACATACTTACCTAAGTATAAATGCATAAGTATAACAACATTAAAATATTCATTGACAATTTATTTAATTTATTTAAGTGTTATAAATTATAATTTGTAATTATACTAATATTATAAAATATGGATAAAAAGTTCTTGTGTGGTAAAGTTTTTAAAAATAATTTGATATTTTTATGTACTAGAGATTATATTTATTTTTATTTTTATTTTATAATGACCATTTCATGTTATAATTTTATTTCATACATTATAATATTATGTATATTATATTTATTTATTTCAAAACTATTGTTATTTCTTTTTTATTTACTTATTGAATAGCTCCTTTAAAATTTGGAGGAATAACAATTTATCATCAACGCCAGAAGCAAATTGTTTATTAAATTATCAGTTTGTTACTAATAAACTAATAAAAAGTTATGCACGGGCGTGTACTACAATGTAATAATGATAATATTAAATTAAATAAATATATACTGACGCAGTATAATCATGTTCATATAATACAATTTCAATATCGTAAGATTATTAAATATTTTTATAAAATATTCAAAACATTATTTCACATGTACCGCTTATGCAAACGAATAGAATTCTAGGAAGTTGCGACTAAATAAGTTTACATCTTTCTGTTACTTAATATAATAACTTATATTAAATACACAACATTAAAATTACGATACGTTTGCTCTGTTTGTAGTGTTATACATACATTTATCCTAATAACAACGAAACTAATTTGTATTTATGTTATTTTTGGATTTATATTAAATATGAATAGATTGTAATAAACATTTATTTATTACAGTCTACTTATTGATTAAAATGATAAATGTAATTATCTAACAATTTGATATTTGATTATCTTTGGAAATCGTAGTTAAAATATTTTGTGAGTATAAAAGAAAAGAAGTAATATTGTTTCCGTCATTATGAACCCTGTTTGTAACCATGGGAAAATGATTCATACGCACGTCCAATTTACCTCGACCAATATAATTATTATTATATATTTACGGACCACTTGGTCCATAACTGTTTTCTTGATAAACGTTAGTTTTTATTCTTAATTATATTTTCTGCAGTAAACAAATAGTTAACGTTAACGTTGGTCACGGGTATTGCAGTGGGAATACATTTTACCGTTGATGGTAATTTTAAAACTGAACGTATATCAAAGATGTAGTTCATTGGTTATCTGGAAATTGTAGAAACAGGCGCGGATCCAAGGGGGGGGCTAAGGGGCTTTAGCCCCCCCCCCTTTGGACGTGTATATACCTACTTATATATTATTACATATTATAATAATATATTAATATATTACTTTTCGAGCACCAACGACTATTCGATGTCGACAGACGGCGGATATCATAGATACTGACATGAAAATATGATATCAGTCATCAGATATATCATTATTATCATAATATAATATGAAATGTCAAGAAACATAAAATAGGAGTGTTTTCACGCTTAACCAAATGTAACCTGGTGGCTGATTGCTACACATTTAATTACCATAGGGAACACTGTTCTATCGAAATACCCATCGATATCGACGATGTCATAAATAGATTTTCTCGACAAAGGAGAATGAAAACTGAAGATTGGTCAAAAGACTAATGAACTTATTTATCTTAATATCTAACTTATTATCTTTTTATTATTTTAAGATATAATTTAATTAATATACAGAGTGATTCTTTTAAGTGGGTATACTAATTATCTCGAAAAGTATTCATGTTTTTGGAAATATTTTTTTACATATTATACATAGTTTAAAATTGTTAAAAAAGCAACGTTTTTATTAAAAAATTATATTTTTAAATATTTTTTATCCTTATAATTTTTTAAGTTTTTTACTTTTTTGAATGACAACATAGATTTATAATTTCATATTTCAAAGCAGATTAATTTTTTGAGTATTTTGATACATAAAAATTGAATTTAGGGCTAGTAGTTTATGAGTTATACGTATTTAAAGTTAGACAAGCGGAGTAGTGGACAAACATTTTGCGGGGTAACCTCGTACCACTCCTGCACTGCGCGCAACTAAACTTTAAATACGTATAATTCATAAACTACTAAAAAAAAAATTTTAATTACAATATTTGTAAAAAAATATTTTCAAAAACATGAATACTTTTAGAGATAATTAGTGTACCCACTTAAAAGAATCACCCTGTATATACGTACTAAAATTATATATTTTGTCTTTGTGTGATATAATTTATAGCCCCCCCCCCCCCATTTCATATTTCTAGATCCGCCCCTGTGTAGAAATATGCGTATATTTATTAAAATCGTATAAAAGACGAAAAGGATTTAAAAAAATATATCCCATCGTGGTTTGTAATTTAGAGTCTCGTTTTTCGTTTCGAACCGCATTCCATAGTAATAATAATAAATAATTAGTTTTATAATATCACAAACGCTCGATAACTCAGTGATGACATAATTTTCTTCAAGTTAATCCTGCATCCACTGCCACGATAAGGGTAATGATTATATCAAATGAGTTGTTTTCATGTCTCAATATAGAAACCTGAAAAGCCAACTATATATTACTATATATATATATTATATACCATTTATGTTTTATGTGCCTATTTATATACGAGATAAAGTGAAATATATCATACTATAATATGTTTATATAAGAGAATATAATATGTACTGTATTGACGGTCGCATAAAGGATCAATCTTAACACTATGTATGTGCATAGGTAAATTCATAATATATTAGTACATATTATATTCATTTAACCGTATGTAGGTATAGCTAAATTATATTTATTTTCATATCAGCTTAAATCCATACAACCCATAATGTCATACACATTCACTATTATTGTTTGTTTAACATTTGGCTGTAATATATTATGTATTATATATTTATATTGTATATATATTGAAAATGTCGGTTGACGGTCGTGATACGTTTTCGACGTTGATATAATATCGTGTATACTGTACATCGTGTAAAATAATACGACATGAAATTGAAAACGAAACTTAAAAAATATTTTAAATAATTGAACAATAACTGTTATAATGTACAAAAAATGTCAATTTTAGTTTTAACATTATTTCAATTAATTAGAGATTCAAAAAAAAAAATAGTCATATATTATGCAATTTAAGTATAGTAACTGAAAAAAATTGTACATTTACCTGTCCAACAATATTTAATTACCCTCTGGATATTTTTTTCTATTTTAAAATTGAATTACTGTATTTACTGTTAGAGTATCAACCATTTTTCGTGGAAATTTATTATATAAATATATAGTATAGTATATATTGTAAAAGTGTAAAGGTAAACAGTGTTAACTTTAAGCATTCGGTAAAGGTAGCGGCTGGGAAATGGATAGTACAAACTATTAAGTATGTCCACCGGGTAGCTTGAAAGTTAAAGGTAAAACAATCTTTTAGAGTTTTAGCAACCGAATAACTATGATTATTTCCTGAATGAAGAAATATTTTGAAGTTTTTTTTCTTAGAACTTAGCATTTGGCAATATACTAGCTGTTAAAATACTGGTAGTAGTATTCACGTACTATTGTCCTCATTCCACATACCTAAATGAATGAATTAAAAATATCCTCTTTCCGAATTTTTTCTGACTTTACTTACTTTATTTTTCAATATTTCATTAATAATAAAATTCGATTGGACGATGACGATAATGCAGTTATCTATACCTGTTATTTATACCTGTAGGCTGTAATAGACAAGCGAGCATACCTATATAATATTTTAAATAATACATAAGTACTTATGCAGATTATACTCGTACGCCTATACGAGCTATATCCACAATTTAATATAATATTTTTTATACGTTCAAGATTCAAAATGCATTTACATGTATGTATTATTTATATATAATTCAATAGTGAAAACAATTGAATATTCTATATGAATGTTGATGATAAAATGTAAAAATATAATAAATAGAAGTTTGAAAATATATATTTATATAATGATTTAAACATCTTAAACCATGTAAATATAATAACAATTTTAAATGAAAACTGTTTTTAATTACATATTTAAACATCAATATAAATTATAATATTTATAAATAAAAGTAGTACTAGTTTTAAAATCATAGTACGATCATAGACTATATTTTAGATTCAGAGCTAAGCGAAGAATGTACTGATTTTGACATGTGTGTTTTAGATTCTGAACGGAGTGATGAATGTATTGATTTTACAATGATGTATGTTTTTTTTTGTGTCTGTGTACAACAAAACTAGTCGAAATAATGCTTCAATTTCAAACTTTGGGGGTGGTTTCCGATGGCAAAGTGAATATTCTTGTTGCATTATACAGGTCAAAAGTAAACATTTTCCAACAGTTTTCAAAAAAATTGAGAAAAACAAAATAAAAATTACTGAAAAATGGGAATTTTTACGCAAAACCAGTTTTCGACCAAATTGATTTTTTTATATGGTTGTAATTCAAAAACTAATCATTGTAAATACTTGAAATTTTCATCAAATGTTTATGTTAGTGTTCTCTATACACCGTTCAATTTTAAAGTATTTTGACTTTTTTTGAGCTATTTATAGACAATTGAAATTTTCATTTTTTTTAAGTATTTTTTTTTAAATAATGATAAATTTTTTTTTGCGAAGTTAAAATATTTGAAAAATTAATACAAAGTTCTTCATAAGATATTCTTATGGTGATAAAAAAATTATAAGAATACATAGGTACAATTTTTTTTTATTAGCATTTGAAGTTCAAATATCACTATTTGGTAGTTAAAAATTTATAAATATTTTACTATCAAAAGCTAAGAATTGAAATTTAATACTATGCTGTCCATAAGTTAAGCTTAGAATAATTATAAAAAAAGTTTGAGGATTATTTAATTTACAAAATTTTACGAGAGTTTAAAGTTTTAATTTTAATTTTAATTTTGAAATCAAAAATACACGTGTAAAATAACGTTTTACTACTAAATAATTTTCGATTTTTGTTATTTTTAAAAAATTACCAAACGTAGGATCTTGAAACTGTTACTTAAATGTTTGAATTTGTTTCAAAATAGAATATATGACAATATTTAAATATAATATATCCTAGACTGACAAATCATCTCCGTTCAGAATCGTTTTTCGTATACAATGATACCTATCATTGCATTCAAATTTAACCTACCCCGGTCTGAGGTCCACCCCACCCCCTCATGTACAGCAGATCGATACTCACTTAACCGCTTTTTTTAGTTTTATTCTATAAATGTCGATAGTAATTTTTCACTTGGTTAAAAAGCTTGACAATTTAATACAAGATCATCCCACATAAGTTGTTTTTTTTATTAATATACTTGAATCAGCATTTGAAGATCAAATTATTACAAAATTCTTTAAAATCTCAAAAGTTTGAAAAAATTGTTTGAAGTTAAAAAATTATAAAATTTATAATTATTATATCTAATCCTTAAAAATGTAATACATAGTTTATCATAAGTAATACATACTGAGATCAAAAAATTTAAAAAAATATCTAAGCACAGTTTTTTTTATAGACATTTAAATTACAAATTTGAACGAAATAAAACTTAAACCAGCATATAAATAACAATTTATATTCATTATTTTATTATAATTCAAAAAAATTATTTGCTGGTACATAGTACTTATACGCAACTTACCTAAACAAAATTACATATTTTTCAACTATTAATAATGATATTCATCGTTTTATTAATCAAAATCATTATTCAGAGGATCTTAACAATTTGTCGTGTATTATTAAATTTTATACACATAATAATGTTTTTAAATTCAATGTTTAGGCAAAAATTAATTCAATCTGCTCTATTACTAATAATAAAATAAATTACTTTACCTAATAGCAATATCAAAAGACTACATAATATATGAAATATACTTAGTGATATAGGCTGATAGACCGTATCCGCTCAGAATCGTTTTTCGTATACAACGATATATTATTATTGAATTCAAATTTAACACATCAATCACAGTAACTCACTCGACACCTACTGTAAATCAGAACGGTATCACTTTCCCATCTAATACTGTTCAGCAGAGCGATACCCACTTACCCCCTCCCATTTTAATATTAGATTGTGAACGAAGCAATACAATATGTACATGTGTAGTGCTTTGGATTTTTCATCCCTTTATCAAACAATATAAAATTAGACACAGTTTGTTGATGGTGTTTTTAAACAGTATAATATTTGTGAAGAAATATTATCAATAAGCTGTCAAATTACGGTAAGCACATTCGTTTTTATTTTGATTATTTTTCAATGACTCAAAAATTGTAATCAACCTAAAAAAAACTTGATATTTATATTGATTCAATATTTTAGTATTGCGCTTTACGCGGATCTAATGTGATTTTAACAATTTTATCAAATTAATCATAGAATTTAAAAATGTTTTTTCTTGCAGATTTGTAATAACGCTATAAATTGATTATACCACTAGTTGATAGTTGAGCTGTTTATAGCACCGATGAGACAACGGCAATCACTACAAAATAAAAAGTAATAAATCTATAATTTTTTTTTCAATTCTTATAGTATAGAATTCAGAAGTTTACACAATTATTGAGTGTTTGGTATTTTGTAATAATTATTGTTGGTAAATATCAAGATACTTGGAAGTAAAATGGCTCCGCTACTAGCTCTTGCAAAGCTTATAAGTCAAGGTAGAATATTATATTATACGCAGATTCAAATTTTAACTGTGATTATTTCAATATCTGATTGTCCTGCGTGTTGTTAGCAGATATTATGTTTTAATCTTGCCTGATGAAAATCTCACTATACATTTATCTTAAAGTCTTTCGAGTTTCGGTCATATACAATATTTACATTCCCTAAACTCACAGTCTTCTATAATACATAAAGTACAGTTTGTTCCTAAATACAAACTATATACTTGTTGATTATCATTAGGGTGCGGATTTATATGTATTAAAAAATTCAAAAATATGTACATATATATGTATTTATTTTTATCCAAATATGTAATTAAAAATATCAAATATGTAAAAAACAAAAATGTTTTTATTCTTGAAAAAAAAAAATTATAAAATAATTTATTAAATGATGTACTTTTAATTACATTTTTGCATTTTCTTCTGAAACAGCATCTATTTCAAGTTTAGAAATCACATCTTCAATGACACTAAGCGCAATAATATGCAGCAGTTTGTAACCATAAGTACCCTAGCGAGTTATCACTGGCTCTGGGGAAAGAGGTGTTTGGGGGTAATTTTTTATATCTTTAATCGTGGTCGCAATCATAGACCTATAGTTTTACCTACTGTTTATAGGTCTATGGTTGAAACTCACGAATATTATTAGCACACGAACGGACTGGAGAAGATAACAACACATAATATAAAACGGCGATACGACAGTATTAATTTTGTAAATAGCTGAATATTTAACAAAAATATGTAATATAAGTAAAATATGTAAAAATATGTAATTAAGATCAAATATGTAGAAATATGTAATATCCACAATAGCCTAAAATAATCAGATAGTCCTGTAACATATTTCTATAGAGGAATCATTCGAATATTATCATTCGTGACAAATATGTAAATACATACAAATCCGCACCCTAATTATCATGTATTTGCATTTTATTCAACCATTCTTAGAATTCACGCGTTATTCCTGCTGCTCGTGAAAACTGTTTTTTAATACACTCTTATCTCTCAAAATAATAAAATAATACGAATTCTAAAATTGTTTACTTATACTGTTTTTGGTAATTGCCTTGATTTATGCCACGAATCAATTTAAATACCTTTGATAATACAGACATATAGTTATGTCGGATGAACATTGAATTTGTTGTAACCCCGGGACTAGGCAATTTATTATGCTAACTATTGTCATATATACATTTTACAGATAGTTATAATAATTATGAATGCATTGGGCGTACATGCATATTGCTAACTATCTTACTTCACCTCACACGTGTATGAAATTTTTATAAATACTTTGCCCACACAACTCCATAAGTATAACGATGCGTGATATAGTATTTAAATTATAAAATCGTATTAAACATGACATTTATTATAACTGTTTGTCCTGCCTACATTTTTATGTGACAAATTCCAAAAATAATAGTTTAAGTGGTGCCATAAATAAATAATATAACCCTATAGTATTGACGTTATTAACGTGAATAATAATGTTATTTATTAAAAGCTTAAAAATATAATATTTTCTTACTTATAAAAAAAATGTAGTTAAATCATTATAGATGTATTTTCATTTTATACATAACTATAGTTATCTCTGTGTACTTCGTTGCTCGTACAAAATGCATCCGTGTTAAATTTGGTAGCCTAATGGCTAATACTAACATTTAGCATAACATATATATGGATAAATATTTGATTTTCTGATTTGATGTATACAAATGATATTTTCACCGTATCAATTTTACATGACTTTCTTTCTCGTACAGCGTTGCTTTTTTTTACCATTTAAAAACGGCATTTTTTTTAAATTATTATTTTTTTTTTTTTTGAATGGCCAAAATTTGGTTTCCTTTTCATTCTGAACCAAAAATCAACAACTCATAAAGTTTCAATATACCGTAAACCAAAAATAACGAAAAAGTTTTATACTATTATAAATCAACTTTATCAACTACCTATTCACTAAAATACTAGCTTCTAATAATAACTTAATAATTGGTACCATGAATGAAAAATAAATATCTTTATTCTTTATATAGCTATTTGCCGACTATTTAAAAAATTAATAACTCGATTTTTTACTAACTTATAAATTCAGGAATAGACTTAAAACTTGCTCCACGATATATCATATTATTATATATTTTATTTTTAAAAAAATAATTTAATTGGATGAGTAGTTTTAAAGAAAATGCGTGACAAAGATTTCCATTTTCATATTTATATATATAAATAGATATGTTTAGCAGCAATATATATATTTGACATAGATATATTATAATAGTACAACTAAACTCATATATTGTATTATTATACATAAGATATTATAGACAAATATATCTAAAGTAATAGTATTACATTTTTGCTATATTTTATAGTATTTTCGGTATATTTAATTTTTTGTATATATTTTATATTAGTCCTAAGTTGCACCTTTTGGTAAATTATCAAACGGCTACAATATCCATAAGTGCCTCCGCTACCATAAATGTCCAACACTCTATTAATTTTTAATTAAATTATAAACGAGTGAAGTGTGAACATATTTTTTAAAAAGTACCAAATGATTGAATATTTAATTGCACTTAAACGTTTTAAGTCGTAAGTATTTCTTACAACATGTACTGAATCCCGTGTATTTAAATTTTTTACTTTACAAATGATTTATTATTCGTATATAGTCATGAGTTTGAAATACATGGCTTAAACAGTAAGACCAAACACATAATCGATATGCTAGGACTGAAGTTCTTATTTTTCGGGTTAAGAAATAGTAAACAATATTGTTGATGTTTTTTTAGTATTCAAGTGAATACAGTTAAACACGGCCTTTTTATAATTATATTGATGTACTCTTTTCAAACTGGAACGATTGACGAGCTCTCCCTCTTTTTTGACAAACTATATATACGTATATATATAATTAAAGTATATCTACGCTGTGTATATTTAATTATATTATTATAATGATTGAAACCAAACATCACAGATCACTGAACTTCAAAATCAATCCACTTTGATTTGCATTAATGTATTTTATTAATAACTATGAAGATAATGTATTTTTTTTTGTATAAAAAAAATTGTGCCAAAAATACGTACTAATTAAAAATAAATAAGAAATTGAGAACAAACAGGTAATTAAAATTATGAAACTCAAATGCTTAAAAAGTTATACTTAATTATAAACATAATTTTTGTAAAAATAAATATTAAAAGTTATTTAAGTTTATTTAAAAAAAATTGAAACCAAATTAAAACATACTAAAAATACAAAAAAACTATAGCTGTATACTATATATTACTATTTATAATATATATATATATTTTTTTTATATAGTATTTAAATGCTATAATACCTACAATATAATATGTGTTGTAATTTTGATGCACTTACTGTAAGTGACAAATAATTATATGTATTTTATGATATTGTAGATAATCGATGAATTATTTTTGATTCGTTAACTTAATTCATTTTTTTTTTTAAATAATATATTAGCCATTTGAAAAATTTGTTTAGTTTTCTATTAATATCGACATCTTAAATAAAATTCAAAATATCACAAATAAATAAGAACTGTATAGATTCCCTATTATGTTTATAAAATCAAACAATATTTTAAGGTATTTTAAGATAATTCAAAATATTTTTCATTATACCAGTGTCAACGTTGACTCCTAAGAGAATATTTTTATGAACGATAACATTGAAAGAAAAGTTAAAAACTACCTTATAAAATGGACAAATTAAGGAGTAATTTTACTGATTTAAAAGCTTTTATTTTTGCTGAGTCAACGTCATGCTAGTGAACACACCATACAAAAACAGTTTAGGACGTCAGAATGGTCAGTGGAACCAATAGTGATTCATATGATTACTCGGTTAGGTTAGAAAACTGAACATCAAAATAAAAAGTTAATTCACAAAAATTAAACAGTGGTAGGTCAATATGATGTAGATAAACTAAGGAATAAGAATATGTGGTAACAGACAACCTGATTCTAAATGTTATTTAATATAATTTAATACCTATCCAGTTAAAAATACACAGTAAATACTACATGTATATATTTTGTAAATGTAAATTTTATAATACGTAGCAGCTGAGTACCTATTAAAAAAAATAAATGTACGTGCGCACAACAAATCTTTCTGCAATCATTTAAAATCGACTAACTGCGACATGCTTGTAAAAAGTCGAAATGTAGAGGATTATATTATATAGTATATAATCCAAATGTTGAAAAAATAAATCGATTCGAATCAATAATTGTAACAAACAATAATCTATAGAGGTAAGTACGGTAATATCTATATCTCCTCAAAAGTTAAAAAAAAACATGTACTTGTCATGAAAAAAATAAATTAAATAAATTCACTGACTGCAATTGAACATGCTCAACATGATATTATATCTATTATCGCGTACCCACTACGAATATATACAATATAATTGTTGCAAACGTTTTTTTATTTATTTTTTTTTTCACACAAATCTTCACATGGCCCCCGGCGAGACCCGTACTGTTAAACGCCGCTATAACGATGATATGGGAACGGTATACTTAATTCGTCATATACTTAGTATAAAAATATACATATTATAACATTATAACAAATAACAATTTATAATATGCATATTATACGAGAATATTATATTATATTGGTCCATTTGGAGCGTATCGCGTATGGAATTTTTTTTTTTAATTCGTCTTTTTTGTATTCTCTGAATTAACGGTTAATAGTTCATTGAAAAAAAATCACGTTTACATATTTTATTATTATAAAAATATATACTCGCGTATTGCCTATATTACTACTGTACAAAGCCGAATTGATTGCGTTTTATATACAAATCGTGCAACCGACGGCGGTGATCCATTGTACGTCGTCTTGTCGTATACCTAAACCTGGATATTATATTTTATAATCATGTACTACCTACGTATAATAATAATATGTACTCGCTTGAGCTATATCGAGAGCAAAAAATGAAAGAAAAAAGGTGATAAAGAATCTCGACGATGTGGAATGCTGCGCGACATCCCGTTTATAATGACCGCAATCGCGTATGGACCGATTGCAGCTAGTGTAATAATATAATATAGTAATAATAATAATGGTAATACTTTATAGTAATTCGCGTAAGACACATTTCTCTGGATTTTGAAATACGAAAAAAAAAACAAAACAGAATTTCATCCATTTCCAATTATGTTATCCCTCCATGGCAATTTTTCACGCTGGTCACGTTAATACCGTGAAGCTGGTTTCGAAAGAAGAAAGTATAATATGCCTGCCGCTTGTGCCTGTACACTACTACTACGCGTATATTACATTTATACCTCTAGATAGGTTTTCGCACATGTTATAGGTTATTATAGCACTAGCCACTATCAATTTCTTCGTGTGTACCTACTACCTAATAAACTATTACTAATACTACTACTACTACTACTACTACTACTACTACTATTTCTATTACTACTACTACTACTATTACTATTATTACTGCCATTATTGCTACCATTAATACTATCATTTCTACTACCATTACTACTACGATTATTATCACTATACTGCTGCTGCTGTAACACGCATTGTCGCCGCGGAGTCAGAGTTCGTCGTCACTGCCGCCGACACCAACCGCTAAAATGTCCGATTCGTCTTCGATTACAATGGTAAGCGAAATTCATTGGTATTATTTTCGTTTCCGTATTTTATGTAAATCGATCACATTTCTGTGATCAACAACGTCGATATTCTATTTTTTTTTTTTTAATTTAGTTTAGTTTTGGTAGTTATACATTACAATGTGTTTGTCGTCTATCATATTTTCTCTTAACAAATAAATTTTCACTCAAAAATAAAGATGCTTATTGCTTAATAAACTTCAGGGTACCTATTATATTAAATATACCGACAGGAAAAGGTATCTATATATAGATAGTCGGTATTTTCATTTATTCCGTAATTATGACTTATTATTTCTAAATAGTCTTATATAATATATAAGTATAATTTAAATTTTTATTTTTATCACTCGAAACCATTCATTCATGTAGACTGCAGAGCTATAATAACGACAATTATCCAATTCGTAAACTTAACCTTTTTTACATAGTAACTTCGTCAATATAAACACCATTAACTTTAATGTTAATCCATACAAAGTAAACTTTTATTATGATAATTAATCTTTTTATTATTTCCATTAGTCGGGTCAACATAAAAAAAAAGAATATACCTACCGCTACACGGTGGTGTTTAAAAATTGATAAAACGTTTACGATCGTCGTTCATATTCAAAATAAAGTACCAACATTAAAAAAACTTTCTTTATAAAAGTTTTACGTACCTTAAACGCACCGAAGAGGAAAATGTGAAAGATGATCCAAAAGATAATTTAAAAAAGTGTTGGAATACGAAAAAGTGTATGTTATATATATTTACAAACATAAACGATAATAGGTGTTTATAAAAAAAAACAACATTTTGCTTTCGGTTCAGTAAGTTGACATATTTTTTTCATCACATTTATAGATTTGTTGATGGTTTTAAATCACAATTTTCAGAGAGGTGAAAAAAAAATCAAATAAAACCGTTTTTATAATACATTTTTTTTCAATTTATTAACTTTTCACAGTATGTACATCTTGTGGATTAGATAGTATTTGGGTAAGTGGTTAAAGTATTCCAATTTCCAAGTCATTGTGGTTTTGTATTCTTACGGACAAAACCCCTTATTCGCTACTGAAGTGTTTGTTACGTTTTTTCTGTTGCTAAAAATATATTTAATCAGCATATTAACCTACCGACGACAGTCAAATATTAAAAAAATATACAAATACGTAATGTGCTCAGCGATTTTATCTTTATTTTTTTTCGAAATTCCGCTCGTGTTGAAGTTACTTTTTCAATTTTAATTATATTAATTTAAAATTGTGTCGTAGGCGTAACTGAAATATCTTTAAAACGACATAATTTTAGATGTGAGAAAAGTTTTAAATCAATAACATATTTATATGAAATATAATAATTGTACTGCAAAATTTTAAAGTGAAAATGACATTTGAAAAAAAAAATTTTAAAATCCGCAACGTTGAAATAATAGTAAAATTCATAAAAAAAAATTTCAGCACCGCAAGTACGTCGACCCGTGGGACCTAGACTTGCGGGAGGTGTCTTGGAGGCATTCTAGTGATACAACAGACTGTTCGGCAGACCACCAAGTTGTATCACTCTCGTCAGCGGCTGGACCTGTGTCCACGCGATCCGATTTCGTGTACGTGCCGGGTCCACCGAAAAATAACAAGTCAGGTACCGATAGAACAAGAGCTCGATCAGTAGCCCGGTACGATTGCTGCCAATGTTCACCAAGTTCATCGTCTATGGCCCTCATTCCACCCGATTCAAGTAAACACAATATCGTTATTATGAATTTACTATATTAAGAGTATAGTGTATAAAGTATAGACATAGTGCACATTATTCGTGTGTATTTTTTTTTATAATATATAAAGTTACATAAAATATTCTTTTTATTGACTTTTATTGACTCGATGCTTATAATATGGTACATTTTAGTGGTTAAATTATTGTGACCCAATCGGAAAACCCTGAAGCCCATAGAAAGGAATGAACAGTGCTATCAAGTAAAATTTAGAAAGTTTTAATTGTGGTTCCGACAACTTGTTTATGTGAAAAAGCCTTTTCTGTTATTTTCTTTGTAATTGTTTATATTTAAAACAATATTAAAAACCACACAGAAAACATTGAGGCAGAACTAAAAATTCAAAGTTTTCGAGTACTTGAGTCCAATGTTCAAAAACTGATGTCAGGAGTAGAATACCAACTTTCACATTTCAAGGAATAAAAATAAAATAAATAAAAATGGTAAATGTTCGTATAAAATTTAATTAATTAAAAATAATTATAAAACGATCATGTTTTCATATCTACCTTTTGTGATTTGAATTATTGGTTATAATAAAATAAGATTTATTACAAACAAATTGATAAAAAATAATCAAGTGAGTAATCAAGGAATAACTAAAAGCTTTCATCAGGGTTTGACGTACGACGTAATTTAAAAGTTTTAGAAGTTTTGTTTTATTTAATTGGTATACCTATCTATATATTGAAAATAGTCAATTAGCCAAATTCGTGATAGTCTCTAACTATTTGTATGTTCCTACTTAATATAAATATTAAAAATCTATAAGCACATTTTATCCAGGTTGATTTTTTTAAAACATATTTGCATATTTTTTTTATATAAGTTATTTATTTATAAAATTCTAATTTTTAAAATATCTTAAATATCTACTATTATTTATGGCCAAATTTCGAAGTATCATTTTTATGATTTGTTATGGTATTTAAGGAATGTCCTGATGCGAGTATATAAACGAGCATGATAAAAAATTCATCATGTTCACCGACCATATTGTTGTTTAAGAATAGGGTAAATTCTAATTAGAGAGGGTTGTGTAACGGTATTAATGCTATATAATTTAATATATATTATACTATGTACCCGCAATAACAATATTTTTTTAATATTTATTATCGAAACCCATGCGGCCATACATAGTCTGTTTATGCTAAATAATAGAGTTTAAGCTAAAATGCATATTTCTATTATTTCGTTGTTAATTTTCGCTTATAAAAATTTAAAATATGTGATCTGTTTTACTTTTTATTCATGTCCAAAAAGAAGAAAATATTAGAGATAAGAAAAATTTATAGGACATACGTAAACATTATAGATAAATAAAATCCCATTTGGTAACCGTGTGTAATCATATTATAGATTTGTGCATAGTAATAATTATACTTACAATCTAAAGATCTCAAATATTTATACGATATAATATAATAATTTTACTACTTACGATAAATGTTATTTCAGTCTGTTTCAGTGATAATAATAATTATCAATTAATACACAGGGTGATTCATCTAACATTTTTGGAATTTTCAAATATACTTTATGATGATATTTGAGTTAAAAATTATCCACTAAATAATTTACAGATGAAAAAAAGTTTTGGTTTTAAAAACAGGAGTTTATATCACCGTGTGACAATCCTAAATAGTACAAAAAAAACTCAAAAATTTGAAAATATAGCCTTAAATTGGTTTACTTAAAATGTCCATAAACCAAATTTTGAATAACTTCAATATTAAAGAAAAATAGATGAGTAGAGTATGCTTGCTAAATCACTTTGTATATCGAATTATTAACTCGATTTAATGCAATAGGTAACGATATCCAAAACATATGACCTGCTGACCTGCAATCGTAATAACAGTAATGATATCGGAGACTTCTAGACACATTATTAAAAATTATCTACATTTTTAATGCTTACAATTCGTCATTTTTTGTCAAGTATATATCAGAAAAAAAAATGCGTACCATAAGATGGCTGCGTGTATTCAAATATTCAGTACGGTTATAAATATTGAATAACATCGAGTATGAATTATTCCATATAATATATTTGTAAAAAAATCCTTCATGAAAAACTAGAATAAAAAAACAAAAATAGATAAGAATTTTTTTTTTGAATACTCAAATCATCTAAACTTTCATTTCATACTATTTTTAATTATACTCATATTCTAATATTTACATATCAGTATGTTTTATTTAAAAATAAATACAAAAAGTTTTGAGCGAACAATTCAAAATATTGAAACTTTCTAACTTTGAGTCAAATACTAGAATTTACTGTGTACATAATTCATATTACGTTTCACATTGTCCCTTTGTGATTGTCTTAGACGAAAATCTATACGAGTATTGGGAAGCTGGTTGCAAACCACCACCGTACTGCAGGTACGCTGCGGTCGACCATCATTTCTACCCGATTGCTAGTGGATCTTCGAAACAACAATGCCGTCTTCTCTACAACGTTTCTAGGCCGGAAGTCCGCCGGAACTCACGTTACGACAACGGGTAAGCTCACGAGAATTTATATTATTATTATTATTATTATTAATCTATAAACGTATATAATATATTATTATCTTGAAACAAGTACGCATATTTTCAATTCCTGCATAATCACTGCTCATCCCGTTAAAGCTCACAAATTAATCATCATTAATCATATTTCTGCCACATAAAAACTGCAACAATGTGTTTAGACAAGTATTATTCAATAAGGTTGAATACAATTTGGTAAAAATATTTAAGAAGTGCTTACCTAGATTTTATTCCAATTTTGAGAAAGCTGCTCATGACACTATTATTAATTGAGTTATTATTAATTTTATTTGACACAAATATGTAGGTAATACTGATTTTAAAAGTCCAAAAACGTAGAATTTTGTTAAAATAATATGATAATAATTATTATGAATTTACTAATTGATTAAAATATATTTTTTACTTAACATATTATGCTAAATAAACTAACAAAATAACTAATAAGTGATATATATATATAGAACTTTAACGACAATAGCTTTTAAATATAATGGCATTCAATTTATAGATTATTGATTTTATTCTAGAAACATGTTTCTAAAGAT
Source organism: Schizaphis graminum (assembly GCA_020882235.1). Classification (NCBI taxonomy): domain Eukaryota; kingdom Metazoa; phylum Arthropoda; class Insecta; order Hemiptera; family Aphididae; genus Schizaphis; species Schizaphis graminum. The sequence continues at coordinate 39,488,133 of CM037031.1, forward strand.
CCGATTTTTTTCTTCTAATTTAATGACAGGACACTAATCTTATATTTATTTAAATACAAATCAATGGGTCTAAGACATTTCACTACATTAAATTCTACAGTTTTATGCGTCTAAGTATCCATAAGGTAGTTGATTTTTTTTATTACATAATCAGATACCTAATACAAAAAGTAATTATGTGATAATGATATTGTCAATGTTTATCAAAAGAACATTACGAATAAATTAGAATATTTAAAAAAAAAACTTGAGTCGAATGAATGTATTTGTTTAACAATGATGTTGTGTTTTTTTTTGTACCTCACATCACCCTTAGCAATAATAAAAATACTTCAATCTTCAAGTTGTTTCTGATGGTAAATTAGATCTAATTGGTACTTAAATGGGGGGGAGATAAAAAAATATTTATTATCTACCAACTTTTAATAATATTTGGGTTAAACATAAAAAAATTATCAACGGACGAGAATATTTACCCAACACCAGTTTCGGTCAAAATCGATTTTGTTTTTATATTGTAATTCAAAAATAAATAACCTACGTACATACTTAAAATATTCCCCAAATATTAACTTTTTTTAGACAAAATATTATTAAATTTTTTAGAAGTGATCAACACTTTAAACCTTTTTTGCTTATTTCAAAAATATGTTAATGATTATTCATAAGAATTTAGAGTTCAAATTTTGGTCTAGTGTGAAATAAACAAAGAATATTTAAATTAATTTGTAGTTTAAAATGCATACTATTTTGAATTTTAATATCGAAGGTTTGAAAATTTAATAAAGATTCTTCGTACCAAAATATTTTTCATGGAAACATAAAAATCTAAAAATAAGTATAAACAATTTTTCAAAGATATTTTAAATTAAAATGATGATAAAATTTAATATTTAAACGAAGAATAACGGAGCTTTCGTATATTGTAGTCATTTAAAATATTATATTTGCAAAGACTTTCTTTGCGTTATTACATATACATACTAGTTTCATATTTACTCTATACAATAAAATAAACTTTTTATACCACTAACCTGTTTACACTGTTTTATGGTACATCAATATTGATTTATAGACTAATAACACTTGACACTTACTATATATCAGAGCGACTTCAACGAGTTTTTATTGAAAATATAAATGATTTCTTTACTTAATAAATGCAATTTTTTAAATAAAATAAAATAAGCATAATTTGTAAAGTACTATAGCAAATTTATGTTCACAGATTTTTATTATAAAATGCATTGTGTAAAATATCACTTGAACAAATTTTTCCTTTTTTTATTAAATTCTAGGAATTTGGACCATATTACGAATTCAATACGATGCAACCTCATCTCTCTTCTTAGCATTAATTTACATTAAAGTAATTTTTACGAAAAATTAATAAAAACTAGTATTGTAATTTGAATAATTTGTTAGAAGGGTCGCAATTATTTTTAATAAAAATCCTAACCATGCCAAATTAGTGATACTCGACTGCTAGTTACTGCACTGTCAATAATCCTCTATAGCCTAAACGGTAACTCTGGGCAAATAAGAAGTGTTCTGTAATAAAGCGAAAAGTTCAAAACGAATATAAAAAGGATCTAGATTCGCGTACGTATAAATTAGACCAGCACTCGTTATTCCTCTTCAGCGACCCGTAAACGTCATTCTGGGTGGGTTTCAGGAAATAAATCCTAAATATACATAGGTACATTCATGTAATATTATTATAATACAATTGTATATGTGCATATGGAAAAGGACGCAAGATGATCGTTTTTATGTCTTTTCTTTTTTTATATATAAGGTTTCGACGTTTATATACGTAATTCTTTCTAAGTATATTGCAAAAACAGATAGATTGTAAAAGAAGTCATTAAAATATTTGATTTTTTTTTTTTTTTTTTGATACAAAGAAAATCAATAATGTTATCGATATTAATGTTTATTCTTAATAAATATGTGCCAAATACTCATCTGCTAAGTACAAACAGTAATAATGTATACATAATATATACACAAACAACAATGTTAATAAAGACATCTGTCTAATGTTTTCATTAAAAGGTCGATATTTGATAAAGATCATTTCATCGAAATAATAATAATGGTCTTAAATCTGTAACATAATTGTTGAATATTGCGTAATAAGTTGCTAGATAATTTAAATAAAATGTGTAATATTTAATATTAAGTATTGTTATATCCAGGAAACAGTTATATATGTATATTGTTTACTTCATTTATATGTATACCTACACTACAAATTAAAACACTAAAGTCTTAAAAATGATATTATACTGGTATATACCAGTTTTATAATAATTAATAGTATACACAATGCACATATTGTACATATTATTATAAATATTGCTATACTAAATTTGTTTAATGCAGTTATCATTCCCATAAATCTTTTCTAAAAAAATTAAAACAACAATACTAAGTTTTAAAATAAAAGATTGAAAACACGGACCTCCTACCACACGTATAAACTTATTATCTACCTTTTATGTATATTTTGTATCTCGAGTATTCCTTTGGGTTTTTCCAAAGTGAAACTACTTTTTCGTCTTGAAATTTATATTTTTAATTTATTACATTTTTCTTTAGAAACCGATCTTTGAATATTAAAATATTTTTTTTTTTATTGACATTGAAGTTCAAATTAGGAAGAAATTAAATATTTAAATGAAGAATAACGAGTTTAATTATTTGTTATTTAAAAATATTATCCATGGACTAGAAATTGAAATTTTTAACTTTTACGTATATTATTATGTTTTTTACACACAATGCCATTTTCAAATGCAATATGCTTTCGGGAAAAAATAATTCAATCTCTTAAAATCATTTTTATTTTTGTAATAATTTCCTATTTAATTTAATTTAAATTTAAAACATACATTACAGTGATCTGATCGCTCTTCAGCAATATAATACACTCGACACCTACTGCACAGCAGAGCGATTCCTAATATTTTCCCCATTTTTTATTATTGATTTTGATTTTTTTTTCTTTGCACGCGTCGTCTTGGGAATGACTGCACTTGAGAGTCAGAACATTTGGTGGCTTGTTTGACACGCTCTCGGGATTATTCCGAAAATATGATGTAAGTCTCCGTACCCCGAATCCCCGCATCGCGTTTTTAGAACGTAATGCGTCTCTTCGTAGTACCTTAACGACAGGTGTCAGGTTGTTAAATCGTCAACACTACCCCGAGTATATATATTATTATGTGTAAACGCGGGTAAGGCACGTGCGTCGACGTCGCGAATCTACATAATATATTATTATCATATCGAACAAGAATCCGATCGAATCGCAAAAGCTACGAAGACGGTGTTCGTCGACGCATGTGCATAATAATATTATATTATAATGCATTTTATATTATTTTCTGTACCGCGGTGGTGCCGATGCGCGTTATGTTTCGGGCATTATTATATTTTGATCGATTATTGCGCATATACCGCACCGGGAGGAGAACGCTTTATAATCGGCTTATAAAGTATTTTCGAGTTGTATTTCTATTTCGAGTACCACCCTTTATAATTTATTATATAGGTAAACACATACGCACGTGTAGGCACGCAGGTACATCATGCACATAATATCGTACGCATAGTTCATCGGGGCGCGTATTGGCTGATCTCGAACCTTCATCATTTTTATTGTACGCGATGTTTTTTTCAAATAAAATACTTACTTGAAAATCGCGTTTCTTAAAAACCATACACGTGCACTACGTACGTGTACCACACAACGCTCTCAATTTCTATACAAATCCGTTTCACACATTTATTTCATCACTGTATATATATCCATTTCGTGTCATACAATATACATCGTTTGTATTGCGAATATTACACAAAACATTATATTATTGTACTATTTTTTTTATGATGTTCAAGTGTTTGGCTTTCGCCACACGTTAGATACTATTTTTATCTTTTTTTCGTAATTCTATGGTTCCCACGATAAACGATTTAAAAAACTATAATTCGGTTCGACATCTATATTACATCATATTCAATAATGTCAATAATTGTTTACTCAAGTTTTTGAGTAGGTTGTAAAATATAATATACATATATCATTGTTTGTTGAACAGTAGCTATTTTGAATTATTATCCTGTTAAACGTTAAACATAATATGAATTCTTTACGTTATATATTGTTGTTTTTTTGATAGTGCTATTTTAAATACCATTTATAATAGTTTTATCCTTGCAAAACCGATATAGTTTTAATGCATTTCTGAATTTGATCTACGTGAAAATCAATTCGGTTGAAGCGTAACATAATGCTTAGGCCATTTATTAAAACAGTAGGTAATTCAACCATGATTAAATCGTTATTTTTCATGTACCTAATAACATAGTATGAGATCAAATTTCTCCACGGAACCGTTTACACTTTTACAGTTCAAATTTTCAACATACGTTTAGTTATAGTACAGTTAATTTTTACGATATATTTAGTATACACCGCAATATTATTTAGCATGTATTGTATTATTCAATTTCTTTTGTCCTCTAGTGAAATCGATAACGACAAAAAACATCTAAATAAAATTCTATTATGACTTTTACCGTCATAACTGGTGATTTGTCATCTTAACTATCAAATTATATTGCACGGTAAAATCCATTAGTAGAATACTACACCAAACAAATCGCATAGAATAGAATTGTCGCACACATTATGACATAATAATAATATTATAATGCTTTGATGACGCATGTAGTTTGGTAATATTATTGGAATCGGGTACCAGGGAATAAGGTTATAAGTTTACAACCTCTATTATGATATCGCCCCTGATCATTATAATGTAATTTTGATTGTGGTATACGAATTCAAAACCACGTTCATTGTTTCGCGTGTATTGTGCAAATATTATTTTTCAGCCAAATGTCAAAATATATTAATCACAGACAAAACAAAAATGAAAGATACCTACAGTTTTTTTTTATCTAAAACATAATATTTTATGTTGTACAAAGTTATTCGTAGTGTATGTTAAAAAATAAAACATAAATGTAATTACTAATTACTTTTAATTAAAATCGATAATTACAACTACGCGTGTATATGTACTAGGGTTGTGTATTATTATATTTTATATTTTTATCTTGCTAAAAATAATTAAAATTTATTTTTATCTATCAATTTAAATAAAATAATTATCTAGATCATTTTTTATAAATAGATTTTAATCGTTTGTTTTTTCAAAGTTATATTACCTTTATAGATGATTTATTTTATTATAATATTATTTTTTTAGTTCTTTTATGTTAATTTATTACCTGTGTTTCACTATAGTTATTTCATGATAAAATAATATTCATTAACTGTATAATATACTAATATGTAATCGTATTTAAAACACCCATTTATTTATTAAAAATTAAAATGAAGATATAAAATTGTTTTACGTACACATATTATAGCATTATATATTTATAAAAACTATTTTACCAACGTAATTGTTAAATTATTTGTTTTTATCTAGACAAATGTAGTAATCTTTTATGTATTATGTACATAAATATTTTAAGTTTCGTCTATTACATTATCTAAATAAAATTTTAATAAACTATTTTACACCTGATAATTATCTTGTACAATATATAGATAATAAGATTATGTTTTAATCATCTATGCACAACATTGCATTTGAGGGGACACATAAAATAATTCATATTACATGATAGTTCGTAAAGCAAAATATTTGAATCCGATATAATCACAAAAATAAAATGTCAAACTAGAAATGTTAGGGTAGGGTTTATTTAAGAAACCATCATTGGTGTAAATAAAATAATTTACTATACTAAATGATAAGTATAAAGACATATCAAACAGAGCTATTTCATAATAATTTATCTAGAATGAAGATTTAAGTTAAATTATTGGATACAAATTTACAAATAATTGTTTATGTATATTATTTTAATACTTCATTGAACTAAAAAAAGAACAAATTCATAATTAGTTTCAATGCAAGTTACTGATACAGTGATACATAATTATAACGAATTTATTCATTCACGTTCTTAAATAAATTGTTATCTTTATTTTAAACACATAATCTGTACCTCCATTTATGACATTTCCTGTATTTTTTAAATACCTAATAAAAATAAAATATATGATTCTTGATAATTGATCGGATACAGTAAACACATTTCACGAAACATCAAATATGGCAAATATAAGTGTTTATTATAAGTTATAAAAAGATAATTTTGAAGAGAAAACTAACAAACACTTAGTATTATAGTATAAAATATTATTATTTTAACTCGTAAAATAAAAAAAAAAAAAATCACCTTTATAAATTCCAATGTTTGAATATTTTATTCGTATTCTACGTTTTATTAAAATACAACGTAATTTACTACGAAAAAAAAAACAAAAAAATAATTATAAATATATAACTTAAAAAGAAACTAATATAAGTGGGATATACAAATAATTTGATTTTCCTTCGAAGTACTTTGATTGTCGTGGAAAAATTGAAATAGCTTGCAAAAAAAAAAAACACAAACAAACTTGTACTGTGGAAATTAAAATAGTACTAAATACACCGAATTCAATTTATTTTTAATTAGATAAGGTGTAATTCATGTCAGAATGAGAAACATTTCATTATCGATTGGAAGTAATCGTTAAAAAAAAACTGCAGACACGGGCGTACCTATATAATATATATATATAATAATTGGACCGCATCCAATTTCTTAACCGAGTCATGGCTACTATTCCCTTTCCCCGTGAATCTCTGATAAGATCCCGTATCGGGTATTTCTATTCAAATAAGATAAAATGTTTAATACATACCTAGCTATTGCGGTTTTATTAAACTTTATCGGTTTTAAAACGATATTTTTTTTAAAAATATTTTTATCGTCAAATATATTATTTATTAAGTTCAATTTACTATTTTTTTATATAATATAAACTCGTTTATACAAGCCTGATGTTAAAACCATTTATTTCAACAATTACAAAATTATTAAATGCATAACTTATATAATATATTAGAACAATAAAAAATTAATTACAGTAAATATATTTAGTATAAGTACCTACTACTAATAATAAGAATAAAATATATTAATATTATAAAGAAAATTAAATATTAAAATAACTTAAGCAGGAATGATATCATAAATATATAATATATTTTTATAATGTATAATAATATGAATGTAAGTAAGATTAATGATGCTTAAATAGCTTATTATAATAAAATATTTATGTACATAATACGTCTACTTTTAAATATAATAAGTATGAATAAAATGATATCTTAATTTAAATATACACAGTCTACAGAGTCAGTGGCGTACCCAGGATTTTTGAATGGGGGGGGCTAAACAAAGTAAATAAAAATTTGACATCTTATCACTAGCTTCAATAAAGTCTTATAGCTGTTAATTGTAATATTTCATTATTATATACTTTTTATAACATATACATAATATATTAGTGATATATTTAAATAGTAGGAAGTAGGGACTGATTTATTATTATTACAAAATGTACTCCATAACACGGCCAATGGGGGGGGGGGGCTGAAGCCCCCTAAGCCCCCCCCCCTGGATACGCCACTGTACAGAGTCATGATAGTTTAATAATATAAGAATATACAATGTATTTAAATAATGTAAAAATAATTTTAGACCCATAAAAATTTGGAAACTGATTAATTAGTAACATGATGAGGTGCTGGCCTTGTTCCAAAAATCTGCGAAGTACCAATTAGTATACTAACTATAATAAGCACAATAATTGGGCATTTTGTTAAGTACAACCTTTGGTTTTTCAACCAAACGTTAACAAGCTGCACTTTTATGTAAGTATATCATTCAAAATAATATGTAAATATAACAAATAAAATAATAATTCAATTCTCATTCGCGGATATACATATATATTATATTAAGTTATTAATGCTGTTTTTGTGAAATCTGTGGAAAAAATAACAATGAAAAAATAAACAATAACATTGAGTACCTATCTACATCGAGAAGCCCCTACAATATATTTAGGTATACTATAACATCGCGATTGTTTAGAATTTGACAACAAAAAATAAAATTTTTAATCGAAAAAAGCTACAACAACGAATTATAATAAGGAATATAATATATTAATATTAAATTTTAGTTAATATCAAATATTAAGACATTCGTCATTGTACGACGATACATATTAATTAGTAATAATTACATCGTCTAACATTTTCAATGGTTTTTATTTTTTTCAATACTCTTATACCGTTCCATATTGCCTTTATTACAAACTTTTCACTTTTTGCTACACATAATATACCTTTATTACGTACTTTTTTATATATTATTTTATACTCTACTATAAACTACACAATAATTTTTCGATTTTTGTAATGTTATTAACATTATTATACAAAGGCAGTGTATTATTATGTTGTATAAAAATATATTATAATAGATTTACTTTTGAAAAATTGGAATACTTTCTTTGATGTACTCGTATAAACTAAAATATTTACCCATATACCAACTAAACAGTGGTGGATTTATGGAGGGGGGGTCCATGGGGTCTGGACCCCCCAGACACTGATATATACATATATTCTTTTGTATTGCGATAGTGAGTTTATCTGCATAAAAATAAAAAATAATACATTTGAAATACATATTATTTTTTAGGACCCCTCATAAAAAAATTTTGAAAATCCACCACTGCAACTAAATGATATGTACAATATAGTGAGTTGTACACTTGATAACAGAGGAATCGCGTACCGTATAAAAAAAACACACATCATACAACGGTTTTAAAATATTATATAATTCCTATGCTAGATAATGATCAATTTCATTTTTTAATTTACGGAAATAATAGTTGTAGACTGCACATAATTCTATTACATCGTTCAATCAAATATATACATGAACTCAACTATGGAGTAGTACAATGTACCATTATACTTATTAATTATATTGTATAGACGAAACCGTATAGATATAAGCTGTGTTAAGTCTTATTAAATAATTTCCAAGAATGTAACGTGCGCAATTTAATTTGAACGCTCTAAAAAGGTGTACAGCCACCGTTGTACAAGCATTACGCACCGGTGGATTTTAATTATGCTTCGATAGGAAAATACTCTTGCCACAATAAAAGCCGTTAAGTCATATTAATCGTTTTAATATTGTACGTATTAATCACATCATGTATAGTGTATACTGTAGTAGTATACCTATATTGGCTATATTGTATGAACTAGTGAACGCTGCACAACTCTATTTTTGGAAAACCTAAACAGTTTTCATTCGGCTAAATTAAATCGTCACGTGTACCTGTAGCGTGAACCTATACGCGTGTTCGTACGCATGTGCATCCTAAAATATATATACTATTAACGATTATGTAATAAATATTTTAAGCGTAACAAAATCGTAGGCCTTAAGGATCGTAAAATAATATACCTACGCAATTTTATACTTAAAACTATATTTTATTATACTGGATAATTCGCAAGAATGTTCATCCCATATTTTTTCTTTAAACAAAAAAAATCTATTAAAATTCTCATTTTTAGAATTTTTAAGTATTCTTAAACACCATATTATATTCATATCATTGAGATATTCCGATACAAACTTCTGTTTTTCTATAATAACCTTAAATTTTCTTTTTACTTTAAATTATGGATAATTATTTTAAAAATTTGGATGTACATTATACAAAATTCCAACGAGTATTTTTTCACGTATTAAAATGTTTAAACTAAAGGTCCTTAAAAATAGTTTTACAAAAACATAAAATAGATGTAATATTAGATCTACTATTTATTTTATTTTTTTGTTTACAATCTACCTATATCTAATATGTAATTTTTAATAAGCAATACAATGTTTTGTTCAGAAAGGTATTAATTGGAAAAATTGTATAATTTTAAGGTTTGAGTTTTTTAGATGATCACCAAATTTAGATTTAGATATCATAATAAGAGACTAAAAGAAGGATGAGTAGTTTTTATATAAATATTTTTTTACAATTATAGTTTGGTTTTTAATAGGGAATAAAATTATAAAGCTAATTATTTAAAGATTTTATTTGTACATAATTTCCGCATATGAGCCGTCTGTCTATATGCATCCCAAAACATTTTATGTATTGTTCAATTATTGGTATTTGTCTGTTGTTGATATAGGCCGGAGGGAGCAGTCCATGAGGACGTAATGTAAAGGTTAATGTAGGAGGATTTCGACTAATAATTTATTTATGATACTAAGACCGTTTTACAAATTATAAATGTTTTATAATTTATCCTCATAAATGGGATTCTCATTTTAAAAACAGAAGTCTTTACCTCCACAGGACACTTCTTAAGTAGTAAAAAAAATCTCTAAAACTTGAAAATCTAGTTTATGCTTTATGAATTACTCTATCAATTATATTATATTTTATTATTTGTATAGTGTATACGTGTACACAACAATTTCAATTAAAATCTTTTCACGATTTATAATTTATATTACAAAGTTAATATAATGCCGTGTAGTACATAAAATATATTAATTTGTCTATGTGAGTAGATGCTACACCTGTCATTGTAAGGATCTGACTAAATAAGAATGTTCATTGCAATATATTTCAAGATTACCAATTTACAGATTATGATTGAGTAACTCTATATTGGAAGTGCCCGCAAAACAATAATAAATTCACTTCACATTTTTATTGAATCCTACTCGACCGTTATATATAATAGTAATAATAGTGTTATTATTATTTATACTTCCAGCAGATTTCACTTACGGTGGCCTGGCGTATTAAAGTGTTAAGTGTTCACTATGATTTATTGCTAAGATCGCTTTATTTCACACCAAAAACGACCCAAAACTACTCGTGTGTGGAAAAATTCAAAAATATATATTTGTTCGTTCACATACTTCAACATTATTTGTAGGCTAGGGTTTTATCGATTATGCCAGCTATCGATTCCGCTGGACATTTGTATATGTTTATTCTATCGGCTTATAAGTTATAATATAATATAATGCATAAACAAAATAATATTGCTCAAATACCCATAATATTATTTTTATAAAAAATATATATATATATGTCACAGTTAGAGAGTATTCGACCACGTTATTTTGTTATGAATATACTAAAAATATTAGTTTAATTGTTTAATAATGTAATAATATATGAGTCGGTGTAACCTATATAAAGTTATAAATTTGTATATATATATACGTATGTATAAAATTTGGCGCAATCGATAAATTTCTTACAGATAAAAAGAATACTTTCGTCTTTCGTAGAAAAAATGATAAATGATGTTTTTTCGTTACTATTTAAGCGTTGTACAAAAACACTGGTATAGCTACTGTAAAATTGTTTTAATCATATACTACATTAGGCAGTTATTTTTTTATGTAAGTCGGATGGACCACTAGTATTTACAATAAAATATTTAAGAAAAATAACGAAAATTCGAAAAACATCAAAATCAACCAAAGTAATGATAGTATTATACTTATCGTTATGGTCTGGCAAATATTGCAGCCGTTGATGATATTAACTAACCGTTGTTTCTTGATAATCATCCATGTAGAAATCCGATATTATATGTGTGTGTATTCAAGTGCGTGTGTGTGTGTGTGTGTGTGTGTGTGTGTGTGTGTGTGTGTGTGTGTGTGTGTGTGTGTGTGTGTGTGTGTGTGTGTGTGTGTGTGTGAATGAAAGTTTGTAAAACCTTTTTGAAATACAATTTTTATTAAAAATATTTCAACTGTAAAACCATTCTACCGTTCTACCAGAAGTTTGAAAAAGCTATCGAAAACTTTTTACATTACACACGTTAAACATTATTACGATTATATTCTAATGTTATATACGTATAATTTCAACGAAATTATTAAAAACTTCCTGTAGAATTTTATTGATTCTTGTGAGATTAAATTAGAATACCTATACCAAAATAATGATCTTAAAAAACGGTTTTTCTTTCTTTTTTTAATATAGTGTAGGTATTTTACCAAGTTATTTCTTATTACTAGGGAAAAAGTGGTATTTAACCAAAACTTTAACAATGAAATGAATATAATATAAATGAATAAATATAAATAATAATTCATCTATCATATACATATACCTACTCAATTGATTGTTAATAATATATTAATATAGATATTATATAATATAATTATCAATATTTTAATGCATTTGAGAATTGAGTATTAAAATGAATATAATTTTCATTTAAGCGTACACATCTTATAAATATAGTTTCAAAAAATGTTATACTAAAATTTAATATTTTAGCAAATACTGTTGCTATAGATTAAGATTTTCCAACATAAAAAATGTTGTGTAACTGTGTATATATGATACGAAGTATTTTTTTTCCGTATTTGAACTTTGAACGACAATGACTATTGATTTTGTACATAATGAATAATGTAGTATGGAAAAATATACTCATTATACAAAACTTTATAACGGTGGAACTATTTTTTAAAATCTTATAAGAGCTAAGTAATGGGTTTTATTGAAAATTTGAAAATAAACTAACATTTACTTCTAGAAAATGAATTTAACTTAACTATTTTCTTGAATAGCAATGATTTTAATATAATTTAAAAATGTATTAGGTACGTTTTATTGTTTTGTATTTTATAGTTTAAATAATAAAATATTATTGGTTTATTATTGTCGAAGTATACACAGTGGTGTATTGGAGGGTATACGGGGGTATACGGCGTATACCCAAAACATATATTTTGTCGATCAGAGCGTATAGCTTTTAAAATATACACAATACGCAGGTATACGCCCGTATAGGAGCGTATACTGATAAAATATGCAATATTGATAATATGTTTTTAATTTTATTATTGAATATTTTTGTTAATATCACAAATTAATCGAGAATATTTTTTTGTATACAATATGGCATTATTACCACGATTATAGGTATATTAATATTTGTCTAGAATTTTATAATTTTTAGATATAGGTATGATTAATTTGTGAAGGACATCACTATTTTAAAATCAAAAATTTTATCGATTGAGTGTGAATAATAGTTAAAAGTATATTAACAATTAACATACCAACTGAAATACTGTGTATAAAAATATAAAAAGCGAAGATTATAGTACAAATTGTTTAATGTAGATTGTATTTATTATGTAAGTAATATTTCGAGCGTAGCGAGAAAATTTTTTTTTTTGCAATAAAATATAGCTTAAAGTGCGTATACCCAAAAATTTTTTCACCAATACACCACTGAGTATACATCTAAAATAATACACTATTTACATTATACAGTTGAAATTATATTTGCCACTATATTGACAGCGCAATTAATTTGTATTATTAATATGTTTTCAGAGACATGGAGTCTGTACTGTGTCGAGCTTACATGGCCAATAGTGGAGAATATAATTCAGCTGAAAACGTGGTAACTAGTCAATTCCGCTACAACACTCTTGGTCATATGAAAATTGATTACTCTTCCAACTGGAACAATTTGGATAAATACATATGTCAAGTTTAGGATATCGATAATTACGACTTACAAACTATACACATCATACGATATCATCTATACAGAAATGTAAAAATAATTGGAGTATCAGTTATTTGTAGTTATCTGAAATTATCTATACAGGATAATGCGCAAACGAACGTGGACTAGTGCATAATATTTTTAAGTTTTAATTATAAGTATGACGCATTTAAATTACTTTTTAATGTATTCTATAAGTCGTAGCATAGGTTACAGATATATATTATAATCTATAGTCAATATAATAATCATTAGGTACAGCTGCCGCGAGCGTGTCCGTAAACTAAATACCTACCTATTTAAAACAATTAAAAAATAATAAAACGTAATATTATATATTAATATTTATAGTAAATACCTAATGTTTATTTTATTTTATCACAGCCGGTTAGGTAGTTCTGTGATTATTTTCTAATTTAAAAATTCCCGGTAATGACATCTGAATTATACCATCGTTTTTAATGAGTAAACCCTCGTGAGATATTGCAGTAGCCTACTGCCAGTAGGTATTATATATGTATATTTATCTGCTCTTTGATCCACACAAAAAAATATATTTATTCCGCAATATTATATTGAAATAAGGGAAAACAATAAAATACGTATCAATTTTAATGTACTTAACGAATACCTTTTTAAACAAATACAAATTACCTATACAGAAAAACAATCAATAAATACCTATATTTCATGTGAAAACAATTTAAAATTTTCAAACGTTAGCTTTAATATGATTAATTAATAAAACCTAAAACAACAAACCAAGTTATAAAACTACAAGTCTATTATGGAACAAGTAACGATATTTTTTTATTTTTGTAATATTGTTATTTAGAAAGAGCTACTGCAGCAACTATCACAAAAAATGTATAAAATATAAATGTTTACATAATTATACTAATTATATCGAAATACGGCAAGATAAACATTTGAAAGTAACGCCTGTAAACTAATAGAAGATAAATATAATCATGAAAATACAAATCCAATAGTTATTGATATTTAGTTTACTTTGAATAATTATTCATGATGAAAAACTAAAATTGAAATATTTAAATACCTAATTGTATAAGTGTAAAGTATAGAATAATAAATAACTATATTGAAGCAAACTGACAGTTACATATTATATTAAATAATTTCATCAAAAACAACTCAACTCAATATTACGAAAATAAACAAATAAATTAAATTTAAAGTTAGTGTTAACGAGGTCAAATACCAATATTTACAAACAAGAAATAGGAATAAAAATCAAAACAACAAAAATATTAAAATCATTTAACTAAATCTTGTGTTTTCAACAAAATTGTTATACGATAGTCCTATTATTATTACAAAACTATTTAAAATCTACTTTAGGCCATTATTTTAGTAACTATTTTTTTTTTAATAGTATACAAAATTAAAAAGCGAACTTTATTATTATCAAAACATCTAAAATATAAGTATCGTAAATTCGTAAACATTATACATGGGAATTCTAACTTATATCGTTTAAAATAAGATAGCTATATTAGTACATACAACTGTCGTGTTAAATCATGTAAATTAGTATGATATCTTTAGACTGGAGTATTATAATATCGAGTTAATAATAGATAAATATTTAGAATATAATATATTTTACATTTTAATAAATATTTATAAATAATTTATATAATTATTGTTATGTCATGAACCTATAGATCTATACTAACGCTCAACGGACATTCACACATATACGCGTATCCAATTCCATATTGTTATGAAAAAGTAATATTATTAATGTTTACGTGTTAAGAAAGTTACAATTCCTAAAACACTATTGAATTTCACTAAGTAAACTTAATTAGATGGCAGATGAAATGTAATCATAGCTATTTTAGAAAACTGTTTATCAGAACTTAATTAAATAACATTAACTACAAAGAATAATAATTGGTAAGTAAATTTAATTTAATTTGACTATTCAAGCATACGGCTAAGTATTGAATATTGCAGATGTTATGTGTATTATTTTATATAATTAAATTGGAGAAATTGTAAATTTTGAACTTGAAATTTGTATTACATTTTAGATTCTGAACAGAGTGATGAATGTATTGCTTTTACAATGATGTGTGTTTTTTTTTTTTTTTTTTTGTGTCTGACGACAACATTTGGAGCAGTAATAATGCTCCGATTTTTAACTTCAGCCCCTCTTTGAATAGGAAATTGAATCTAGTTGGTACTTTGGGGGGTCAAAAGTAAAATTTCCAAATAGTTTTCAAAAAAATCGAGAAAAACAAAAAAAAATGACAGAAAAACGGCAATTTTACGAAAAGCCACTTTTCGACAAAATCGATTTTTTGATTTTGCTGTAACTCAAAAACGAATCATTGTAAATACTTGAAATTTTCACCAAATGTTTATATTATGGTTATCTCTTTACAGTTAAATTTTCAAAATATTTTGACCATTTTTAAGCTACTTATAGACAATTGAAATTTTCGACTTTTCTAAGTTTTTTTTCTTCAAATGCCGATAAAATTTTTTTGGGTGGCCAGAAAATCTTGAAAATTTAATACAAGGTTTCTTATAAGTTTTTCTTATAGTGATAAAAAAAAATCCGAAATCGTTAGTCACAATTTTTTTTTATAAGGGCTTAAAGTTCAAATTTATACGAAATATGTCAAAATT
The DNA here is from genome assembly GCA_020882235.1 of Schizaphis graminum. NCBI lineage: Eukaryota > Metazoa > Arthropoda > Insecta > Hemiptera > Aphididae > Schizaphis > Schizaphis graminum. The sequence continues at coordinate 39,504,374 of CM037031.1, forward strand.
TAAATTAAATTTCATACTCTCATTATGTGTATGTTGCCAAATATTTTTTTTATTAATAAACAGATATTATAAAGTAACTATAGTAACATAATATAGTAACTATACTATTTGTTTCAAAATAGAATATATGACAATATTTAAATATAATATATCCTAGACTGACAAATCATCTCCGTTCAGAATCGTTTTTCGTATACAATGATACCTATCATTGCATTCAAATTTAACCTACCCTAGTCCGAGGTCCACCCCACCCCCCAATGTACAGCAGAGCGATACTCACTTACCAACTTTTTTTATTTCAATCTCATTACTTTGGTATGTAAAGAGTACTAAACACTAAACAGTAGGTACCGACAAATAATCATATTTTATATTATGACATAAGGTTCAGCGGTATTTTATATTTACTGTAAAAGATGCATTTTCATTATTATTCTCAGTCTTTGTCACTTTTCACTCACTCCCTTATAGAATATACCACCCCCTAAGTATAGTTTTTCGTTTCCATGATAAAAATCATTCCACGTTTGTACCACGAATTCCATTTGTCCCTTTTTCATTTACTATTCATATACCTCTACTCTACTATATGATCGATCGTCTTTTAAAATATTTCATGGTGTCCTCTTTAAAATACTGTCAGTAAATTGATTTATGCTTGTTTTAAATTGATTTTCACATAGGTGATAAAATTAAAATCAATTTATAATATCAACTGGTATTATAATAATACACTAACCTATTGGAATAAATTGTTATTTTAATGATAAATCAAATAATTTTTTTAATTTTATTTATTGAAAAAACTTTGCAACTACTCCATTACATTAAAATATATAAACACATGTATAATTGAATTAAAATATTAATTAAACAAAATTGTATAATAAATATAATATATTTGTGTAATTGAACAAGTCAACTTTTAATGTTGATGATATTCAAAACATTTTAAATCAACGTTTACAACAATTTTTGTTCTAATAGGTTGCAAATCAGTGAGAAAATTAAGTAAGAAATTAAATATTTAAAAATTTGCATATTATATTTATAGATCCGAAACTGTCGTGGGTTTTCATAAATTTCAGTGTTATAATAAATCATTAAATTTATAAAATTATTTTGAACAATAATCGATTTAACGAAAAAAAAAATGGACAAAATGTTACTAAAAACAAATATATACTACCTATCATGCTGGCTTACATATTTTATTGTTTTCTTTTCTTACATAGCAATCTGTACCTACTCAATTTTCATCTATAGATAAGTATTTCATATTACTTTCTTTAAACTACCTTACTCCCACTCCCTCCAAAAAAAATGTTGAAAAAAAATATAGCTTGTTATGAAACAAAAATGTCTGTAGCTAAGCTTAAAATCTAAAAAATTAAATAAAAATTAAGTACGTTTTGGCTTTGGAACATGATGGTTTTTCTACATATTTTTGATCTATAAAAACCGTCATTTTAATTTTATTTAAACTCTAGTTGATTTTTGTAGACATACACATAATATATAATATTTAATTATACTCGCATAATAATTCAAACATGTTATTTACCGATAACCCATACTGTTATTTAATCAAATACGAAATCGAACTGCGAAATGTTTATCGTACTGAAAAATCAATGCACATTGTATATATAATTTATCAAAATATGTTCAACTTATGAATGTTCAACACTTTAAAATAGTACCTATATTTCATTTAGCGAATGACTGATATAATTTGTAATAATATGTAAATTTTAACGTTTAAAAATTCCATACATTCAAATAAAATATTCCACTCAAAGAACAAAGCAGTCAGTGTTATACCACTGTTGTAATCAATTATTGATTAATTTTATTTCAAAAATAATAATTTTATTATTTTTTTTAAGTGCATAAAATTATGCTACAACCAACCATTATAAATGAATTAATTTCATCTAAACAACAATGTTATTTTTATTAATGTATTCAATTTTAGATCATGTATACATATTAAGGTAGCAACAGAAGCCATAGAGTTTGTACAATAAAATGAATCGATGATTTACGTTTTTAATACTCCCGTATGGCCGTATATATATAAATAATTTATTGTGTGTATGGGTATACGGTATACTTACTGTAATAATTTTAACAAAAAATACAGTTCTATCTAACTTATTTTTAATCGACAAAATGTTTGTATAATCACGTAATACACTCATTATACTGCATAAATTGTGACCATAAAGTTCGTAAACCCTAAATTTGTTATTAAAATGGAATATGTGTCAAAATAGCGAAATATATCAAATATTATATTCAACGATTAAAAATAACATAATTATACGATGAAACTTCAGCAAACATTAAAATAAATGTTCCACACCATCATCACAGTCATGTATACACAAACGTTTTGTTTAGAGTGAGGAAATCAGTGGAAAAACTTAACGCATAATATAAAAATAGGAATTTTAAGAGATTTTTAATTGTAAATTATCAAAAAGAAAGCTCATTAGTATAGTTGAAGTATAAATTCCTTAGAAAGTAAAAGCTAACGAAAATGTTCTATAAAAACAGTCCAAACATATCTTTTAAACCTCAATAATTAACTGATAATGTTTTTATATTTTTAATTTTATTGCAAAAAATTGATTTAATATATCATATTATGTAAATATTTAAAGAAGATTAATAAATAAAAAAACTCATATAATGTATACATTTATGCTTCGATAGATTGTATTTGTACAAAAAAGCTCGTATATTATTGCTACTTATCATAAATGTATAACTAATTTGTTAAATATGTATGATCTTTAATAGAATAACTAAATTTGTTATTATAATATTATATTTTTATGCTTTTACTAAATAATATTATTCACATTGTGTGTACAGAAAATATAAAAATAACGTCAAACATTTAAATTGTATTTTTTATGTTACCATTTAGACCACAATATTGTTTAAATTTGATTGATAGTATCTATGCTTTTTTTACTTTCCTATTTGACATATTCAAAAAAAAAAACTATAGATGATGGGATGTTTCCCCTACATTAGTATAATATATGTGATCGAGTGATTCCAACTACAAATATTTTTACACACAAACGTTTAACACAGACAATTTATGAAATCGGCATGACTACGTGAGTCTTATACATGAGACGGTTATAAAAAATTGAACCTAGCCTAATCTAACGATATTGTTTTTTTGATTTTAATACAGATATAACGCGGTGTTACACGATATATTCCAAGATAAATTCGACATAACGCGTCACTATATAGAGTAAAAATATGTGTATATTATATTCTTTAGTCCGTAATAATTAACAACCAAATAGCGATCGATTGGGGTTTAAACTGAAATCGCGGATTTTGTTCGCGTTGAAACCATATAATAATATGTACCGCCTGCGGCAACACAAAAGTTCGTTGTCTTGTTCGTTGCGTGTTATCTCAAATAGATTACAGACTACAGTCGCTAAGTTCCTATAGCCACTTGTCCGCAGGTCTACGGCGGTGGTTTTGCACCAGTTTTACACGTACGCCATGCATATACATTATACATACCCCGAGGATGTCCGAATATTAAACTGTAAGTAAAACACATAGTAGTGTTGTACGGACGACTGTACAAAACCGTTGCCGATCTAACAATACGGTGATATGCGACCGCGTGTCAAGTCCAACGCGTATAAAACGCAACATTAAATGTCTGTATATAGGTATACAAATACCTACAACTCGTCGTAATATTATGGGCACCACACGAGAAAACTTTACACGAAACGAATGTCGAACTAAAGTGTTTTCCAAATAGGTGTTGATGATTGTAACAAGAATTATCGGTACCCGAGGGTTCTTCGTCACGATTTCTATTGTATAATAATACAATACGTGACCTATTCCTTTATATACCTCGTTCGTCCCGTCAACATGCAGCAATGAGTACCTTTTTCTAAATTTTGCAGACGAAATGTAATCTTACGTGCATTTTTTTTTTTTTTTTATGTACGTTTGGTGTTCTTTGTGCATAACTTTTTATTCGATCAACGTGAAAAGTTACGGAAATTGCGCCATTTTAAAGATAACAGTTTGAATAATATATTGTAAAAACACTAAAAACTCAATTTCGAAAAATAAAATGTCACTTGGTAGCTTTTTGTTTAACGCTCGGCTGTATAATAAACTATTATAATACCGTATAATATAACGATGTGATCGGCGACATTGCTTGGCAATTCTATCGTATGAAAACAGTAAGTATATGTAAACTCCATCATCCCGTTAGTAGATAATTTAAACAACAAAATAATTACTTAAAAAGAGCTTGAAACGCAATTTTCACTGCATTCGATTAAGACGATAATATTGTTACCGTAGTCACACGTGCAGTACCTACATGTACAACAGTATCTATACAACATTTTTCTTTTTAAAATTTGCACCGTCGAACAGTAACCTTTTCCAATCCAGCAACGTATTCGTACCGGGAAATAAAAAAAAAGCTAGTGATCAATTAAACATTTTATCTGCAATAAACTATTTGATATAATATGTTCTAGTGATGTTTTCATCATGTTAATGTATGATTACTCATTTAATAATAATATAATATATACTACCTAACCTAACCTAACGATACGCGTTGTAATAATTATTATTGTTTATTGTTTTTTTTTCAGACTAATTTTATTATTTAGTAAAATTTTTGACGTACAGAGAAGATGAAAACAAACACTCCAGTCTGCGTTATATTCTGCTAGTTATTTTTTTTTTTTATATTAACATCATACATAATATATAGATAAAAAACGGATGTCAGAATAAATCCAATATTAATCCATCGAATTTTTTAGCCCCCAACTACGATAGATACGAATCTTCACCTGCAAGGAGAGATAAAAAGACAGTATTGACGTCTATCCAGCTCTTGTTGCGAGTAGTCTATTTTATTTATCATTGAAATTTCACCATCAGAAGATTGCACATTGTGATTGTTTCTTAATAAATAAATCATAGATAATGGCCAACATGACCACTCGATTTCCATTTGACTGTCATCCGATCATTTTAAATTTTCAATCATTCTAAGAAACACGCTCAACAGTAGATAAATAGTACATTATGATTTAATTGATGAGATGCAAACCTGTTATTTATAAAATATATTTTAATAAGTTTATATTCTGCAAAATTGAAATGAAATCTGGTACCATATTATATTATTATACGTTTAAAACAACCACATTTGATATTAATTTCAAATCACTTAGGTGTAGATACTACATAGACTTTAGTTTTGAAACATTTTTTTTATTATTACTATTTTGTTCGTATATACTTACTTTGCTTTTATTTGTTTTACAACTTTTCAGTATGCGTTTGACATATTTGTCTATGTATTTTTGTGTGTAGTTGTGCGTATATATATATTTAATTTATTCCGTGATAGATTGACAACGAATAAAATTATTTCCATTGAAATTTAAGAGTACACTGTTTTGAACGTTGTATATCACGTAATAACATATTAAACATAATTTTTTAATCATTTGTTTCACAATTCACACAAACACATCTTTTGATGTTGGCATAATGGCACGTATCATATTATATCACCGTTTCATTTATGTATGTATTTATTTAAAGTAATATGATCTCATTGTTTTGAACATTTTTTATCGTTTACGAATAATATTTATCAATCACAACAATAACTATGTGAAACAGTATATTTAACTGTAACTGTGGGCGCCGAGTACTTTACTTGTCTCGTTTCATTCACCTGCATGCAAAAGTGATTTCTATGTTATTATTTTTTTTTTATTATTATTATATTGATCTAAGTACAACAAACTTTGTCAGCATATCCTCATAGGTCATAATTTATGTAAAATTGTTTAACCTACAGTTTTTTTTTTTTTAATCTATTATATAACTTGGTTTTTAAGAATAATAATAACTTTAGGTTGTTTTCAAGATTAGGCCCAAATGGTACACATAAAGTGTTGGATATTTTTAATTTTTCGAGATCTTAATTGTACTTACGACATTCAATCAATAGAATATGTTCGATCATTAGTATTACTTCGTAGATTACACATATACGTTGATCTTTGTTTTTGACATCAGAAAACCGTTTGTTACTCTGATGTAGGTATCCGATTCTTAATGTATTAAATATGGTTTTTTCTTTTCTATATTAATATTATTATTATGACTTTTAATGTTGTAAATTAATAAAGAATGTATAAAAATGCATAAAGTTAATTTTTAAAAAGGAAATACTTATGAACAAGCACTGTTCAATTAATTACCGATTGGTGATAAAACTATATTAAACTAATTGGGTACTTTAAGATCACATATGCATTATAGGTACTTATACAAAAAAAGTGCGCAAATTACTAACAAAATCATGGATTTTATAATATAATTATATTGCATCTACAAAATAGGTACAGCGTCAAAATCCATAATATTATGGTATATAAACAAATCCATAAGGAATTACTAACGACATTTTATGATACTGCATCGATGTTGTGAAACATCTCATATATATTTGTAAATACTTAAAATACCTATTATATGGATATACTCGTAATACTTTATACTTTATGAACACAGTATCCTTGTTAATTATACAGTGAATTCGTTTATAACATGCACGTCGTAGGAATACATTTATTATTATTTATTTATGATAGGAAGAAGCAAATAGGTACCTATATTACGTTATACGTAAAATAATATTTCATCGATGAACAAAGAATACAAGTATCCAAAACCTATGTCTAAGAATATATGTATATAGTATGTGTGAGACTTGATAACATACAGAAAAGCGCTTACCTAAGTCTTGTTGCTATAATGTGAATTATTTGGAAGAAATCGTAACCATATATTATATTATTGTAAACGAATGATATTTTTTTCAAAAAATGTAATTCATGTATAAAAATCTACAACAAATAACGATTGCATGAATCTACTCAGCAAGCTCTAAAAAAATGCATTTTTCTTTCAGTTATTGATCTATACGCATAATTTACAGGAAGCTCTCTTAGACTTCCGCCACATCAGCGCCCTAAGTAACTACAACTGTACAACAGCAGAATGGGTACCTTGATGACGTCATTATCTTGTAAAACTATGCTAATAATTACGGTTTAATTAATTCATTTCGATTTTCACTTATTCAAAACAATGATTCCATTTGTTTTTGTAATACATACGTGTATGAAATCGTGTGAAAAATGCAATATAGTTATTACTTAGTACCTATTTACAAAAATTAAAAAATTAAATAATGATAAATAGCATTCATTATTGTTGCATTAATTATTTGTTAAAAATAATAATTCCTAATATTTTAATATTTATAATATAATCCATGTCTGCTACAACGATAAAACTTTATAATAGGTAAGTGCATGGGCGTCCATCTCAGAAAATACAGGGAGGGGACACTGCATATTTGCAATAATATTGAGTCAATATTATTGACCATAATTTTAACTGCTATACGCCTATATGTAAGTTTACGTAGAACAATATTTTATGACTGTATAATATATATTATACAAAAGTTTTTATTAATTTATCATAACTATATAATTATTTATTAAATAAATTAGACTTGGTAGTTCAATTTTTAATAAAATATAAAATATACAACATAAATAATTTACTTTATTATTTAATTCTATAAGTGTCAATAACTTAATAATAATATATATAATAGTATAATAAGCACGGAAAAGCCAGGGGGGACATGTCCCCACCTTGCCCCCCTAATGGACGCCCTTAGGTAAGTGAAATAAATTATAAATACAATGTAATATAATTTATTATAAAATAAATCGATAATACGACTTTTAACGGTTTGTTTGTGTTAACAGAGTTATTCGCCCTGCATGTTTACCCCTATTTTTCTTTTAATAATTATTTCGCCGAATTCTAGTTTTTGAAAATTTTAAACATAATTAAAGCAGTATTTTAAAATTATTAAGATTTTTTTTATTCTACTTAAACAGTAACCTGGGGTGATATAAACTTCTGATTTTAACCCCCCCTTCACTCCCGTTTCACTGAAGATTATTCAATGAATATATAATTTTTAAAATTTGTATGTACTTAATTAAAAATGTTGATGAAGTGTTTGTCAGTTATTAAAATGTTTAGTTTAAAGATAAAAGTTCCTAATAATAGTTTTATATAAGTATAAGCAGATAAAATATTCGATCTAATATTTATTATACTTGAACCATTTCTACAAACTATAAATATTAATAGATTAAAATAAATTAATATAATGTTTAAATCATTAAATCCCTTAGTCTTCCAAATCCATCACCATGAGACTATTATTCTAAGGAAACAAAGTTAAATAACTGACAAACCAATCATTAGAATTCAGACCTGATTAGGTATCTACATGAAATTATTTTTAAATGTATCCACTAAATAATTTACAATAAAAGAGGAAGAAAATGAGGTTTTTATTTGAAAAACGGAAATTAATATCACCACTGGCTACTTCATTATAAAATGTTTCAAACATTTTAAAATATAATCTTTAATTAAAAATTCCGAAAATCAAATTTTGAATGACTGCATTATTGAAAAAAAAAAGGAATAATTATGCTTGATAAATCACTTTGTATAATAAAATATATATATGAGTATAAAATTGTGTAAGTATTTTAACTTAAATATTTTATTATAAACCCTAAGATTTAAGATTTATAATTTTATAAATGTATATAACTTATATTCCTTTCATTTTGTAATTTCCCTACCCAAAATTAAAGTATTTTACTTTAAATAGTATTTTTTTTAATTAGGTTATTATTTTTTGTTGTAATACAATGTTCTAAGTACGATTATAATGCTTAAAATAATATACTAAATTGCCTATCCAAAGCGCCGTTTTAAATATATATTATTCAAAGTACAATTATAATATAACATTATATTATGTAACACAATGATAACATAATGATTTAGCATGAATATCATTACGTTCACAGAAATCTAGGGATATGTAATTATTATAATTAATAATATTTTACTGTGTAAAATATGTTTTACACTGTATTATGACACACATAAATGTACTTGCATATATTTTCTTAAAATATAGATAATAAATTATTTTAAGACTTTTGACATGACGTCGTGTCTTTTGAATTTTTAAAAATTATTCATTAAATTTAATAACTATTTTAACAACCAGCTACATTAACTCATATCTTAAAAAATACGTTTATATGCTTTTAAAGTCCACACAAATGGAAAGAAGAAAGAATTTCTTCAGGGCACGTCTATTGTTTTACAGTTCGTACTAAATTGTACATCTAATTGTGTGGACAATGACTGAATTACTATCTATCTCTGCGAAAAATAAAAACTTTAAATCTGGTATTTTAATTAGCATTCAACATTTTAATATTTTACATTTTGTCAAGCTTTTTTCTGGTAGAAATTTATATGTATATAGGGCGTAGATAGGCCATCTGAAACTGCAAAAGGTGACATAAACATCACAAGATAACGCTTATCGTTGAAGTTCTGTTTTTAATATATTATGTTAAGATATCTTAACTTTCAGAATAGTTATATAATTTAGATCTTTTGATCTTTTTCTCAAAAACAATACATACATATATATATATATATAAATATATAAAAAAAAACTTAAAACTGACTTAGTATATCGGTTTAGTAGCCGTAGAACTTGTACCTAACATAAAGTCACTAATTAATGTTTTTTTTCCCCAAATCAAGGTTTTTTTTAATGCAAATATAAAATTTAAGATAATACAAAAGGTGTAATCAATTATTTTTCAGATTTTTATATTCCCCGAAGCTATATAAAAATAATAATGATGTACATAATATAATCCCACACGAAAATGATTCGGTATAATTTTACAATAATAATACGCAAATCACCAGCGAACAACAGCGTTCCTTAATAGTGTCAATAATACCCAAACGATCCACTAAATCGCTAACACTTAAAGTTTTAACGAGGCGTAAACAACCTATGGATAATATCATGTTTAATAATAATTACGACACTTAACCATCTGGTGACCGGAATTAATATATTTTAATAGCTGTTCAATTGAACACATACATTTATTACATTTTTATAATTATTGTTTTCTCTTATCGCTTTACATAGCACATAATGTGTGTTATTACATGATAACGCATTTGAATACGGACTAGGTATGTTTACATAATATTAATTGGTTTTCTATTGATTTATATTTTAATTAATGTTTGTATTTCTAAACGCTCTACTAACTTCAAAGATATCACTAAACAATGGTTCCAACATGATATGCAAAATGCAGCCACAGCCCGTCGAATTTAAAAATTCAATAGTAGGTACTCATGTATTAATTCCAGGTAAAATTAATTGTATCGTATATAATCGAAATGTAAACTTTGAACCGTGACTTTCGTGAGTGATGTATGAAACTCCATTACAACAAAACAATAAAATGTAAATTAAAAATACGATAAATATCAAGTTGCAAATATTGAAGACATTCATGTGATTAAAACTACATTGAATCAACCTTTTTTTATTGAAAGTAAATGTTTAAATTCAGGTTTTTCTACATCCCAAATTGGTGATACCAATTTCTTTTTTCAAATTATAGTCTCACTATTTTCTTGTACATGATTAAATAAATATATAAATTGTTTTAATTTAATTTATCCAAATCAAAATCCAAACAACTAATATTTAAGTTTTTTAATTTAGTTTTAGAACGATTATAACTCTAACAATATAGTTCCGAAAGACATGGAGGCTATGATAACTTGTGTTTAAATTTTAATTTCGTTATATAAAAATGTTTCAATTACCAAAAACCATAGCCTATTTCTTCCTAACTCATTATCATGAACCTATTATCCTTAGGTAATATGCAAAATCAAGTAACTTCAAAACTACTCCTTCGAATGTTGACTTTGATACATTAAAATATTCAGAAAAATTATCTACTAAATAATTTGTTGTTTAAAAGGAAGGTTGTCATTTAAAAAGCATTTTTATCTCCATAGAACACTACGTAAGTCTAGTACGAAAATCTTTAAGAATTATAAATATGTATATTCTAATACAGAAAGTGTGTGTTACAATAAATGAAAAAATTGTAAGTGGAACTTGGTTCATCTATTTTGACATACGGTAGCTGACAGCTGTAATCGTTTGTAACTGAACGATAGATCTTTAAAACATAGAGCAGAGATAACATAAGTGATGAAAAAATCTTATTTCAACACTTAGCCTCTTAGCAATTAATTAATATACAAACACTAATATTTCGGATTTCCGTAAATATGTTTATAGTAAATAGTATTTATTTATTTATTTATTACCTCCGCTGGTTTACGTCTCAGAGATTTTTTTATCTTCTGAAAATATATCACTTCTCATCAATAAATATAGCATAATATTCAATACGCAGTAAACATCGCTTATCCGTCTATAAACACACATATGCGCACTATTTCATAGATATTATTATGTTGGTATGTCGGCTTGTATAACATGTGAAGTTTAAAAATTGTTTACGTGGAATATACCAAATGGACTTTCGACACGTGCAAGACGATTCGATTAATTTTAAATTCGCCTGCTCTTGCTGCGCAAATATATTATGCATGTATAATATTTATTTATTACTTTTTGTTAATATCGTCATTAACCCGAAATACTATGTTCTAAGAATTGTCGGCCGGCGAGTAAACGTATACCTAATATATTATCCTGTTGCATTATATTATATTGCATTCGGACTGACTATAGAATTTTACGAAAACTATACAGAAAATACGTCTTGATGAATGCGAGATTTCGCAGTAAGACAGATAAAAATAACTCGATCCCTAACCACTCGAGACAGACTTATTTTTATCATTGATGCGATATAATAAAATAAATACATATTAGGTATACCTGCCGCAGCTCTAAAGCAATAAAACGTTCTTATACATTGCAGTATGCACCCAGTGCACCCTGCTGCGAGTGCTGCGGTAACTTCCTATGCATCGTACGTTATCCTGCGGTGTATTTTAGATAATTTGATCACGGAAATTGGGATTCCGATAACCTGCCATTACGATCGCGGATAACATTTCTATGAATTTCATCAAGATACAATTTTCCTCGAATAATCTATTGCGATATTTTATGTCTATTCAGCTGCAATGCTGCATATACTTGGTTGAGAATTTCTGCGAGAATAATGTGATGTGATCATTAGTATAAACTCACTAGTCACTATAATATATTTTCTAAATCATTAGAAAATTAATTCAACATAGATAAACATATGTTAAGAAAACTAAACTCGTATCACTGCTAGTAGGTACACACAGGATATTATATATAAAATATATAGTATGTACCAGGCGCGGATCCAAGGGGGGGGCTAAGGGGCTTTAGCCCCCCCCTTTGGACGTGTATATACCTACTTATATATTATTACATATTATAATAATATATTAATATATTACTTTTCGAGCACCAACGACTATTCGATGTCGACAGACGGCGGATATCATAGATACTGACATGAAAATATGATATCAGTCATCAGATATATCATTATTATCATAATATAATATGAAATGTCAAGAAACATAAAATAGGAGTGTTTTCACGCTTAACCAAATGTAACCTGGTGGCTGATTGCTACACATTTAATTACCATAGGGAACACTGTTCTATCGAAATACCCATCGATATCGACGATGTCATAAATAGATTTTCTCGACAAAGGAGAATGAAAACTGAAGATTGGTCAAAAGACTAATGAACTTATTTATCTTAATATCTAACTTATTATCTTTTTATTATTTTAAGATATAATTTAATTAATATACAGAGTGATTCTTTTAAGTGGGTATACTAATTATCTCGAAAAGTATTCATGTTTTTGGAAATATTTTTTTACATATTATACATAGTTTAAAATTGTTAAAAAAGCAACGTTTTTATTAAAAAATTATATTTTTAAATATTTTTTATCCTTATAATTTTTTAAGTTTTTTACTTTTTTGAATGACAACATAGATTTATAATTTCATATTTCAAAGCAGATTAATTTTTTGAGTATTTTGATACATAAAAATTGAATTTAGGGCTAGTAGTTTATGAGTTATACGTATTTAAAGTTAGACAAGCGGAGTAGTGGACAAACATTTTGCGGGGTAACCTCGTACCACTCCTGCACTGCGCGCAACTAAACTTTAAATACGTATAATTCATAAACTACTAAAAAAAAAATTTTAATTACAATATTTGTAAAAAAATATTTTCAAAAACATGAATACTTTTAGAGATAATTAGTGTACCCACTTAAAAGAATCACCCTGTATATACGTACTAAAATTATATATTTTGTCTTTGTGTGATATAATTTATAGCCCCCCCCCATTTCATATTTCTAGATCCGCCCCTGGTATGTACAATGTACTATTTTTGAGAAAAACAGAATTTTTTATACTGAGTGTTATTAAAATGGCTTCACCATTTGCAATCATCTTAGAAAATATCCATATCACAGATTCATTTACAATAGTTATAATTTTCTTTAATATCTTATTTCCCTTATCAAAACATACTTACTACTTATATGGAAAATTCTTCATTCAGCATGTCATGCAATATACATAATGCAAAACGATTTATCACCATTCTGCTTATCATTATTATAAGTGAACTTCATTTTTGAAATATACTTTTATTAACTTAAAACAATTTATATACAAATTATATACCTAGTTACTCCTCCTCTCAAAAATGGATTAATATATAAACTTTATCACAAATCCCTTAATTCACTTTTATTTTTATTTTTCTTACTAACCGTGTCTAAAATATTCATATAAATAGTATATAATAAGTGTGTACGTGATGACTGATGACATTGTATAATTTTATTGAAAATATCATTAACAAAGTATATTAATAATGAATATTTATGTATATTTCATAATAAATATATATATATATATATATTTATTTATAATGTATTTAAAATTGATTATAAGTTTATTATCAGTTATGACATAATATATACTTATATTTGTTAAAACTAAAAAATTATACTAAATATAAAATATGTCTTATCGTCAGATTACATAGTAATATACAAACATATTATATATATTTTTAATATGGTATACGTTTTTGTAATACACGCCATTTCATTCATAGAGGACTTATATAGGACAAAATATATTTACCTAGATATATGGTATTATAAATTGCATAATTCATATTGGTTTGGCTATGACACGTACACGAATGTACACATACACATTACACACATATATATATATATATATATATACCCGTTCATATTATTTATTATTTAAAATAAGTATTGAGAGATATGGATTACGTCATGGAAATGTCAATGTGTATTCGACTCTTTAACGGCATTAACCCGGGTGGGCTATATAGTTGCATGGCCACCAAAGATAAATTAATACAACCACTCATGCGATTAAACAGTTTAAATTACTATTATAAATATATAATACGGGCTATATGGCTATATTTAGGTGAGGAGGAGTAGCGTAGTACATAATCGACGCAGTTTCCGTGATTTTAAAATCTATAACATTTCCGTTTAACTTATACAAAGCAAATTTATCGCAGAATATAATATACAATTTTGAAAAAAAATAAATATGATCAAATATTTCTATAATAATGTTCACAGCAAGCTGATTTTCAACTTTTCGCATAAATAAATTATACAATATACCTAACCCTTATATTGCATGTATTGTAAGCATCATATACGTTTACAAGTTGGTGTTCAGCACTCCCCTGACCCTCGAAATTTTTTAAAAAGTTGTAAATTATGTACAAATTATTGTAATGATAAAAAATACAATTTTCTAAAAAAAATTAGTATAATTTATTTATTACTGAAAACTACAATAACGAGTATATTTACCTGGGGTAGTGTTATAAACTTATAACTAAGATTTTGATGGCTATTACAACAAATTATAATTTTGAAGTTATTTAGTAGGTACTGAAGTATACTATTGAATAAAGATAATACAAATATATAATATACATATTGTCCTATTATCTAACTGCCTAAAATGTACAAAAACATTATTTCTTTAGCCAATATTTGATGGTACACAATAATTTATGGTACCAACTTAAATGGTTTATAAATAATTTTTATCATGTATTTTGACTGTGAATTAGTAGTAAATTTTAAAAGCTAATTATTAGTTTATTAAATCCATTAGAGAAGAAATAGTGGTTTGTATAATAATCAATATTATTTGGTGTTGATATGAAAAAAAATTAAAAATATTGTAGAAAACGAAAATGGGTCAAGTAATATTTAAAATATGGCGATTGAAAAAAATGTACCAAAATATATGAAATTTGTCAATGAATTATATCTAAATTGTATTCATTATATATTAAATTATTTTTATCAATTTGTTATACATTAAAGACACAAAAAAAATACAATATTTTTAAAAAAACCTTTGAAATAAATCTGTCGAAAAATTACCCATAATTTCTCATTGGACCACAACAACAATTAAAATTTCAAACAGATTAGTTAAACAGTTATCATAAAATTATGTATTTATTATTGACTATATGTACCTACACGGCTACACATTTATTATAAACATACACGTCACACAAATATGTGTGATAATACTACACAAAAATAAAGGAGTCATGAGTCATGATGGCTCATGAGTCGTAATAATTATGACATCATATATTTTATATTGAATGCATGATACGTAATCGCCACCTACTATATATTCAAGATTTAAGTCTGTCAATTATCATTTTTAGAGATAACGTATACAATACAGTCGATGGCAGAATATGGCAGTGCCTCGCAAATTATAGACGTTTTTATGATATAAATAATATATATTAGGCCATGTGTTCATTACATCTTTTATAGTGTTTCCCGATTTTAATAGGAAATGCAGTCATGATTATACATTTCCCGGATTCTATAGCATTGCTTATACCTAAGTTTATAATATATATATAGTAACATTGTATATACTATATAGTATAAACCATATACGCATATACCTGTTTTATATTATATACTGTAATTAATGCCGAATTTAATGGGTGTCTGAGGGGTATTACACCCCTCTCCACTAAGATATCTGGTTCATTTTAGTCGGAAAATCTGTCATTTTTACATAATAGTCGGCAAGTCCGCAATTATGATTTTATTATGTTGTATGATTATATTATATGAATATTCAAACATTATTTATTATAATATTTAATATAAAATATAGTATTAATATTTGATTTGATAATTTATTAATACTTGTATATATAAATAATTACTATCTACCTGCTGCTCGTCAGCAACATATCTAACTAAGCATATAAATATTCCCTTTATAAGTCGACACTTTGATTTTACACCATCATCAATTCATTTTGTACATGCCACGTATATTATAAATAATATTTTTTCTATTCTGCTGGTGATCTATATATATGTATATAATATATATATATATATATATAATATATAGGTACAACCACAAACTACAGAAAGTTTCAATTCATCAAAACAGGAAAGTTAAATTCAAATTTGATTTATTGAATATAGAATTAAATTTATAGAATACACCTAATATTATAATTTTTATTTTATTATTTTACTTTGTTAGTCTTCAATAAATTGTTAAGAAGATGTCAGTGCACTGTTTGTTTTCTCTCTCTGGCCCATGTACAACATAGACAAAACGCATTTATGCAAAACCATTATTTTTTTGATTTTCAATACCTACCTAATCTTAAAGTAAAATCACCAATTACAAAAACGATAGAAAATAATATTTTTGAGGGTATGACGTCATATAGATTTGTCTAAATATTGTTTCAAACAATTTAAACATTATTAAAAATATTCATTTTTTTTTTTTTTTGAAAGTCCAATATAAAATCAAATAACAATAAAATATAAAACCGATACATGATTTGCTCAAAAATATTATCCTCTATAAATTTGTAATAAGTGATTTAACTCTAAGATTACTTAAATACATTTTTAGAAGTCTAATCGATTTAATACAATGATCGGACTGATTTAAGTTAAATGGGTAGTTTTTGACGGAAAAATTGACCGGATATAAATAGTCAGAAATTCGACGCAGTTTTAGTTGTGTATAAATCGATTTTCCTAAAAGATAGGACGTTACATTTCGTTCGACTTAAATTTTTTCCTCTACAATAATACAGCATCAGACTTTCGACGTTAGGAGGTATAACAATCCGCCGTAGGCGGATTGCCCAGCACAAGTATCGATTTACACTGGTTGATGACTAATTGCTAGACACTTAATTACCATTATTATATTCTCATACAAAAAAAGCACTGGGCAAACGATACGATATGTATCCAATCCGCCGTAGGTGAATTGCTTAGCCAGGTATCAATTTTCACCGGTTAAGGACTGATAGCTAGATACTCAATTACAATTTTTGATATGTTATTTATTTTTTTAACATACAAAAAAGAACCGGGCAGGCGACGGGACGCGATATTACACCAAATTATGATTGATAGCTAGACACTCAATTACCATTTTGGGTATACATTTATTCTTTTTGAATTCAAACAAGCACCGAGCTAGCGTTAATAACAAACTTTTACACCGAATGATAACTGATTACTGATAACTCAGAATCATGGTAATCTTTATAATAATTTTAGAGACCGATTTCTAGACATCCGTTTACCATTCCCTACCGAATTTCCGGTCAACCGATTTTCACTCGGCCACCTCGAAGGTGCCGGAGGCGGCTTCTACGACCCCCGGAATCGAGGCACACCGACCGCTAGTGTATACAATAAAATGCAAGATAATATTTATCATTTTTTAGTATAATAAATAATAATTGTTTAAAAATAATATATTAAATATTTTGTGGTAACGCCCTACGTAACAGAAATAAGATAAAGCAATAGAGAGGAATAATCTACTAAAAAAAAGATAAATACTGCAGATCGCGTTTCTAATAAATATACAATACCTGAAAATAATTCAATCATAATATTGTTTAAAGGACATACACAGTGTGAAACAGGATGTACGAGTTATAGACAAGAATAATGTCACTCTGGAAGAAAATAAAAATATTTCATTACCAAGCACAGATGCTCAATATGTACTGATCTAAATATTTATATATTAAATATCTCAATAAATAACTAAATAAATAAAATAAAAATAAACAATAATTGAATATCTCAATATTCGATCTAAACACAAATAATCTGGAAGTAATGGACAAAAAAGAATTTGATGAAAAGGTTCTGAAGATAGATAACTCCATGTCGGAACAAAATCTAGGCTAATCCAATTACCTACATTTGTTAATGATTCTATAAGATAATCAGAGTTATGGGACACAAAACTTAGCACTGCTCTTTGAGTGCTCTATACGAAAAATAATGGACGATACAATATAGCGATAACAGTTCACACAATTAAAAGATTCTCACCATCACAGTAACCTATATTTTCGACATTACAGGTGTTTTTCATACATAGCGATACTAGTAGTAATGTTGAATATGTTTTGAAAGTGTGAATAAATAATTGCAATTATATCACTTACGATTGTAACTTACAGAACAGTTGCGGGCCAGTGAAACACGATTGTGCCCGTCCTACCATTTTACATGCGACATTATACAAGATTATAAGTACCAGATTCAACTGTATGCTTTACTAATACATTCATGTATTTATATCCCCTCCATCGATATTTGTTAGCGCCGGCTTTGACAGTAATACTGGATCGAAAAACATAGAATTTTCATTTGTCAAATGGTCGACTATTTACCAATCGACCGTGAATGAGTTCATATTCGATCTCCGGTATAACTGGATATTAACCTAATTAAACCCATATTACATTGTTTGATGCTACCAATTAGCATTTATAGAAAGACATTTTCCAACCATGTCATTAATTTTCTTCCAAAAACTGAATTAGGTACTATATATGAGGGTAAGACTAGAAAAACTTATACCAAATCATAAAATGTATCAATAAAAGATGTATAGGTAAGTACCTAATATATTTTAGCTCTTCAATCAATACTGCCGCTAAAGAGAGACAAATCCATCAAAATTGATCTGATTTATTATAATACAAGATACTTTTTTTACCCTGATACTAATAGATTTTCAGTAATTGATTAAGTAGGTATATTTTCTAATTTATTTTTCATAATAAACAGTTTTTAATAATTTTATAAAATTATATATATAATTATTATTCTTTGTCGATATTTACCGATTATAAATTTTACCATCTCTAATACCAATATAATACATTATTTTTATACCTACAATAGTCACATCATGATGCGTAGTATATATGTATAACTACATTTCCGGTTGACTGCAACATCCTATATTATACACCGGCTGGATTTTTTTTTCGCGACCCGCGGGATATCTCGAACATTATTATATGTAAATATACGGCAGACTGCGGAGCATAACTATGTGAATATTATATTTGGTCAATATTATACAGGATGATTCATTTGACATAATCTACAATCCTAATTTCACTAGGTCGATTTGTGTGGTCTGAAAAATAATGCCCATTTATGGTTTGAAGTGTAGGTATACTAATTTTTATTATATAACATATTATTAAAACATTTAAAACATACCTAACGACATTTTCGATGAGAAATCTTATACTTTTTGCTGGTAATTCTTTTTAGATCTAATATTTTTTTTTAATGCAAATAGACAACATTTTAATTAAATTTTTCACTACATTATTGCTGCAGTATGTATGAACTTTTCTAAGAATCTTCATAACCTGTAAATACCAAACACCATAAATAGTATTTTTAATTTACAAATATTTAAAGTTTAGACGACCAAATTAAATTCCAAAGTATTGTAAGTTTCTAACCTGGAGGTCATTACTCAATAAAGGGGAAAAACGAGATAGTAATATTATAATAAGATTAATTATCTAATATCTTTACGATACCGATAATTGTATTACTTTATAATATTATAGGTATATTTCAAATCTTGTAATTTTAAGTAATTTATTGTTAATTGTTATCTTGTATTTCTTAAAATTATTTTTTTTTACAACAACTCATCATCTTATATCTCATTAAAATAAAATTATATTAATATTCAATGGTTTGTAACTGTCAGACAGACATTTATTGTCTGTTAATCAATATACTGTCTTAAAAAATAACTCAAAATAATAGCAGCATCAATCGTCACATTGACTAATATTACAATTACTTATTTATTATTAAAAAACTATTTTGTTTTCTTTGTTCGAATGATTAAAATAAATTTGAAATATTATTTTAATTTTTCAAACTTAAAATGTTTGCGAGTATTTGCTAATATCTAATCCGATTTGTATATAATATTCTCAAAAAGGTTAATAACACTAATCTAAACTAAAACGTTTGAAAATAAATCCAACAAGTTCAATATTCTTTAATCACATATAAGAGTACCATGCATATACCTAGTGTAAAAATCAATTGTTATAAACTATTATATTTTACTTAAAAAAAGAAATATATATTTTAAGAAAGACCATTTA
The DNA here is from genome assembly GCA_020882235.1 of Schizaphis graminum. Classification (NCBI taxonomy): domain Eukaryota; kingdom Metazoa; phylum Arthropoda; class Insecta; order Hemiptera; family Aphididae; genus Schizaphis; species Schizaphis graminum. Next base: position 39,525,057 of record CM037031.1, read on the forward strand.
ACAAAAAAAAATGATACTATATGATAAAATAAAACCACCCAGTAAACAAATAAGTGTAGTTTCAACAGTTGAAATGGATCATCGTGTATACCTGCTACGCATACCTACCTGTATACTACAGACGCAAAGCGTATCTAAAAAAAATAAATGTAAATACATTTTTAAAAAAACAGACCACTGTAATATTGTATATTTTTATTACTCTTGTGACGGAATATTTTATTCGAAACGACCCGGGGGGTATGAATCGTCTGTGTACCTGCGCCACGCCGCCGTAGCCTACAGGATTTTGTCCGATGGGCCGCTCTATAAAATTATTTTTATATTAACGGTACACAAAATACGTACATATATGTGTGTCACATATTATACTGATATTTCATTAGCGATTCGCACGACGACGCGACGGGACTACGGGAGTAGTATTATCATTCTTTGGTGGTATTGTTTTTGTGTTTTGTAATTACTGCAGCTGCGATCGAATGATAATAAAATTATTTTCACCCCTCGTGTACGTTTTAACTATTTTTTTATTTATTCACTTTTATAAAATTATAATATTAATTTGTTTTTGGTAGATAGTTAAATTATTATTACCATATATACAGCTCTACGATTATTGCGCGAATAAAATAAAATAACAGGACAATAATATGATAATAATTATGATGTAACTCCTCGGTTGTTGATCTTTCGTGAATTGTGAATTAACATTTTAATGTTTTTTTTTATATAATCTTTGTTCTTTATATTAGGTAATTATATATACGGTACACTAGTACACTACCTAAACAAACAGTGCACGTGTTCCTAACAATATATATATCACGTTGCGAATAATAATAATAATTATTATAAAACGTTGTGACAAAAACGGCTTTTGTTTTGTACTACTTATTAAACGAATAACGTCGTTGAATTTTACATATTTCAGTAAAATAATATATTATATTCTTACAAACAAAATAATAATAATCGAAACTACTTAACACTGAAAAGTCAGTACCTACGCAACAATATATTTCTTATATATTTGTCGTATATTATTATATAAGTATATTATACACCGCGTATTAAGTTTCAACATTTTGCGTTTTTAAGTCGTATAATATTATGCATAATATGCGCTCAAATTGTTTAAAGGTTTATTTTTGCCGTACGAGTTTAGCGTATAAGCCGATAACTCATGACAACGGATATAACGTCACGTAGGAATGGCCGGTGCGCAATTACAAAACCTATGTCAACAGGTGTATTTCAATTCTAAATAATATACATAATAAATAACTAAACTTGTGAACCAGGAAGCCCAGTTGGTACTCTCAGTAAATTATTTTTATGTGTAAAGTGTAATCATCTAAACAATCTAAACGTTTTTCTGATGAAATGGGTATATATTTTGTAAAGAAAAAATTGAAAATATGCTACTATCAATTTGATTTTAAAACTGAACATCCTTCTGTATACCAAATTCGTCAATTATTAAATTAAATATAATCTTCTTCAAAATGAAATAATATTTCTCATTTTCCCAGGTATCTTCATGGACATAACGCAGGCTTTCGACCGACTCGACCGAGTGTTAGATACATGAACTTAACAAATTCAACTTTTTTACCTGCACCATATTACGAATTATTATTCGCTCATATCTATTCAATATTTATACGAGATACGACTGGCATACCCATTACAACAAACACCGCCATGGCCATTTACGCAGACGACACCGCAATACTTTGTGCTACAATTGACCCTGAAGAAATATCCAACCTACTGCAAATCCGCTTAGATTCAATAATTGATGACAGTTCACCTAAGGGGCGAATTAAAATAAATCCAGACAAATCTATACATGTACCGTGTAGGTACGTTAAAATGAACCGATCTCCATCTGTTTACTTTCAGGATATACAAATTTCATCATTTTCTGATTTTAAATATCTCGGCATATTCACTCTTGATAAAAAAAAAACTAACTTATGGGACACCTATAGTGTCCTATACATTAAACTAAAAGAAAAAACAGCCGACTACATCCACTTTTTCCAATATTGGTATCATTGTAGAATTAATCCATATTCAAGTTGGCCATCCCTGTTATATACTTATATACTATATGCACTTATTTATTTAATAAATAGTTCGTTTGCCTTAATAAATCCATAAATGTAAAATTATTATATCATTTTATTATATTTTAAATCGTATCTAAATAAAAGATTCTCTGTAATCTATTATATACAGTCAAATTATAAATGTATATTTTCTATAAAACCCCTTCCCACTATTTCAGATTTCTAGATCCGCGATTTTCATAAGCCAAAACGAAATGTATGTGTGAGCCATCACCCAATAAATAAAAATAAAACAAGTAGCTAAAACAGCTTTCAAGTCTCGAGGAATCTATTTATTTATTTATATAACTTTTATTGAAATCGGTCAAATGATTTCAGAAAAATTAACCGTTATCAGCGTAATCATTACGGCAACGCGTTTTCAATAGATAAGTTGGCTTGTACAAAATTTTTATAGCCCATCAATTTTCTTGCAGAGAACGATGAATATATGTTTACAGATTTACATACCAATTAAATTAGGTACAGTTTATTATAATTTATTGTTGAATCGTTTGGTTTTGAATATTATTCGACATTCGAGCATTGAAACTATTTACTGATAGACGATTAACAATATTCTACACCACTAAGGTACGGTAAAAAAAAATCAAATAAATATATTGTGTGGACACTATTAATTGAATCTGATACTCTGATAATATTTTTATGACCAACACCGCAAGTAAATTTAATGTACCTAAATAGTATCTACTCGTCATCACTACGTCCGTATATACACCATCGATTTGAATACGCTTATTAATCTTCGTAATGATATTGTTCATCGCAAATCACTGTAGGTTCGACAGGTAACGTACTCGATCCTCATTGTACAACTAAGTTCTTATCACTCAATTGGCCATAGGTACTTTATAATATTCTATTGATTACAAAAATGACGCATAAGTAATAGATAAAGTATAATATAATGTAAATGTATGAGTCGTTGTGAAATGTCGATTTGGTATCCATACTGCTCCGGGCGAGCAGCCGACTTGTAAAATTACATACCTACCATACTTAGTCAACGTGTTTACCTTAAAAAATCTATTGAGGAAGTGTCACCAACCCACACACACCTATCAACCGTGCAAACCCTGTACCTATATACATACGATTTTAAACTAGTACAGTCGTCCGTTTTTATTTTTACACATTGCATGTTATAATTGAAACACTTGACGAAAATCAATACACATTGCTTAATTTTTTTTACATTTCTTAAAACGTAAACACAATATAATTATAAATCCACCATTTCGAATTTTGAAGCGACGCATAAATAGAACTTTTATTTGAAGTCAAGGGAAACCAAATAAATTATTACAATTATTTGAAACACAGTAAGTAAATACGTTGTAATCAACAGACTACACAATCCACGATTAAATGAAAAAAAAAACAACAAAACAAAGTTATCTTTACTAAAAAATATCTATCAGATAAATACTTCTCGACTGCAGTACAAGACATGGCACATAAAAACTACGTGATAGACGAAGCAAGGGTAATATTAAAATTTTTATGATGATGTATCTTAACTCGTTACCAATATAATATACTTATTAGGTATACACTTAAGCTATGATGTACTTCTAAGTGATTGCATCAGTGTTTTTGACAATAATACAAACAAATTATGTAGTATCGTGGATATATGCGAAGTTGTACAGTTACTAAATTCAAATTTTTACAAATGTATAATTAGAATCAACATCAATATTAACATTTAAATTTTAATGCTTAAGTCAAATAAACTATTTCAATTACCATATTGTTCGTAATATTTTGGATCACCTTCCAAGTATGAAATATAATTTTGTGGCCAGTGGTCACGTGAATAAAAAACAGCTAAAATTTGAAAAAAGTGAACATTGCAACGCGGTCTAGCGTCGAAAGCGAGCAGCAGATATGAAAAGTACTTCACGTGCTCAGAAGACAGAAAAGTTCATCGTCAATAGATGCATTCTTATTTTATTTTGCAACGGATTTTTATTATTATTATAACTATTGATTATAATATTTAAAAAAAATGTTTAATAATTTGATCACTCATCTTTTTGATAAAGTGGTTTGTTTTTTGAGTGGATTCTGTGTTTTTCAATACTTTATAGTCCTGCATTAAAATGTTTCATTCCTACTTGACGTTTTTTCTGTTTTAGATAATAATTATGTTATTCTTACTTCTTTAAAACTTTTGAGATCGATGAATATTCGGAATCGTTTCAAATTTTTATAGTTTTTGCTAGTGTTCAAGTTTGTTTAATTAATTTTCTTTTGTTTTTTTTTCATCTTCATGAGTATTATAAATTTATATACAATAAGGTAATACAAATAACTGACAGGTGTAATCAACTAACAATGTAATAACTTTGATTAAAATAAAATAAATAAATAAATTCTTATCATTTTTTTTTTTAATTAAGTTATGATTATCGTTACTATTATATTATTATTATATATATATACCTATATATATATATTTTAATGTAGGCAAATATTAATAAGAACAAAAGTTAAGTAGTGTTGGTTATTAATTACATTTATAAGTTATTTCAGTAGCACCTATATAAATATATTAATGATAATTATATTATAATACATTATTTAATATTTATTTACACTTTCGTTTAATTCCTCATTTTACCTAAACCAATGTTTCCCAACTTGTGGTCCGTGGTACCTTTCTTCGTAAAAAAAAATGTAAATTATAAAGTAAAATAATAAAAATTAAACATTTTTCGATAAATTTTGTGTATTCTTGTTAATGAGCAAAAAAAAAGGTTTTTCTAGTTTGCGTAAAATTGAGGTGGTCCGCGACCTAAAAAATATTGTCGAAGTGGTCCGTGGTGATAAAAAGGTTGGGAAACACTGACCTAAACCATATATTTTTGTCCGTGAATTAATTTTAATTTTTTGATTATTATAAATTATAATGTTACATACACGAAAGGTCGTATTTTTTTTATTTATCACAAAATATACGTACTTTTCAATTTTGATATGGCGTTGTGTAAATTATTTGCAAGTATTAATATTTAAGTATGAAGTAGGCGCACTTCGGCTGTCTTCCATTGTAAATAAAAACCTACCTAGTTCAAGCCTTACGCGTATTCGTTAGTTTCATCGACCTCCAATGCTAAATAAATATTATCTATATGCATGCCTGTCGAGTCCTCTGATTTTGATATATTATAATATACTATGGCTGCAATGTCTTTTAATAATGTACATATACATTATACATAGGGTGATACTTTTACCGTAATCGCCCATTATTTTAAAAACTATTGACATTTAAAAAAAAAAAAAATGTTTACATGACAATATTTACACAGTACATATATATTGTCTTATTAAGTTTATAATATATATAGTGTATTATATAAACTTAGTATTGTAATAAGTTTTGACGAGCAGAACATAAAAGTGGGGTGTTTATATAAGGGAAAGATTAGAGAGATATATCTCCCCTAGACTGCCCTTTTTTAGCTTATATTTATATGGTAATAGACAATATTTATGTTTTTTCCTAAATAAATCCTAAATGCCTCACTATACTCAGTAACAGGGATATAACCCACAAAATGTTGGTCTTTCATCCACTACGAGACTACCTATTATTATATTACACATTATTCTACCTTTCTATCTAGGAATTTGAAAGCGTGTCTTACAAGAGCCAAAGAGTGTCTCACGTTAAAATTATCACCCGGTATACCTACACAAATATTTGCAGCGGCAACCAAGACTGTTATCATATAATATAATACAATTCATCCAAAAGTACTCTACGTCAAAGGCTCGCGCTCAACTGCAGCGTTTGAACTTCTTTCATTATGTGCTGAGAAAGTTTGCTAATGCCTCGTACACTATTATTTAGTATATACCTACGCGGAATTTCTACTATATATATACACAGCGAGTTTTCAAACTTTGTAGACGGCCATTTGTGCAGTGTGCGTGTGTATGTGTGTGTATGCGTTTCTTTTACGGCTGTAACTTATGTATAAGGACTGAGTATCCATATACCCTGATGACGAGACCACTTCGATGACTGACGATGACGTGCTGAAAACTAAAATCCCATCACAAATAATAATTCATGAAGACATTTTATTTAATATTATATGATAACCCATCGCCGACCGTATGAAAAAAATCAATGATGGTTTATTTTTTTAAGCTTATATACTTTTTAATTACATCACATTCGTCGGTCTTGCTAATGGTCGGATAATAATTAAAGGTGAATATGTAAAATAATATAATATTAGCAGTGTATTATATTTCTCATTTCGTACATGATTTACACGCTTAAGCACAGTTACAGTGGCTAAATCTCGTGCGGGGCGTTTAAACAATTTATGCGATCATTAAAATAATTTATAATGTTAGTAGGAACAGTATTTCCAATTATCTATATTCCAGTGGCGTGACTACAGGTGCTAGACATTGCACCAACGACCTGTAAAATCGTACGATAAATATTTCACGACTCTCACACAACAAAATTATGAGTTCAAATTAATTGTTGATAACCATTTATTAAATTTTCGACAAACGTCCTGTCGTCCATACAGAAAACTGTAACGGACACGGAATCCGTTAAAAGGTATAATGAAACTACCAGCGACAAACGTATTACAGACACACGGCAAGACGGAACGCGTCGTCTCCGCGTGTGAACTTTCGAAACCTATTGATAGTCAAGTACTTGGGAGATGTAGTTAAATTCATCAGATGTCCGGAGGTTCGTAAAACCTAAAAATTAGATTCCAATATTATGTGTATACAACCATAAGTAACGCTATCATTTTTTAACGGCGCATTGTGTAGATAATTTAAGGACATTCGTGTGTAGAATGCAAATCGCTTGTATCATGCATAATATTATTAAAATATAATTCCATTATAATTTATTATAGTGTTGTATGAAGTAATATGAGTAGCAGGGTTATCAAGTTAATTATTATAATATATTATATAATTTGATAAAACAAGAAAACATGTTTAAAAGGTGTTGCTTAGGATTATTTATTTGTCTGTACAGTGATAGTAATGATTTAACAATAAACAACAATTCAAATTAGTGCTACCCTTCATTACAGTATAAGTATTTAGTATTATACCTTTTGCCTACATGGCTATATATATTTTAGAGGTTGTGATACGATTACACGAGTAATGAACTACACGGGTACCCGTGTTTTTACCTATGACGGGGTTAAAGCCCATTTAATAAAATACCTGTGAAATGTTGAAATTGTTTATATTTCTGTTGAAATTGAATACTCATATATTTAATTAATGAAAAGTAATTATAATAAATAATACAGAATATAATAATAATAATAATAATAATATTTTAGCGTTGTAAATTTAAATGATGTTTAAATTATTTGTGACAATATTTAAACAAATCAATATAAATGTTATATTATTATAAATATATTTATTTGAAGTATATATAAATTCTAAATTACAATATACACGGGCTTTAATATATTTTTTACCCGCGTACCCGGACATTATGTATCCGTGTATTCTGATACCTGTTCGCAACCATGACTTCTAGTATAAATATATTATATCATATGCTACTTGATTAAAACAGAAAGACTGTGACTAACTATAATCAATCTATGCAAATTATGATGCATGTGTTATTATACTGATTAATTGTATGTAAGTTTCATACTTGAAACCTAAAAAATGTTGTAAACATGTTCCTCATTATTTATTTAAATTAATATGTTATAATTTATTGTTTAAAACATTACAGAATGACTTAACAATAATCAATGAAAGTTTTATTCATAAGAGTAAATAGTTATGTTTACTAGATATTCATTAACAAAATAAGTATATAATTAATTTTGAAAGATTATGCGTACCTATATGAAAGACTGTTTAAACAATAACTATGTAATAGAAATAAATATTTCTGTTGACCTTTATCCACAGAGACACATTTTCAACAAAAAACTGGGGAAACTATTTTAGTCTTGTGATTATAAATTACTAATTGATTAATTTCAAACTCCCCATACAATGCTTCACATTCAATAATCATATACCGAAAGTTTTACATGATACATAATATTTAAATTTAATATTTAATGATATTAATTTATAAGTATAGAGTTAAAACAAATTGACCAAACATGGCATAAATTATGGTGTGCTAAGCACATCCTTCTTTTCCAGAAAATTGCAGCTATTTTTAGGCATTTATTTGTTTTAACTAAATATATATGTATAGATCATGGATGCAGATATTATGTTTATCAAATTTTCAAAGATAAAAAAATTTAGAATGTATACAACAGTTGTAAGATAATGACCATGTATGATATACATACAAAAATAAAAAGCAATACACAATAATGGCGTTATGTATACGTTTATATATTATTCTTATTTTTCAATATTATAAAGATGTCTTTTTGTTTCTATTTACTAATATTATTAAATAGTTCCACAGTGAATATATAATACTATAATTTTGGTCGATGATAAACATTTTCAATAGCAAAACAATATCACATAATACTTAATGATAATAATAAAAAAAAATTATAATAATAATTTAATACAATCAGTTAAGGATTAAAATTATAGATGAATGCAGTTTTATTTATATATAAATATAATAAACAATTGATTCAAAACTCATAAATAATAATAATAAAAATAATTGTAAAAATAAATTAAGAAATGTGAGTTCTTTTATATTAATTAAAATTCATAAAATGCCAACGTTTCAATAACAACACAACACTTATGAATGCAAATGGATATAAATATATCATAATTGAATTGACGCTTAAATTCACTAAACTATAATAAACTATATTAGAATGCAAACACGCCTATCCAGTTCACAGTGGTCTTTCATACTTAATTTATAAGACAAAAACAATTATACAATTATGTATATTTGATAATCAATAAATATATAATGATAAAAGATTGTCAGAACATTGGAACCAAGTATGTTGTATCAATTTTTTCTAGTTAAACTAACAATTTTAAAGGCCACAGCATTAATATTATTATCTTACACTTTTTAATATTTTTAACATTAGTATACATTAAGTTAGGGTGGTTCAAAAAAATAATAATAATAAATACGAGTTACGATCAACAATGTGATATAACAAATCTAAACTAAGAATTTATTAATTATTCTGCTATTATTAAGGTAAGGAATTAAATTAATAACTGGTTTAAAACAATATTGTTGATACAGCAAATTTGTTTTAACTTTAAAAATTATTATAAATTATAAAAAATACAAATTAATTGCATATTATTTTGTAAAAAAATATAAATATACTAAAAAAAAAAACAATAACTTATAGGTATATACTATATTTGATTATTTGTATAATCAAATTTTAGAACACAAATATTATTTCCAATTAAAGGAACTGATATGTTGGAAAATAATTCAAAAACAATTTTACTCATTCACCTGCTTGCATACATTATTTTCCTTAGCCTAGCTAAAAAACAATGATAACACATTTAATTGAACCACCCCTTTTAAAATATAACATGAACACTTACAAAACTTAGACAATGTTTTTAAAACTAAAGCACAAAAAAATTGTAATTTATAATAGAATACAATAATATTAGAGTAACAAAAAACTATAATATTATGCAACATTTAAATGTTAATGGAATGTTACAATATCTCAGCACGTTTGTGTTACGGAATTACTAACTATTCAATCTACATAGTAAACACATTAAAAATATGGATGGAATCTTCAGAAATCATAATAATACAAAATTTAAATAAAGTTGTTCGATTACAAAACACGTAATTGATTAATAATAGGCTAAAGAATAAATTATAAAAAAAAACAATGACAGGCCATAACAAAAATGAATAAATAAATAAACAAATTAAATTAAACAATTGAAAAGATAAAAAAAAATGGAATGTCAAATGTAGCAATAGAACACATAAGTATAAATTTGGATATATAATTTAGAAGGAATTTTAATTAAAAATAAACTAAAAAAAGATAAGTTTGCTATTACTTTTTTTTTTTTGTTCATCATGTTTGTTGTTGCTGTTGAATTTCAATTTTTTCTACAGTCATGTCTGGATTCATTTCTGTAGCTTCTTGTATGGCATCAGCCAATGCTTTGTCATGATCAATTGGATCCCCATCACTCTGAATGGTTATTTTTTGTTCAACTCTTGTCTCAACAACACCATCTTTTTCGGTTTTATACTAGATATAAGAAAAACATTTTTTTTTTTTTTTTTTTAATATATTAATCAAAATAAGTACATTTATATTTTACTTACTGTTACAGTTTCAACAGTTCGTGTTTTGCTAGAAATGGCTTGTGTTGAGACAATCTCTCCTGTGAGTGTGTAAGATTTGTCATTAGCAGTGATGTTTATGTTATGTCTCTCTTCAGCAGAGTTCGAACCAGCCGTCACATGTTCGGCCTTAAACTCATTCTGAAAAAAAAGAATAATTAACATAATAATAATTAAAATTAAGTACTTTAATAGCTTTAATTTAATTTCATTTAATTTTAATTTTTTTTTTTTTTTTTTTTTCTAGTTGCTCATATTAAATTAAGAGTTCAGTACCTGAAAATTGCTATTATAATATCCTAACCCATTAGACTCATCTAATGGACCTTCAACATCAATTGGTGTGCCTGAATCATTTGAGCTAAGGCTTGAACTACTTGATGCTCTACTTAGCTAAACATGCCAAACGTATAACAAATACAAAATGTTAAAAACATGCTAAAATAGTTCAATATTAAAAATAATACAGTTTTATTTCTTATATTTTTTAAATATTACTATATTCATGCTATGCATATTATAATATATTAAATTGACTGTTATAAAAAAAATAAAATATTGAAAAAACACTTTTAATACAAAATGTAAGTACAAAATTACAGTTGCAAAGGATAAAAATTAAAATGCAAATATTTACAAATTTAAATCGATAAATTTTTACCTCAATTTTTGATTCTGGTGCAAGAATTGTTGATGTAGATATGACTTCCTGTGTAACAGTTCTTTGTTCTTGACGAGTACCACTAGTTGTTGTTGTATGTGCTACAGTTTTCTCTTCGACCTAAACACAACAAATAAACTTATTAATAATATAAAATTTAATGCTTCCAGTAACATAACTTCTTAATAGAACAAATAAAAATGTACTAATAAATAAATCTACTTCACTATACCTGACTGGTTTTAGAATTTTTTTCCAAATCCTGATGAGTAGTTGCTGTACGTGTAGTTACTGCTGTCGCCTTTACATACGGAGGCCTACCAGTAGCTGTGTCCAAACCTTCAGCCTAAGCATAAGCAAAAACAAATCCATGCAAAAGTAAAAAAAAAATTGTAAGCCAAATTTGCACAACTACTATTACCTTATTGTGCTGTGTTGATACAGTGACTTCACCAGATGTTAAATCTTCAACTTTTTCCTCAATATTTTGAGTAAGGCCCTCTTTATCCTGGATCATTGTCTGTTTAGTTGTAGTTTTTACAATCAAAGGTGCAGTACTAACTAGTGGTTTATCATCTTCATAATTTTTCTTTTCATTTTCAATGAAGTCTGATAATTCTTTTTTTACGTCTACCTCAGTTTTATCTTTTGATCCTCTACCAAAAGAGCCCAATTTGTCCATTGCTTTTTCTAATACCCCTTTACCACTGTCATTTTCTTTTGATTTCTTATTCAAAACACCTAATTTTGAATCAATTTTTTTCTTTTCAGTCTCAATAGTAGTTTCAGAACTGGTTGAGCTAACTTTTTTTTCCAACACAGTCTTAGTAAACGCAACTTCACCAGAGGGTTCTATTTTTGTCTCAAAATTAGTTTTAGGTTCTTTTTTGACAGATTCTTCTTTATGAACTGCTGATTGTACATAATTAATTCCTGGTGTTTTAATACCATCAGTGGCAGCTTTTTCCATGAATGTTTTCCTCTTTTCTGCTGCAGTTTCCGCAACTTTCTTTGCCTCTCCAGGTGCATAATTAAATGCTAGGCCTTGTGCTCTTTTACCAGGAGATGTTGGAATTTCAGAAATACTTTCTTTTGACTTTTGCATGTTATTTTCATAGGTAAATCCACCAACTGGCTTACGTTTTTTGGTAGCACTATGTTCATCTTCCATATAATTGTACGTTTTAGTAAAACTAGGTGATGTAGAAATAGCAGATACATTCACAGTAGTTTCAGCAATTGAACGATCAGCAAACGTAGCATTTGATGATAGATTGGAAGTAGTACTGTCAACAGTTTTTAGACTTGTTTTTGATTCTTTTTTTGGTTTTTTTAGATCTTTTTTTGTTTTCAATTTAAATTTGTCTAAACCTTTGGGAGATTCCGGTTCCACACTTGTATCAATGCTATTATCAGTTTTTAATTTGTCTTTAGATTTTTTGGATTTTAAACTAAAACTGCTAAAAATACCTCCAGGACTCTACAATAAAAACAAACCAAACAATATGGAAACTAAGAAAATGCATACAAGTATACTACAAATAAGAATAACTTATAAAGTAAAATTACCAAAAAACTAAATTATAATATATCATATTCACTCATGTTAAACCATATACTATTTTTTTTAATTGAAGAATAAAAATGCATAGATAAAAAACAAATAATAAAAAATAAAATAATTTCAATCACAAAAAATATAAAAAATAAATAATAAAAGTAAAAGTCAGAAACAGATTTTCAATCATAAATATAATACAAATTGTTACATTATAAGTAATATATGAATAGCAAGTAGGTATCATTTTCAAATAATATACCAATTATTTAAGAATATTTTAAGAACAGTAGATAAACCAAATGCATGAACATGAATAATTTGTATCTGAAGAATGATATTTAATGATGAAAGTCTGATTATTATTAAAATGATAATTTTTTTTTAATTGTGTCAATAATCTTTTTACAATATCCTCCAAATTCCAGTTGTTATTTATTCTAATTTAATTCATTTGCTTAATATTATGTCAAAGTATAACAAGGAAGTATAAAACAAAATGTAAGAAAAAAAATAGTTGACTATAAATCTTTTTTTCCTGATTAACCAACAGGCAAAGGAAGCTATATGTAAACAATACTACTTCACTGAACCCATCGTTTATTGATGTATACAATTACACAATAATAGCATAATGCATACATTATATTGAACTATAGATTTACTAAGAATGATTTAAATAATATACATTTCTTATCAACTTTAAAATATCTTAATTCAATCAAAATCATTTATACATAAAAATCTGTTCCTTAATAACAAATAATTAAAACTAAAAATATTATAAGTTCAAAATTTATATTAAAATCTGTATATAAAAATCTATGCTCACCTTCAATTTAGACTTTTCACTATCTTTAATAGAATTTTCTTTTGAAGTATCTAATGAATTGATGCCTGAAATATCTGCACTTGTGTTTGTATCATTTGGAGATAAGGCTTCACGTTCTTTAGTTATAAAACTTGTAGTTTTTATGGAAGGAGAAGTATCACGATTTTCTTTTTCATCATCTTCTTCAACACCGATACCACTAAATTCAAAATTTCATGTTTAATTTTCTAGCTATTAAATAGAAAATATGTATGCTTACTTTGAAACTTTAGGCACATCTTTGTCTTTTTTCCTCCTCATAAAATTAAACGATCCTGTTGGTAACACAGCAATTCCTCCAATTGGTTTCTAAAAGTAAGTAATAATATAATTGTTTAGAATACAATAAAAATAATAACATATACAAATATATATATGAAGTATACATTCCATAATTTAATTACTATATATTTATTTAGTATTTTTAACAATATGATGATAAATAAAATGGAATTAAAATTAAATTTAAAAATATGTATAAATACAACAATTAATTTATTAAGTTGTTACATTAGCTAAATGCCTAAATTAAGCTAAATATGATTATTATTATTATTATTATTGTCTGTTGTACAGATAATATTTTAAGTAAGCTATTATAAAATACAGTAACGAGTAATTAATGTATTGTTTAAAATGTATTAATAAGTTCCAAAAACAATAAATATCACCTGTATAAAGTATAAGTCACAATATTATAAGTCATAATATTAATTAAAGATAAATCTGAAATATTTAAAAAAATAAAAAAATAAAAAGCAATTAAATAATAAATAATCAATATTTTATTATTTATTATAACTATATATGAATTATTATAACCCTATTATGTAATTTAGCAAAAAAATTAATTCAGAATATATAAAAACATAAGATATATATTGAGTAACCTATTTATTTACAAGTGAGATTGCATAAACCGTTTATTATAAATTAACTAAGGGATAAAACAGTTGATTATTTTGTTTATTATAATGCATTATTTATATTTGATTTGGTCAACAATAGTCAATAAATATAATAATTATTTATTTATTATATTTATTGTAAAAGTATATACATACATTATTAAATATACTACCTACTATCTATATTTAATTCACTTTAAGTATACCATTTCAACATTTTGTGGTGGTCAGAGGGTATAGACTACAATCATGCTTAATATTCAACGACATCAAAGAGTGTCATTATCAGTCTCATAACAGTTAAAGTTGAATGATAATTTAAAATGTACATATTCTTATTAAAAATATGTAGTAGAGTAGCAGTACAATAGTATTGGCCCATACCACGCTAACACTGTGGTACTATGCTACAAGTGAGATGTGAGAGCCAAAAGGTGGAGTCTGACTGCCATCAACAAAATGCTAACACTGAGAAGTTTACTCTTAAAATAAACAAAATAATCTATGAATATATAATATAGAATAATATATGACCACCTCAAATAAAATTCAAAAGCAAAAAATCTCAAACCATAATTAAAGTAATACTTAATAAAAATTATAGAAATACGATGTATTATTAATTATTAATTCAATATTTTAGTAAATTATTAAACTACATTAAAATTTGATTTTTGTTTTATTTATGTATACTTAGATAAAGAAAACTAATATACATTTTTAATAGACAAAAGAAAAATAGAACTTAATAACATGTCCATAAAATGATAAACACTTTCATAAATATGCAATTTAAAATAATTTAATTTTCTAATATGTGCGAAATTATTGAAAAGTTGACCTTGGAATAAACAAATTTCAACAAGAATAAAATATATTTTAATCAACACGATTTAAAAAGGTCTATGGTGTGATAAATATTCTCAAGGTCAACTTTGCATTAAATAATAAATAATATTATGAGTGCAAATATTTCTGAAAAGTCATAAAACTATATACCTTAGACTTATGAATGTCTGAGCTGCTTCTTTCGGCGTCGTAATTGCCTTCCTCTGTTACAGAGCTGTCATGAGAACTTATGCTCACTTTTTCTTTTAACTATTATTAGTGCCCAATAACAGAAGTTAATTATAAAATAATATGATAAGAACTTAAAATTTTCCAAATGAAGTATTTAATTATTGAAACTTATCTAATATTTTATTTTTATAATACCTTTTAATATTAACAAATAACTAATACCTTTTTTTTATCGATTTTGTTGGTCATTCCACTTTTTCCAATATTGTTTTCTACGTCAGAAACACGATCAGGAGGATGAGACATTGTGTGTCTTTTAGACTCTGGTTCCATTCCAAAATCTTCTCCCAAATGTCTGGTTCCTCCTAAAGCTTCAGGTTAGAATATTTAATTCATTAAAATATACTATATAAGCAACAACATAAATACAATTTCTTACTATCCATGCTTCTAGAAGTTAATGTTCTTCCACTTAAGCTCCTTTGGAATTTTGGTGCAGGTCTATCAATTGCTGCTTTTTTAGACTCATAATGAGTACGACCAGAATAACGGAACCTTGAACCCAAACGAGGAAACAATCCAAGTTTTTGAGTTGGTTCAGGGGTCATCAGCCTAATACAAATTTAATAAAAACCAAATTATTTTTGAGTTTGTTATAAATTAAAATTGTAAAAGTACAGACCTAAAGAAAGTATGATGTTCAACACAAGTTTTCCATAATTTTTTAGCAAGTCTATGGTTGGGCAATTTAAAACCAACTGTAGCCTCTTGCTGTTCAAATTCACCTGGACGAATTTTAATGTAATAGTGGTTTCGCTTGTAAGAAATTTTCAATATTTTAGGCCATGCAAAACGATTAATCCGTAAACGATCTCTATGAACGAGCAAACCAGAAGAACATACTCCCAACATTATGTCTACACCTTCAGAATCTTTAGCTGGGTGTAAGTCCACACCATACATAGCCAATTTTTTAGCATTGTTCAAATAATTTAACTCTGCTTCAGCTGGTGTTTGACCTCTAATTTATAACATTTAATAATAGTATCATAATTTGTTTTTAAATGAATTAATCTTAAATAATAATATAAATAATTAATCTTACTTGTGCGTTCTATGAAGTTCCATGACTTTTTCTTCAAGTTCTTGTGACTGATTTGGAGCAAACTTAAACTCTTTCAAGTAATTTGTGTTATTTTTGTGTTCATCAATGTCATAATCTCCCAATTCAGACTGAACCAAATATGAACCCAAAAGTGCATGAGTGACAAAAGAACAAGGCAACCTAGTAAAGAATTAATTTTTAAATATCTATCATTAAATTTTAATTTTAACTAATATACATACTTTCCATTAAGAATATCATTTCTAATTTGTAAACATAGTTGATAACGGGTGATATCTTCTTGAAGTTGATTTGGATCAGGAGGATAAAACTTCATTTCAAAATTAAACAACCATGGTTCACCTAAATGTAAACAATAAGAATTAGAATAATATGCTTTATTAAATTTATTAAAATTCAATTGAATTCAAGATTTTACAAACTTTTTAAAAACTTTCCAATGCGTTTATCCATTTCAAGCCAATTATGAGGATCACGTCTATCCTCATAAGATAGACCAAAATAATCCCGTTCTAATAAATTTAATCGATCACATATTTGATCCAATAACTCTTGACCTTTAGCTTTTCTCTGCAATATAAAAATATACAAATAAATAATTATAAATAAATATTTTTTTAAAAGAATCAAATAATACAAAAATGTATTAATATATTAAATATATTGTAAATAAAATATTATATTTTAAGTTCATTAACTATAAAAATATTTACATCAATTTGAATATCTAAATATGATCCATCTAATAAAAGGACACGAGCTAGAGCAGTCTTGCCTTTACGAATTGATTTCTTCTTTGGTGAAACATTGCCATCAGACGACTCATTTTCCATTGCCGTCATTTTACTATATCTATTAACAAATTTAACAAAATTATGGTTTTATAATTAAAATATTTAAAAAATATATAGGGTACAGAAATTAATAAGTATTACAAAAATGGTTAGGATCATAAGCCTTTAAAAACATGAATTTTTAACTAACCCGTATTACATTTTATCAATACAATAAATAATTTGAAAAATTAATCAACTAGGTAAGAGTGTAAGACTAGGTAAAATATATTTCATCATTACTAAACCAAAATCTTAAAATAACTATATTCTACAATATACAATGTTAGTTAAATAAATATTTGTATTGTTTTTTAACACATATTGTGAGTAATATTGTCTAAAATAGTTAAAAATACCAAGAAACTCCAAAGCGCATTCACAACTCGTCGGTATCGTTCGGTATTTCAGTTAATAGGTAATATGTTGCCAACATCCGACATTATTATACTGTATTATCACACGCGTATTGAAACGCGTACCGAACATGCATGACATGGCAGTTGTGAACGCACCATAAAAAAATTTTTATTAGCGATAGGACTCTAGTTAGCCAAGCCTTATTCATAGTAGTTTTCAGGATGCGATAATTTATGATGGCTTTCAAACATATAATAGAATAAATACCAAGTTAAATTAAAAAAAGCAAACTATATTATTTATAGCCCTAACTTTTAAATTCTGTTGAGCAATCAATATCATTGATACGATTTTTTTTATAATATATATAAAATTTCTATAGTTTTTTTTAATTTTAACATGAATTACATTAATAAAATATATATTAAAAATAACATCGATAGTATTAATTTTAATAACAATTTAATTTGTGAAATATCAGTTGAAAATTAATTAGGTATAGTGTTTATTGTTTAATCATTGAATATCTTTTTTAATTATTATAAATGTCAATTTTGAATTTACAAAATAAAATTTAAAATTTACTTTTATAATTTATTTATAGGCTATGTTAAAATTTTAATATACAATATATAATAGGTACATTAATATAAAATAAAATTTTATGTCTACTGATTAGATGTTATTTTTATTTAAAGTATTAGATATTAGCCATAAAAATATACAAAATCATTAGATCATGTACTCGTACGTCGTACAATCAAACAAGAGTCACGAAGCTTCGTAAAACTCAATTACACCCTTGTTCCATAAATTGATCAATAGCATGTTATGTTTCAGTTAATTTTATATGAAACATGAATATTTTTACGTAATAACAACATAAAATGAAGGCTATCTCTCTTTGTGATCAAAAAAAAAAAAAAAATGAAATTAATGAAAATGTACCTATTATAAACTAAATATATTAAAATGTTCAACCTACAAAAATATATTAGTCATTCATAAAGTGTTTGTACACACGCACACAGGTATAGCTTATAATAACACATTGAATAATCAAATATAGGTATAAGATAAAACAACAATATTATTATAATAATACAATAGATTTTATAATACTTTTCAACACAAAATATAGAACAAATAGGACAATGAAAGGTAATTCGACGAATATTATACTTCAAAAATAAAAACTAGAGAAATTTCGGGAATGGCTTATTGTCGTCTAGAGTTTATAACTGAAGCGTTAATTAAATATATACATTATACAGTATATTTAATGAATGACTAAAGTGAGAAAGTAAAAAAAAATATTAAATTCTAGATGTTTAATTCTACGTAGTTTAATATAAATTACAATACAAAATGCTATCAAATAAAATTCAAATATCATTCTAAAATATTATAATACCTTTATCTAAATATTATTAAATAATTAAACATTTTTTAAATAATAATTTTCTTGAACACCGATTCTTTATTGTTAAGCATAATAACTCTTACTCTCTGTAAATACTACTAAGTCAATGCTAGAATACTCCTGGAAATAATTTACTATCTATCTTCTATAATGTCTACACAACTGATCTTCTTAGATCAAGTCATACAACTCAAGCAATTTATAATGACGATACAGTCATTCAAGCATTAAATAAAGACCCAAATTTAGCTGATCACCACGATATTCAATACCAATGAATAAACAAATAGACAATTAAGTTAAACAATAATAAATCAATTCAGGTAATTTCACTATTAAAAAAAATACTGTCCCCAACTTCTCAACAACATACTCACACAAATTAAAAATGTAACCAAATAATATAGAGAAATAAAGAAAACAGTCTCACTCACAGTGTAACACTCGCCTACACCTTTTCCGCACATTATTATCATCCTCATTAATAAACCTTAAAAACAAAAAATTAATATACAGGATAATTATAACTTCTTTTGTCATATGGTATTCAAACTTGCAAGGATCAAACCAGAACCTCGATCATATTAAGATCAATCCAAGCCTTACAATCCATATGTCTTAGACAATAAACAAATCACTGGAGTATACACAACCAACAATTCTCTACATAACGATCTACAAATCCTAACAGCTGATGAAAAAGCAATCTGTCATTACAAAAAATGTTATTCCAAAACCCTAATCTCTCGTATGTCATCAATCGCATTTCCCAACAACCCACCGAGAAGAAATAAAAGTAAATAGACAATAAAAGACGCCCAAGGACTTTATTTTTTCGGTAATATATTTAATATTTGTACATTTTTTTAAATTGTTCAGTGAAGATAATTATTGAGTTCAATACAAAAAAATGTAAGACTACAAAATTATAACAGATATAAAAATATGAAATATTTATTTATTAATAGTTTTTATAGTATAACAGTATATTAAGTTATATTATGTTATACCCTTATATTATATTTCTATATAACACGTCATAATAATACAATAATATTGAAATTACATAACCTATAGTGCTCCAAGACGCCTACCTGTACAAATTATAATGATAACACGCCAGTACCTTTTGAAAAGGGAAGACCCCCTCCCACTATTTGCGCAAATGTTGGTATATCCCTCATGATTAAAACATCATATCCGAATGCCGTACATTCGAAATGGAAAGAAATATTAAATATTTTTTCTAAAGCTCTACACCCCAACAACTTAAAATACATAACCTTTATTATAAAGTCTAAGTTGACTAATCAATTGTAATTGGTAATTGGTATGTAAGCAATGTAATTTAATATCAAGGGAAACATAATATTATGTAATTTAATTCTACCAATGACCATAGTTGCCATGGCACTACCTAATAACAAAAAAAAAATTATAAATAATAATTATTGTATTGTTTACTTAAATTTCCCTAAAATATTCATTAATACAGCTTGCTACGAACCCCCGCCACCCTGTCTATAAATATGTTAGTCGTATGAAATCCTTTCATAAATAACATAGAGCATGTCACTAATAAACTAATAAATAATCGTATTATTTAATTTACATAAATAAAATTTCCTAGTATTGAATTGAATTAAAATATTCAGCAGTCTTATAAAATAATGTTTACAATTTATTTAAATATTTAGATTCTTTAATTCATATAATCATTAATCATTAGCCAACACATTTCACTTCAAAATAAATTATATTATATCAAACTAACTAGCATGACACTTTAAGAATTGAAAATGTGGCAAGCCGCTTATAACATTTGAAGTCACGGTTTATATACAAATATCACAATTTCAAAATATAGCTTATTATAATATATAGGTTGGGATACGTGATATTAAGCAGTTGTCACTATTAAATGTTGACCTATTAATAAATGAAAAAATAGTCAGTTAAATTTAAATACCACATATATATTTTATATACGGAGATGCATGTTTAACATTAATAAAAATCAAGCACATACAACAACATTGTGTTATTCTACATAACACATTTAGCACGATATAAGTATAATCAAATTGAATATATTGTCATGAATAAACGCCATACAATAAAGTTCTATAGTCGTATTTTAATATTGATTTATGATTAAACCTGTGGCAAAACTCGGAGATAAGAATAAATTATTTTCGCAATTAAACAATTATATAATATTATCTAAGATCAATAAATATAAATATTTTTTAGTTGAATTAAAAATTATAATATTTCATTTTTTTTAATTGAACACCTCATCATATTATTTTTGAGAAATAATTACTAAAATAGTAAAATTACTAAATCACTAATAAATACAAAATATACGTAAATATTATAAGTATTATAGAATCTAGATGTATGCCTATTGCCTATAGTTATGCTGCTTAAATACTTATACAATTTCGCTACCTATTGTGTTTTTAGTTTTTACCTTTTACTAATAGTTTGTTCGATATACGCTGAGGACAAATGAAAGAGAACTATCATAAAGGAAAGGAGTGGCTCTCACGCACGTGTATAAAGTCAATAACCGCTTCAATATTTCATGTATTCTTTGTGCACACTGCTAGGTTGACACGAAACTAAATAATTTCTAAGGGGTAAATTTTAACCCTCTGAATATTATTATTCTATATAATCGATAATATATCATTTTGTTTAAGCTTACACAGTTATTGTTATTTGTTATACAGTTATTAATTTATTACTTTAAAATACGCGAGAATATTACAATAAAATGTAGTATAATAAATTACTGATAAGATAGAATTTACTAACGGAAGTTTTAAATTAATTATTTATAAAAGATACACATTTTATAAAATAATAAAATATTTAGGAAGCCAAAAGATACATATAATTAAAGTTGTAGGTACCTAATTGTTGAATATGAATGAACTTGCAAACGATGTATAATTTAAAATACAATGGAAAAAATAAACTGTATCTATACACTTTATAAATGGAAGTCGATTAAGATATAATTTATAGTAATATAAGCATTCCGTTTCGCTCTGAAAGATTTATTTTTAAAAGCAATGACACTAATAAATGTGGTTTTAGACATCTAAAAAGACGACGACGATTCTGCAAGACTTCATCAGCATCATTATTCATTCCTTTAAATAGTGCGTGACAATTCGCAACTATATCTGAAGGGTGTGGCAAATTGGTGACAAATTTTAGGTCGCGATCGCACTAAAAAAATGTATGATAAGTAATAAAAATAACAATTTTATGTCTCCGAAGCTACTAAAATATTTCTCAACAGCCAAAATAATTTATGAAAACATAACATGATTAGTTAAAATATCAAATATTTGTTTGATATTACTTTTGAGTAGTTAATATTTAATCAAATAATCACTTATTACAATGAGCAGCATCATAATAAAAATTATTATTATTTTAGTAAAAATGGATAAACCATAACCAATAAGCTAAATTAACAAATTAATAATAACAACAATTAAAGCATGAAGTAATGGTCGTTCATTCTAAGCAGATACCCAAATATCCAATAGATGAATTAAACCAGCGTATCATTTATACTTAGCCTGTGGGTATTTTAAATGGAAAGGCAAGTGAAATCTGTGATCTAGGTGTTAAGCCATTTTATAGCACGAATGCAGCTATAATATGAAAAAATGAAGAAAAAAATACTGAAAACTTGTTTTAACGCGTGCTAAAATGGACTACTAATTTGTAGCTGGTCTATGTTGTTCAGGATCAGCGAGGTCAACAGTTTCTGAGATGCATGAATGCATGATGTCATACTTCTTATACAGACAGACTGTACGGTTTCCGGGAGATGGCAGAAGACATAGGACAGTTAAAGACAATAATATAAATGATTCCGTGGGTAGAAATTATGAAAACTGTTCAAACAATTGGATTATCTTGAGAGATTTTTATTTAAAAATAATTATACCTACTGAACGTGTTCTGGAATAAAATATAATGGAACAATTTTATGATAATTATTAACAAATGATATTCAAATAAATAAAAAAGATTTTTAGCTAACGAAATAAGAAATATAAAAAATAAACTATTTACATATAAATGATGAATAGGGAAATCAAAATTAATATTTAACATAATTTTCATACACGTTACATACTTATTAACATTTATACAATTATACACGTTTAGATCGTTAAATCATAATATAATAAAAGATTAGTTTAAGTTATATTATCTATAAATTAATTTTAAATTCACATTACCTACCTATACGTTTATTTTTAAAATTTAAGTCAATAAATGGATATACGTTCAAGGATATATTTAAATACGTTAAATAAGATTTCTAAAATATATTTTATTAAAAATACGCCATAATAATCTATACTAGGCTAATTTTAAGTTTGCTGATTTTTATTAGATATGGTCATATAAAATAATCAATAAAATAATCGCCTTTAATGAAAATGTCACGAACTCTACATATAGGTAATAAATTTATAGTAATAAATGGTAGGCACCTATTGGGACACCTACTTACAATTATAACTATAACAAGATATTTGAATGAACAATCAAGGCTCTATAATAAATTCGTGATAACTGTTCTTAAATGTAGGTCAGTTTAGAACCCACGGAATTTTAACGTATTTGGACACTCAATTTATAACAAAGCAATAGTTATTACTTGTTTGATTGTGAACAGAAAATAGGAAATAAGTATATTATAATTTATAACTATTATTTTTCAATTTGTACTTTTAATAGATATTTAATTTACTCGAATATTAGTAAAAATAATAACGACGAGCAAATAATAATCAATTAATTATCATACTAATATTATTGATGGATATCGTACATACTTGGAAAAATAAATTACAATCAAATGAAAATAAAATATCTAAATTAATTAAATTTTTTTAAACAGGCACTGATTAGTCAATGAGCAGAGTTATACAGCAATAATACAACAAAGACTACTGCCTGTCGCTTCACAATTTATATTTAAACTTTTAACATTTAACATTTGTTTTTAAATAATCTAATATTTTTATATTAACTATTTATGTATTGATATTTTTATAGAAATATTCTATTCAAGATTTTCAAATTGAATAAAATAATAACCAAAAATATTTTAACAAATTAAATAAGTAAATTATGTTTTTTTTTTCTTTATTTATTTAAGCATATTTACAATCTATACATTTTGTACAATAAGTAAATTTGATAACAGTGAATAGTAATGATTGAATGTCTTGAATATCTTGAGGGGGGAAAACCGTCCATCAACAGTACCTCCTATAAATTATGTTTTAAGAATTAAAATTGAAAGGCTTTAAATCAATTTCTTATTGTCACTAATTTTGTACTTTTAAATTTGGTAGGACAATAAACAAAAAACTAGTTTTTGTATTTATACAGTATGGTTTTAAAAAATGATTACTAATATATTGCTGATTATTTATTCAGAAACAAATTTAATGTTCAAAATATATTGAAAATAAAATTTTACTTCATAATCAAATCAAATTAGTAAATACTAAGGAATGTATAAAATTACCTTTAAAATGACTAACATTTGCAACATTGTGAGCTTTTTTATGGTAAGTTATTTTTTAATTACTTTTACATTAATTATATAATGTGGGGTAGGAAATGGTTAAAGCTATTTAAAAAAATTACTAAATTTAATCATAAAAGTGATATATATAGATATGTTTACTAACAATTTGCTATATTACTCTTTAAACCTATATATATATTTTAATGGATTTTTACTTACCTACTTATTTTTGTAAAAATATTATTTGTTTCACAAAATACTTCCATAAGTGGTTTGTGGAACAAAACTTCTTTGGAATTAATATTTAGCAAGAAAACATAAATTTTTTTTAATATAATAAAATTACGAACATACTTTTTAGTTATTTTTGAACATATATAAACAAATAATTAAAATTTGGGCACATTTTGATAATAAGTAACCTAAAAGACCTATTTTCTAAATAAGTGATTAAAAGTAACTCAATTTTAAAAAACAGTGATATTAAGTAAAAAAAAAATAACATATCCAGCCCCGGAATTAAATTATTGATTTTCTGAAACTAACTTAGGTTTACACTTTAAGGGGATTGGAAACGTTGATTTTCTGTCTTTGTCTTACACACGTGGAATATAGGAAAAATAGCTATACGCGCCTGGCAAAAATTAAGGTACTTCTAGTTGTTCGATTTAAAATATGTAAAGATGATTGAATTGGTATACAAGTTTACTTTGCATCGGTCAAAGTATATTTTTAATATTTTCAATATATATTTAATAAAAAAAATTGACAAACTTATTAAATTTAAAATATTTATTCTCATCAAAATATTTATTTTAAACAATAAAACAATCAAAAAAGTGCTTCGACCGATGCAAAGTAAACTTGTATACCAATTCAATCATCTTTACATATTTTAAATCGAACAACTAGAAGTACCTTAATTTTTGTCAGGCGCGTATAGCTATTTTTCCTATATTCCACGTGTGTAAGACAAAGACAGAGTATCAATGCTTCCAATCCCCTTAATTAAATAATTATACTATATTTTAAATGGTAGTTGCACAAAAATAGTCTGCAATAATTTAAAGCAAAATGTTCTAAAACATCTAAGAATGTACCTTTTAAGATTAAGACCATATTATTGGATAGCTCTTCCTAATATAGGTATTTATTAGCTTTAAACTTTAATAGATTTAAAAAGTTTATATTATAATACTGTAACATTACAGTTAAATCTCAAGTGAAATCAATTACTTGTAAATAAAAATATTTAATTAACATTCATATTATTTTATGGTGAATACCTACCTGAATTCCAATACATACATATTGTTTCATATACTATTATACAAATCCTATTACAAATTATTATACTTATTTCATAACTTATATCAGATTCTATGTAAAATTGATTAATGGATCAATTAAACTTATAAAACTTAGTTAATCAACTTTAGTCCAATAAATCATGTTTAAGAAATAAACAGTTCACTATTAATTCATTAAATATTTAGAAATTGTTCAGGTAACTCGGAAATATTATGTTTTTTCCTCTTTTATTTATTTAACAACACTAGAAGATATCTATTATCTATTCTAGTGATTGGTCTACAATCCCATTACTTGCAGATTACAAGGTAGGAACAGTTTCCGCATAAATGATACCATGCCAATGCCATTTATCAAAAATAATAATGCAATATTTTTATCTGTTTTAATCATAGCATATAATATTAAACAGATATTATGCATTTCAATTTAAAAAAAATAAATTGTGTTGAACTTATCATCTTAAACATAATTATTATGTTAAATATATTTATGTATTTTTTTAATTATCCATTGGCAATTATTAGGACATTTTATACATACAATAATAATATTAAACAAAAAATATTGCTGATTAGTAGTTAATATGGCAATTTGCAGTAAATAGGTACTATACATTAACAAACAATTTTTAAGAAAGGCACTATTTATATTATGTAAAGAATACAGAAAATACAATTCATTTTGTAACGGTAGACAATACACCTTACATTAATATTTTACTTGTATGATTCAAATTATTAATTTTATTTTACTGAAAACCTAAACTGACTGATAATACTTTACAATAGAAAAGTTTTGATGATATTTAAGTGAATATGCAGTAATATTTCTGATTTTTTTTTTTTTTTTGGTTGAAGAGATTATATTGTTTCATTTTTAACATTGTTTGAATTACTATAAAATTGATTCACCACTTAACCAGAGCAATACAAATATTAAGCACAAATAAAATAAGTGTAGTTTTCTTTAAGAGGACTCCATACCCGCATCTGTCTTACTACGTACATCATAACAAATTTTCATTCAGTAGAATACATTTTGTGACGTTAGCTTTAATATTAGAGTAAAATTACCTATTATCAAATTTAAAAGTAAGAATATTACGGGGAATATTATCTAGACAATGACATATGCTTTTATTGATATTATCATTTTAAAGTGAGTTATGAACATTTTAAAGTTGTTATATTTTACATAGCTGTAACTCACTTTAAAATAATAATATCATTAAAAGCATGTCATTGTCTAGATAATATTCTTACCTTTAAATTTGATAATAGGTAAATTTACTCTAATATTAAAGCTAACGTCACAAAATTTATTCTACTGAACGAAAATTTGTTATGATGTGTGTTAGTAAGACAGAGACAACACATGCGGGTATGGCGTCCTCTTAATTAAAAAGAATAAAATTTGGTGGTTGGATTAGTCAATGAAAAAAATTAATTAATAATTTATTTTGATTTTAAGAAATGTGGACTAATTAACATAGTTTAGATTAATATTATTTATAAGTTTTTCTAATCAATAAGACAATTTATATAAAATAAATAAAAGCTGCTGGGGCAACTCCAGAAACATGGTTGAGAGGGGATTAATAAGTCATAATATTCATAATAATATCATGCCATAATATATTTTATATTATTATAGTTTATTTATACTTCATAATAAGATAATAGATACATACCCCCAAAAAAACATACTTGTAGGTGTATAATAGTTGAAAGAATAATTTATTTATTTATTTATTTATTTTTTGTAATGTTGTTTTTAACATTATACTATTATAGGTATTATTTTTAAGAAATACGGGCATGGGGTGGGGCTACGGCCTATAGGTTCCCTTTCAGGAATCATCCCAGCAATAGAATAAAGTGATAACTATAATAAATTAAATATTTAAAACTATTGACAATGTGTAAGAAATTAATATAGGTACCTACAACTTAAACATATAGTTGTTTGAAAAATGAACAAATTAATTTTTAATTTGATTATAGTACCTAGTTTCATATTTTCTATTTTTGGAGGGAAGAATAATTAATCAACCAGTGCTACTTACAAATGCTTAATTATACATAAATAAATTTAAACATACAAAACAACATACAATAAAGTTATATTAATTTAAAGCAAAAACCCAAGGATACATTTTATAAAGACCTTAGATGTCTATAACTTCCATTTTTTTAAATAAATGTTATTGATAATAAAATAAAATCTCTAAATAGATAAAAATTAATGATGCAAATAGTACCTATGCACTATCTAATTTTACTCCAAATTTCAAAAAGAAAATTTAAAACAAGACCTGTAATTTCTCTAACATAAGAATTTTCTCGGATTTTCTATATTATTTTTTATTTTTCACACATTTATTAATTTATTAGTTTTTATGGTGGAATAAATGAAGTACCTATTCATTAATTTAATTTTTTTAATTCACATTAACTTTATTCGATTAAATTATGTAGATTGAAATTTTATGGTACGCAAAAATTTTCCAAAATCCCAGATTAAAAATGTGAAAAGGAACATTTAGATGGAAATAGTAATATTATAGGTATATTTTTACACTAAAATAATATTAAATCTGTAACGACGATTAAAGCGATGAATAAGGAGAAATCGCGAGCCCGCCAAATCCCATGGCCTACTTAAGACACGTTGGCGGGTCTGGGCACGCGGGAAACAAATTGTCGCGGGCGAACAACGACGTGTGAGACAACTATCGTGTTTCGCCGGTCATCGTATTAATATTATGCCTATGTCTCGTTTTACACAGCAGCTAGACGACCGGCTTTTCGGTTGAGCACTCACCAGTTTTGAGCGAAAATCCTCAGCGACGCGAACAACCGCTGCCGTCCGTGTACGATGGCGATTTAATTGTTGCGAAATAATAACAATAATATTATTGTTTGTTGTTGACGGATGATCGGCAAAAAAAGGCGGACACTACTAGCGGACGGATGGACAACACACGATTCACGACAGTGAACAAGTAATAACAACTAGTCAACTACTGAAACGTAAACAACTCTAGCACAAGCACAACAGTTTCTCGAAAACAAACGGGTGACACCGACACGGTATCTGTGCACAGGCGTGTCGCCGTGGGCCGAGGGAATTTTTCACCGCAGTGAGGCCAACGCGATGGCAACGACGACAACAATATCTCGGTACGTGAGTTTCACCTGTTGTTATTCGCCATCGCCAAGGACGAGGCTCTGGTCGGTGGTCGCGTTCAACTGTCCAGCGAAAATTATTTTATTATCATCGTATTCTATGTATTCCGTGGGCCCGTGGCACAACTTTTTTTGTAATCAAATATCTCTTCAATTTATAGGAAATTCAAGTTAGGTGCTCAAATGTTCAATTTCAATCGATAATATTGATAAAATATTATATTATATCACGGACTAAGGTCTAAGATTATAATACACACAAAACAATTTCCAATGTAATTTTAAAAATTGATAATTACCTACTTAACGATATTTAATTTACCATCAATAAAATTTAATTTGAATATATTATAGTCCATATTTTGAACAAGCTAACAAGTAATTAATAAATTAAAATAATCAATTGATAATAATATATCCTCTCATTCCTCTCTCCAATTTATTTTTTTTTTAATTGAATTATTTGATTTTAGACATCTTTTTAAATATTAAAACCAAGTCAGTAATAAATTTAGTACTTCCGAGGTTTTCATACATTTAATAGACCACTCTATCTATTATCTAATTCAAATTAGTTTGATAAATAATTAAACTCGTAAAAATAATTGGTTAATTTTCCTTTTAAATGTTTGCATAGAAATTTAGAATCAGTAATATATAATAGTAAAACATAGATATTTAAGTATATAAATATTATTGTATCGCGAAAAAATAACTCATACGAGATTTTGTAAAATTAAAAAAAAATGGGGGCAAGTGGGGATAATGATTAATATTTAATTATTATAATAGTTATTTTATATATTAGTTATTAAAAATATAAAATTAAATATTCTTCTTGGAACCAAGAAATTGTTTAAATATTTTGAAGAAACCTACGTGCGTGGAACTATACATGATACATCAAATACATAAACAAAACACTCAAGTTCATCATTCTACGTTTTCAACAATGTTTCGTCCGGAAATATGATATGTCCACCAGACAACACTTGATTATAATGAAAAATATACAATTATGAAATAATAATTTTATAGAACATTTTATATTTTACATTTTATTATTATTGACATTGTAATATTTGTAATACAAATTTATTATGACTTAAAAATTAACTGTTAATCTTACATAGATTAACATTGAAATGTTGGTAAAAATTATAAATTAATATTGTATATATATAATAAAGAATCGAGTATCAATGGTATAATAATAACCGGAAATTCTAATGACAACGAACTACGTTTTGCCACGATGCGTCAACATCAACGCTCGAAGTATTAAGATTGAGCGACTTTGAGGCTTGGATGAGCTGCTCCTGGCTTGTGGCTCATGCGGTGGTCGGCTGGTTGGTATTGCTGTAATGCTGTCTTACCGATTGCTTCCTGGCCTTTATCTTCTCCTTCAGCTTTTTGAACTTCTTATAGTTCCACTTCCACGCCTGCTGTGCCTCGATCCTCGCCTTTACCACTGCAGGTGAGTGGTATGCAGGAAACCTCTATCGCCCCATGTATAGGTATCGATGTCGGCTCTCCGGGCATCGTGGGGCTGAAACTTATACTCGTCGTCTTTGCTGATAATTGATATGGCGTTGAACTACTAAACTACGCGTGCGTTCATTGCGTAATTTTTTACGTGTGTAATACTGATCGACACCCGTTAACATACAGTTAACAGTTTATAAAAATTATAAGATAGTTACGTTTATTTCCATACAGGTATCTAACCAGATATGGCTTGACAAAATAGCACATTGGAAGTATTTTTAATTGTGATGCTTTAATTCAACGGTACCTAATACTTTTTTAGTAAGTACTAAGTGGTAATTTATTAGATATATTCAATAAAGATTTTGTTTTATTAGCTGCGAAGGTATGAATGATACATGACATAGGAACGGCTGCAGTCGTCAAAGACGGGCCCTCAGGCGACGCCCATCTAGCGGTGCATGGACAGCGTCTTGTCGATCAAGGGTAATGATGACGACTTAAAGTTCACGGGATGAGTCTATAAAGTTGGGAATAGGTATGGACGTCGGCGTCACTCGACTCAGCACGTTGTGGCGCAATCCACTGGCTCTCTTTTTCGTCCTGCGGCAATCCCGTCGGAATCCTCATCCATCACTATGCCGTAGCACACAACATCGCGTACCAGCTCCATCGCCGTAAATCGACGCTACAGCCTTCCGTAATGGACGATGCATCACGAGCCCGGACAAACGCACACGCGTCACTTATCGTTTACTCGTAGAATCGGTCGCGGTTCGGGAGAATGATGCATAGGTGACTTGCAGGCTGTAGCGACCTGCTACAACCATAGATTCGTGATATTTTGCACCAACTACGCCATCTTGTATCCCCCTCCTCGTTTATTGTGTCGTTTTTCTAAAACTATTGGCTACTTAAGTAACTTTTTTCTTTTATGATTATATCTATAGATTATATTATTTGTTTTGTTTTTTGTAATTTCTTAATAAGCCACTTTTCTCAACACATTTTGTTTTGAGACACACTTGATTTTTTTTCATTCATTTAATTATTCTGAAATTTAAAATGTACCTATTTTCCTGTGTGTCAGTAAACGTTTTTCTTTTTATATGTTAAAAATATCAATAAAATGTCTGTTCATAAAAAAAATCATTGTTTCTTCTTTTTTATATTGGCAAGGACTTAAAGCATAATACTTAAATGATGTTACCTAATTAACGAAATAATGACTAATAATTTAATTTGTTAGTAATAAAATCGTATTAATATATAATATTTATGTATATACTTAATAAGATTGGGAGTTACGTGAATATAATATTCTCATGATGGTCGATGTATCGACCTGCATGGCTGCATACGCTATAAATATTAAATACAAATTATATAATGTTTCAAGAAATAGTATTAGTTAAAACATCGTACTCATTGTAGGTAATAGGGATACATTAAACGCAGTAAATTGTAAACACTAACGGATACACCAAGGATGCGGGATAGCCGGATAGGTACCATATATTATATTATATACTATATAAACTAGGTATAAAGAATAAGGATTGTAAATATATTTATGAAATATGAATGTAAAAAATATCGAACATTTATAATCACGATATTTTTTATAAGAGTTTAAATTTAGAATAATGACAAAATTTGTAGTCTCGACAAATACAAAATGTGTGGAGTTAGAATTTCATTGAAAATTATCTTTTTATATTGAAAATTTGTATATTAGAAAAATAGGTTCTTTTTACATTTTTAGAGATAAATTTAAAATTTTTCTACCAGTCAAATACATTTTTTATGAGCGTATGAGATTTTAATGTTCACAAAAAAAAAGTATAACGGTATGTTACAATTATTATAATAGCCCGTAAAGGTAGTATAGGTACTTGGCATAATTTTTAATACATGGTAATATTTTCAAAATATTTTGTTTCTTTTTAAGTATTTACATTTTTAAAATTCAATTTTCTGAAGTTTTATTTCAATAAATGTAATAATTTTTTTGCTCAGCCAAGAAACTTGAAAATTTAACATAAAATTATTTTTATAACTTACAAGTTATAGGTATAAACATATTAATTATTAATTCGAATGATGACAAAATTATACTAAAATGTTTAATTTTTATTGTTAAGATTTGAGAATTTAATATAAAGTTCCTCATAAGTCATTAGTACCTAGTTTATATACTAGAATCAAAATTTTAAAAACTATCTATAAGCACAATTTTTTCATAACCTACCAAAATAGTGTTTAACCTAAATTGTAGGTATATTTATTTACAACTTAATATTTACCACGGACTAAGATATACGATATACCTATACTAAGGTATATCTTAGTCCGTGATATTTACTATGATTTATTTCAAATTTATTAAAAATTAATAAAATAATAAGTATATACATATAATAATATAAATACAAAACAATTCAAAATTAAAATGTTTTTTTAAATATTCCATCATCGGATACCTATCGATTATAATTAAATAAACAATGATACCCACATTATAGTCCGTAGCAAGGTCAAGGTGGATATATATATCTATATGTTACGGGCAAAAGCCGAAATTGGGCAAACCTCAGAAATGCCCGGGCAAAACGCGAATTGCCCACAATCCTTGGGCAAAATCTCATATTTCGGCTTTTGACCGGACAAACCTAGTTATGACCAACCTCATTTGGAGGGCGGTTTTCATTTGGACGAATGACCCAAAATAATATATCGTTTGGGCGAATTTATACATATCATTTGGGCGAAATTTACACGGGACTCTAATTTATTCAATATATCGTTTGGGTGAGTTGTAAATATATTTTTATAAAAATGAATTTTTAGAGACTTAGGACTCTCAGCTAACTCTAATTGATATGGTAAAAAATGCATTGTATTGTTATTATCTTAACTAAATTTTTTTTATTAGCATGGTATCTCATATACCCATTTGTTTAATAAAATTTATTATATTCTTATATAAATATTATCATAATAATATATTGTATTAAAAATCCTAATTAATTATAATAATTAACAATTAGCATGATATCTCATGCCCATTTTTTTAATGTAATCGATTGTTGTTAATGTTCTGGTTTGATATTCTTCCCATGATTTTAATGTATAGTTTTGTTTTTCTTTAGTATTTTTACGTACCTAATATAGATTTTTTGTGTTGATAGAATTAATTTTTATAAAGTTATAATTTATAAATAGTTATCACCAATCAGCCGAAACGACATAATAATAATATTGAGTTGAATACATTGTATAGTAAATACGAATATAAAAATTATTGTATAGGTAAGTATGCTACTTCCCTATTATTCCCTGTATTATATATCCCTATATAATTCATAAATTAATTCGCCTAAACGATCAGTTAATTTCTCGCCCAAATGATATCTACTCTACTCAGGTAAATTTTGGGTTATTCGCCCAAATGAATGACGCCCCATTTGGACAAAACTGTATACTGAATTTTATCGTAAGGACAAAACCGTAGAGTTTTAAATACGTTCGCTAATATTATACACAAATTTAATACATAATTATAAAATAAGTATTATTGTACAAATACAATTGAATAAATTTAATTAATACATTTAAACATTTTAAACCTCACTTGAGTCAAACTGTAGCTTTTTAAATAACCACTAATATTAAATACAAAAATAATAATAATCATAAAATATTGTACAGATATAATTGAATACACTTAAATAATAATAAAAATATAATGATATTAAGTACTCGTATAAAAATAAACATATAATAATATTAGGTAGGTACTCTTATAATGTTAAAATAAATAATTAATAAAAAATATTGTAAAGATATAAATATTGTAATAATATTTTTGTTTATTTGTTGTTACACATATTAGAACTATGGCATTTAGAACTACACAAAATTTTTTGTTGTTAACATTTGCATCATCTCGTAGTGCATTTAGTTTTGCAAGAACAAAAAAAAAAAATAAACCCTCGTCCTCCAGTTAATGAATTTTGAGTACAATATTTTTTATTAATTATTTATTTTAACATTATATAGAGTACCTAATATTATTATATGTTTATTTTTATATGAGTACTTAACAGGCGCGGATCCAGATCAATTATTAGGGGGGGGGGGCCATTTTTTATTTGGACATAATATAATCCATACAATTTAATAATTCTATTATATTATAATTATTAGGTACCATATTTGCCATATAAATGTTTCTTAACACTGTAAAGAAATAAACTTTTAACTACAAGTATAAAAAAGCGGGTAAGTGGGTATCGCTCTGCTGTATATTAGGGGGTGGAGTGGACCTCAGAATATGGTAGGTTAAATTTGAATGCAATGATAGGTATCATTGTATACGAAAAACGATTCTGAACGAAGATGATTTGTCAGTTTAGGATATATTATATTTAAATATTGTCATATATTCTATTTTGAAACAAATAGTATAGTTTTTATATGTTACTATAGATACTTTATAGTATCTGTTTATTAATAAAAAAAGTATTTGGCAACATACGCATAATGAGATTATGAAATTTAATTTAAATTTTGACATATTTCGAATAAATTCGAACTTTAATCACTTATAAAAAAAAATTGTGACTAACGATTTCGGATTTTTTTTTATCACTTTAAGAACAA
Organism: Schizaphis graminum; assembly: GCA_020882235.1. NCBI lineage: Eukaryota > Metazoa > Arthropoda > Insecta > Hemiptera > Aphididae > Schizaphis > Schizaphis graminum. The sequence continues at coordinate 39,560,523 of CM037031.1, forward strand.
CTTATAAGAAACCTTGTATTAAATTTTCAAGATTTTCTGGCCACCCAAAAAAATTTTATCGGCATTTGAAGAAAAAAAAATTAGAAAATTCGAAAATTTCAATTGTCTATTAGTAGCTTAAAAATGGTCAAAATATTTTGAAAATTTAACTGTAAAGAGATAACCATAATATAAACATTTGGTGAAAATTTCAAGTATTTAAATAGATTCGTTTTTGAGTTACAGCAAAATCAAAAAATCGATTTTGTCGAAAAGTGGTTTTTCGTAAAATTGCCATTTTTCTGTCATTTTTTTTTTGTTTTTCTCGATTTTTTTGAAAACTATTTGAAAATTTTAATTTTGACCCTCCCCCCAAGTACCAACTAGATTCAATTTCCTATTCAAAGAGGGGCTGATGTTAAAAATCGGAGCATTATTACTGCTCCAAATGTTGTCATCAGACACAAAAAAAAAAAAAAAAACACACATCATTGTAAAATCAATACATTCAACACTCCGTTCAGAATCTAATAGAGCAAAATCTAATTTTCTGTTGGTTTTTGAAAACATGTCAATGACTTTATTCACGTCTACATCAATATCACGGTTTTTAAATATGATGATTTTTCGTTTCGTGATATTTGGGGGGGCCATCGCTCCCATGGCCCCCCCCTTGGATCCGCGCCTGGTACTTAATATCATTTTATTTTTATTAGGTATTATTTAAGTGTATTCAATTATATTTGTACAATATATTTTATGAATATTAGGTATTTATTTGTATTTAATATTAGTGAAGTTATTTAATACGTTACGGTTTGGCCCTAATGAAGTTTAAATGTATTAATATTTTTAATTATTTATTTTAACATTATAAGAGTAGGTACCTACCTAATATTATTATATGTTTATTTTTTTACGAGTACCTACTTAATATTTAAATTATTAATATTACATTAACATGTAATTAAATTTGTATATAATATTAGCGAACGTATTTAAAACTCTACAGTTTTGTCCTTACGATAAAAGTCAGTATACAGTTTTGCCCAAATGAGGTAGGTCATAACTAGGTTTGCCCGGTCAAAAGCCGAAATATGAGATTTTGCCCAAGGATTGTGGGCAATTCGCGTTTTGCCAGGGCATTTCTGAGGTTTGCCCGATTTCGACTTTTGCCCGTAACATATATATCCACCTTGGTCCGTAGTTTAAAATTAAACCAACATACGCGCTAGTAATAGTTAAACTGGTGAACTTCCTGAAAAATTACTGATACATGATAAATACAAACCATTTAATTTTAAATTTATGATAAGGATAACTGTTTTTCTATTGATATCTTTTTATAAAAAACGAAATAAAATAAAAATTATAAATTTAATTGTGTTAAATAGATTTCTGTGTTTGAAATTTGTATATTTTTTTGACTGTTTTAAGATTTTAAATGGCGATTTTCGATTTGTATCGCTGTTAAATATTAATTTACATTTAATAGTATACAATAAATGTGTTAGTTTAGTTAGATTAGATACCACTTTGTTATAAAGATACAATTAATTTATTGATTTTAAAAATTTATATTAATAATGCTATAAAAAGTTCGCATGTCTATTTTTTAATTGATCAATAATTGTATGCTGTTTTTTATAAAATGGGTGTAAAAAATCTTTGGTCACTGTTAACACCAGTAGCAGAAAAAATGCCTCTTTGGGAGTTACATGGCAAGGTAATTGCGATTGATTTAAGTGGTTGGGTGTGTGACAGTGAAAACTTCAATCAAAATATGAGTCAAAAAAACATGTATTTAAGGTAATCCAAATAATATTACTTTTTATATATATTATGTAGTACCTTTATGAAGTTAATGCATCTGTAACATCTTTTTTTAATTTTATTTATTTTTATCTATTATTATAAGTATAACTAATCATTTTTTTTATTTTTTTTTTTAGGAATTTATTTTTTCGTACTTGTAATTTATTGTTAATTGGTGTCATACCAATATTTGTTTTGGATGGAGAAGCACCACTTCTAAAATATGGTGTAATAGAAAAACGTATTAATGGAAATAAAGCACCAACAAAGACTCATTTTGTTCGTAAACGACTAAATTCATTTCAAAAACAAGTAAGTATAGATTTAATGCTTAAATGTAAAGATAAAAATGGTTAAATAAAACAAGTACTAGTGGTATTTTATTTTATAATTGGAAATTAACAGAATAATGTTTAAATACCTACTTTTATGATTGGTAGAACCAACATTAGTTATAGGTACTAATAGAATTTTTTAGAATAAGAATTTGTAACAATTGTATTTAATATATTTATTATTTTCAGTGTGAATTGTTATTGAATATCATGGGAGTAACATGTGTTTATAGTCCTGGAGAAGCAGAACAGTTATGTGCTATACTTAATAAAAACGGGGTTAATATTATATTATTGTTAATAAATTACTAATTTTTAGCTCTTAAAGATATAACTTTAATAATTGTACATTTATATGTATTACTCAAATAATAAAACTGATGTTTTATTATCTATATATTATATTGGTTACAGTATAATAATTCTACTAATATATTCCAACATCAATATTCCATATCTGTAGACTAGTGGCATACCTTCAGGTGAGAGAGAGATTTGGGTGTTCAACCTTTCTTCCTGCTAAATGATTGTTTCACATTATTAAAAATCTAAATAGTATTTATATTGTGATAAAATGAAATCAAAGACAAAAATAGACTTCTATATTCACATATTATGACATATTCTGTGTTTATTATTGTCACAGTTTTTAAATAATAGTATATAGTATGTAGTATGTACCATAGATGTGGCCGTTATGTCTCACACCTGTCACTTTAGGAATTATAGATCCACCTTCAATAAGTAATACAGTAATACATAGTAAATATATCTTTATACATAATGCTATTATTTTTAAAATGTGTTTAATTCCTTATATGATTATAATCATAAATTAATTAATTACAAACTAGATTCTTAAAGATTACTGTACAATTTTTTAGTTTCCAATAATTTTAATTTAGTTCTTAACTACCAATAACTTAATTATTACATTTTTATCAAATAAAATTAGCTTTATAGTTTAAATAACCTGTATTATTAAGTTTTCATTGTTTATTTGTTAATTATGAAGATTTTTCTTTTTTTTATTTATCATCTTTTAATATTAAATTAATACAATCTGATTAAAAAAATTTATATTCTACATAATTGTATATATTTTTTTATAATCATCCCCTTTCAAGTATTGTACATTTCTGCATATGCCACTGGTTTTTACTACTTATATTTATCTATATTCTTATTGTTTATTGTTTCTTCTTTGTTGTACTTTTTGTAAGCTATGTTTTTAAATCAGAAAATAGTAATAAAAAAAATATATCAACTTAAATATAATAATTAAATTTCAGGTTGTTAGTGGAATTGTGACTCAAGATAGTGATTGTTTTTTGTATGGTGCTCGTGTTGTATATAGACATTTTAATGCATCTGGAAATGGGTCTGTTGATGTTTATCGCATGGAATCAATTGAAAACAATTTAAAAATTGGACGTAACAAAATGATTGCTTTATCATTGCTATGTGGTTGTGATTATGATGAAAAAGGTGTTACGGGTATTGGAAAAGATACTGCAATTAAGTTTCTTCAATTACTAGATGATGATTCTGTCCTTGATCGGTAATTTTAAATTGTATTTCTTATTTTCATATTAATATATTATTGATTTTTTGAAGTTTGAGACATTGGAGAAGTGATACAGTTTTAAATTCTGCTACCATGGATATTAAATCACAAACTAATGAAATAAAGCTAGAGTTGAAAATAAGAAATAAAGCTATAGAAAATAAAAGCTTTCCATCTGAAGAAATTATTGAAGAATTCTTAAAAGTACCAAATTATCCAAAAGTGTCTGCAAAATGGATTTTACCAGATATTAATGCTTTTATTGTAGGTAAAATTATGAAAAAATAAATAGGTATAAATAGCATAGGTTCATATTAAATTAAATTTAAATAATTATATTTAATATGTTACAGAATTTTGCATCGACCAAACTGTGCTGGGAAAAAGAGTACGCAATAGAAAAATTTTTACCGTTACTTACTAGGTGGCATTTAATGTATGATGATAAGTTCCAAGCAAATATTTTAATGACAAATATTATTAAAAAGCGTATTAATAAAGGAATAAAATGTTATGAAATAAAATGGAATAACTATGAAATAACATCTATTGAACCTCAAACAGCTGTTCAAAAAAGGTATCCAAATGAAGTTTCAATTTATGAAGAAATGCATTCTACGTCCTCTAAAAAAACAAAGAAAAAAAGTAATTTATATTTATATTTGGTATTTATTGGTTATTGTAACTACCTATACAGTTTTCTGGTAAATTCAATTCTGTTATTTTAACTATATAACTACCACAGATTAGCACTGTGTAATATTATTTTAAGTGAATTTTGTAATCTTTTTACAAAGTATTATCATAATAAGATAAAATAGGTCTGCTTTATATAATTAATTTAATATTCAAAGCACATATGACAATTAACCAATTTTCTATAACGTATATAATAGGTTAAGTAGTTATTTTTTTTTATTCAGAATTTTACATTAGATTTCTAAACCATGTTTTTGCTTGGTTTAATTTTAATTTGTGATCCATTTGCTCATATTTTTTTATACAGTGGTTATGATCCAACACTCTGAAGGATTTATAGCATTTTTTTTTTTCAGTAATTTTTAAATTATTTATGTGATAAGTACTTTAAATTTTTTTTATAAGAAAAAAATAATTTTATCTGAGATATACTTAAAAATTAAAATGTGTTACTAAGTTTTTTTATTTTTGGCCAATTTTATTTTATTTTATTTTATCAAACAAACTGTTGGATTAATTACTAACTAGCATTAAAAAATAACATATAATTTCATGTTGATATTATTTTATCTTTACTAATATTCTATTGGATGCTTTATTCTGGTATATTATACTGATAAAATATAATTTTTAATATGTATTGTTTTCAGTTACAATCCATGACAGTAATTTATTAGAAGTAACAAATAAATTGTGTTCAATGAACATTTCTAAAAAACACGGAAAGTCTAAAAAAATTAGCGAAAGAAAGAATAGCGTCAAAGGTCCCTTGGATCAATTTATAATGAAGGAAAAGATTAAAGACGATAGTTTGACATTGTCTGACTTTGAGTGTGATTCTGTTGACTTGGATATATCTGATATTATAAATGGAATTATAACTTAAATTTCATATTTATATCTTAAGAATTATTAATGAATCTTAAATTTTTTATTTTATTATAATTATAATTTTTTTTTTTTATTTATTTGTTTTATTAAAATTTTAATTGTAATATATTTATATTAAATTTTGTTTTAATCAAAAAGCTAAAAGAATTTTTTTCAATCAATTGTTCATAATTATAAAAAATATTAGATCTTAATGATTTCATAATGTATTTGTTATATGCCTATTAATATTATAATAAAGGAAAAATTAACTGTGGTTCATATTAATGCTATAGTATAAAATGTTTAATTTTTTAGAAATGTATTACTACGTGCAAAGTCACAAATATCTTATTATTTTGTAACATTTATAAGATGACAGTATGGTAGGTGCAGTGAACTGGTACCAGTAGTATTCTTCTTAAAAGGCCATAAAACACTGTTTGCATGTGTTATTTTCATCTTTCAAATGTATAATGTTCTACATTCTACTAGAATTCATTTCAAGTAATTAGTTTTAATATTCTGGAATATTAAAATGACTGGGAACACAAATGGGTGTAATACATACCTATACATTATGTAGATTACACACCTTATAAAAAAAATTAAAAAGGCCATCAGCAAAAAGAATTTTTAAACATTAATTAATAAAATAATTATCTTGCTTGTCAATAAAAGATACCTAAAACTTCTTAATAAATAACAATATTATAAATTTATATATTGTTATACATTGTGATGAATGTTTGTAAATATTATAATCATTGACTATAAAATTAAAAATACATTCATCACTCCATTCAGAATCTAAAACAATTTCAAACACAACTTTAATTTTTAGGAATTATATAGTTATAGAATAACAGTATTCTTATAAGATACAGATTCAACACTATTGATCAATTACCACAGAAGTTAATGAAATTTAAAATGATTCTTAATAAAATAAAACATTACACAATTAAATGAACATACAATTGAAGAGGATTAGAAAAATCATGTTAAAATAATTATCAATGTCAGTAGGTAAATTTAATTATAATTTTATAAAAATAATTTGCGCAAAAGTCTTTCTAATCCTAAACTTAACTTAATAGCATAATATATAAACCATCAGAATTACATTACAATAAAAATGTATAAATGTTTATATATTATATACATATTTATTATGTATACAAAATAACAAATATAATATTATACCAGTAAATACTTTGATAAATTAATAATAATGATGATGATAATAATAATAATAATAATAATTTAAAAAAATTACTAACAAAATAAACAATTGAAAATATATTTTATACAGTATATATAATTATTAAATATTAGATCATAATTAGTATTGCATATTATAACCATTATCTCAAATAAAATGTAACATGTTAAATTTATACTTAATTTTATAAAAAAAATCGTACATTAATTTCAAATGAAAATATAATTTGTATTGAGGAAATTACCTAATTATTTTTTTAAGTAAATAATATTAATTAATAAAAGATTACAAATAATTATGATCTATTTCGTTTTTAAATTGGATTTGTGGTGTATATAATGGCCAAAAAGCGAAATAATTAACATTAATTTTCATTACTGTTTTACCTATTCTAAATAATTATTCACAAATGAAGATATTCAAATAAAAAATTTTTAATTAAATTTCTCAAACCAATGACAATCTAAATTTAAATTTGACTGGAATCAATTATTGAAGAGCGACACATGAATTCACATAATATATACTATGAATATTTGAATACAAATCCAATTTAAAGAAGTAAATAAGCAATATAGTAATATGTATAATTGTTTTGTACAGTTTAATTATTAGTTTTTTAAACTTATAAAGGTAATAATAATACTCTTAACTTATAGTATTTACAGACATAAGGATTACTAAAATATAACATTTCTATGACAATCATAATAAAGATCATTTTTGGAAAATCAAACATAAATAAAATCCTAATACGTAATTATTTAAAAGAATACACATGATTGATGCATAAATATGCAGTTTTTATCATTCTTTAACAAAGTTTATAATTTTATATATTGGCTTGTTTCGTTTATTGTTTTTAAATCTTATAAGTCAATATTTAAAATTTTAAACTAATAAAACTATGTATAGCACCATATTTTAAATCATATTATGTGAGTTCTAAATTTTTGTTGTAAACGGATGCTTGATTTTTGTATGATGTAAATACTTAAACCCATTAGATCTTATTTTACTTCTGATACACATTAGATTTTTCACTCATTTAATTTGTCGTAGATCTAAAAAAAAAACATTAAAAAATATATTATTCAAATGTATTTTATACCTAACTTTGAGTGTAGAACTTTATCTATAATTAAGGTAGTTCAATATGTTACAGCAGATTTGAAGGTATAAATATATAATAAACTACCTACATTTTTTTAAAAGTGAATACTAACCTTTTTTGGTTTAAAAAAAACTGTATATAAATTAAAACTCCAAGACTTCGTTTTACTTACGATTTAGCTCTACTTAATTTTTTTTTTATATTTGAATTTTTTAAAAACAATAGTGTCCAAAAAAGTCTTTTTGCTTGGACAGTTAAATAAAAATGCCCCTTCACCTGATATGCAAAACCATTTCAGTGGCATTTAAAAACAAAGTATCATGTTAAAATCCATAATATAGAGATGTAATATATAATATTAAATCGAAAATTAAAGAGTAATGAGGTAATCAGTAAATAAATATAACAAATTTGAAGCTTTTATTCTATATTTTAGTTGTGCATACATGATTTAAAAACATTGATGAAATATGTTGTAACTCAATTGCTTCTTAATTAGAAAATAAAGTAAGATTAATAATTTATAGAAATGTATACATGGAGGTTAGCATAAAATGAAATGATACATTTTTCAATGTTGATAACATGTCGCTGGTAGGTAGGATATCAAACCATGTATTAACATAATTAATAATATGGTATCAATAAATAAAAAGCGGGTAAGTGGGTATCGCTCTGTTGTATATTAGGGGGTGGGGTGGACCTCAGACTATGGTAGGTTAAATTTGAATGCAATGATAGGTATCATTGTATACGAAAAACGATTCTGAACGAAGATGATTTGTCAGTTTAGGATATATTATATTTAAATATTATCATATATTCTATTTTGAAACAAATAGTATAGTTTTTATATGTTGCTATAGTTACTTTATAGTATCTGTTTATTAATAAAAAAAGTATTAGGAAACATACGCATAATGAGAGTATGAAATTTAATTTAAATTTTGAAATATTTCGTATAAATTCGAACTTTAAGCACTTATAAAAAAAAAATTGTGACTAGCGATTTCGGATTTTTTTTTATCACTTTAAGAACAACTTATAAGAAACCTTGTATTAAATTTTCAAGATTTTCTGGCCACCCAAAAATTTTTTATCGGCATTTGAAGAAAAAAACTTAGAAAAGTCGAAAATTTCAATTGTCTATAAGTAGCTTAAAAATGGTCAAAATATTTTGAAAATTTAACTGTAAAGAGATAACCATAATATAAACATTTGGTGAGAATTTCAAGTATTTACAATAATTCGTTTTTGAGTTACAGCAAAATCAAAAAATCGATTTTGTCGAAAAGTGGGTTTTCGTAAAATTGCCATTTTTCTGTCACTTTTTTTTTGTTTTTCTCGATTTTTTTGAAAACTATTTAAAAATGTTTACTTTTGACCCTCTCAAAGTACCAACTAGATGAATTTTTCTATTCAAAGAGGGGCTGAAGTAAAAAATCGGAGCATAATTACTGCTCCAAATGTTGTCGTCCGACACAAAAAAAAAAAAAAAAACACACATCATTGTAAAAGCAATACATTCTTCACTCCGTTCAGAATCTAAAATGTTATTAAACACTTGAAAAAATAATACTCTAAATAAATTGAATTGTACAAATATACAAACAAATGATTAAGATAACTGATAAGCATAGAGTTTAATGATCTATTAATTTTAAAACCTAGAAATTGACCATAATAATTTTATCTTTACATTTTACATACTCATCTGAAATAATATTATTGTCTATTAGGTTTCAGATAGTTAGTCTAGAAAATAAGCAAATCAACCATATTAATTTACTTAAATATTAAATAATATCATGTCATTATGTTTATAAATACTAACCATTATTTATAAATGCAATCTTCAATTTGTTGTTGCTGTGTATCATGTTCACGCTGATTCTGTTGATCAACTTTTACTTCTACAATATCAGTAGGAATATTATTTGCTGCATCATATTTTTCAACAGTATAGTCAGCACTGTATATACATTCTTCAATTTGGGTTTGACCACTTATTGGTTCCAATTCTTGTGATGGTGGAGTTACAGTATGTGCTGCAGCTGCATCACTTTGTTGTCTAGCATACTTCTCATGTATATTTCTGTGTCGTTTTAATGCAAATCTATCACTAAAACCAACTCCACAAATATCACAACGATGTGGTTTTTCACCTGTATGCACTTTAGCATGATTTTTTAGATGTGTGGCTTGATTAAATGCCGATCCACATATATCACAACGATAAGGTTTTTCTCCTGTATGAATACGACGATGATTCCATAATGTAGAATGGCGAGCAAAAGTTTTATCACATACTTCACATTGATAAGGTCGTTCACCACTATGAATTCTTTCATGATTTTTAAGATGAGGAGATTGAGAAAACTGCATTCCACAAACACCACATTTAAAAGGTTTTTCACCTGTATGCACTCGACCGTGATTTTTTAAATAAGCAGCTTTTGCAAATGATAAACCACAAATTTCACACTTGTAAGGTTTATCACCAGTATGCAGACGTTTATGACTCCATAATGATGAGTAACGTGAAAAACTTCCTCCACATATGTTACAATGAAAAGGTTTGTTGGGAGTATTTGAATTGTTAATTGAATCATTTTTCATATTAACATTTGCATGATTACCATTAACTAAAAAAATAATACCAGAACCATTACATTTATAACATTTAGTGACTGTTGCCATTCCTCTTTTTTTCACTGGATAATAACCTTTCATTATTGCAGTCTGCTCAGGTGATAAATTGTCACTAGATTCTATTTCATTTTCTTGAGGTGTGTAGTTAGAACAATTTCCACCACTACAACTTACACATTTTATAAATCTAGACTTTTTACCTTTAACTGTTTGTGGAGCGACATCAGCACCACATGAAAAACACTGTTTGTGCACAGTTGATCGATGGACTTTCATATCTCTTACTTGAGGAAAACAAGAACCACATGTTGAACAAGTAAATGATGGTGGTTCTTGTGGATGGGCAGATTTTTTATGATGATCAAGCATTGATGCATGGGTAAATCCAGCACCACAAACATCACATTTAAAAGCTGCACCAGCTGTTGTGAGTGACATTTGATTTACTAAAGCATAATTATAATTGAAGGGTGCAGTTACATCAAAACGGTAAGAGGTCTTATCAGTTTGAGTCACTCCATTTGCTGAAGCTGCAGCAAGAACAGCTATATTTCCAGATACAGGAACTTTCTGTACCATATTTACATTATAAAATGGAAAATCAACAGACGATGCTTTATCATCTTTTTTGACAATAGTGGCGTATAGCTGACCCGTAACTGGGTTTTGTTCTTGCCGAATGCCCGGGTCATACATAATGGTTGTAACTACCTCGTCCTTGTTGTTACTCATACAGCTACTATCTATAAATAAAAATATATTACATATATTTTTTGTTATATTTATTATTTTTATATTATATTATTATTATTATATAATACACTATCTAAAATAATATAATATTTGATGTGATAGTTATATAGTAATTACACTTTAAATTAATTAAATACTATATAGTAAATACATTTTGAAACAGTTACTGATATGATACATAATTTGATTAAATAAAGACTATAGGTAACTAATTACTAATTAAGTAATTATAAATTCTTAAATGTATCTAGATCTTTAGTACCATATGCAATGTTTATCTTGTCAAAACAAAAATGCGTCATATATAATAATATAGCCCATCATTGATTATTATTAGCTCATACTTAATTTATATAATTGTACATCTTAAAATTTCTAACTAATAATATATTAATTTGTAAAATATATTTGACAATATTTAAATAAATTTATTTTTATTTTACCGTTCTAAAGACTTCAATAAAAATAAAAGTAGATTATTTTTAGTATGTATCTACATGAGAAAATCATTTATATCAATATCCTTAATATCCCATAAAATGTTTGTTTAGCACTTAATGCAATCAGATAAGTCACTAATTCGTAGACAACTGTTTTAATTTTATATAGTTCAAGTTTTTATATCAATCAAGTTTATTTGTTTTGGATTTCATGGCTATAATTGATACAATACTTAAACTAAAAATACTGATATAGAATAAATTATATGAAAATTATACACATATTATAATTCTAACCACTACAATTAAGTTTAGTAAAACTAAATTTCTTTGTACTTTCATAATATAACAGTTATTTAGATAATATTTAAATAACAATAGTTACTTGAGTTAATTTTTTGTTTGCTATAGAAATATATTTTTAATTATACTAAATTATTGGTATATAAATGTTTAGTCTTAAATGTGTAGAACATGTAATTAATATATTAGTTACATAACTAATGGCCTTGATAGACAGTTCATTTAAAAAAAAATTATTGATTGATATGTACGGTAGATTATACTATACTATAAGTTAGAATTTACAATTTGTATACTCTATTTATATTGTTAAGCATATAGATTTATAAATTTCTATAGTTTTACTAAGTATATTTAAAAAGCTCAAATTTATTAAAAATATTATTTACTTTAACAAATTAAATAACTGACTATGCAATAAAAGTAGACATATTATATTTTTCAAGTAAATAGCAGTAAATTTATATCATATATCTGTGAATGTTAAATATAATATATTAAACTTAAGACAATGTGATAAGATTTAAATATAAAAACAAAATGTATTATGTTTACCTTTACGTAGGTATAGGGTATTTGTCAGGAATTTATTTTGTTGTTGTTCATTGAAATTTTCTTATAACAAACCTACAACATATCATATTAATCTTTATGTTCTAAAAGATATCAACACTATACATTCTTAATATATGATTAACTTACCTAGGTCAACTTAAAAATAATTTTTCTTTATAAATTTCATGATAAGAGTACTAAATAGTATGTATAATAATTTACATAATATATGAACTAATTAAACTCAATTAAATTGTGAATTAAAATGTTTGAAGTATACAAATAATATAAAATGTGGTTATTTTACATAGTTTCACCATTCATTTTATATTTAATCAGTTAATTTGGGTGTTACAATTAATAGCATAAGGAAAACATTTAACAAAACTAGTAGCTAATAAGAAAAGCAAAAAATTATAAATTAAAATCAAATATGTGGAGCACTCAAAAATTTAAAAATTAAAACAATTAACATTTAACAAACAAAAAACAAGTGGAATTTTGGATCAACAATTTTTTTGTCAATTTTTGTTTTGGTTTGATACGACATGGAGGATATAGTACATCATGGAAAGATAACCAACCAATGTTATACTACTCCATGAAAAAATAAAACGGATCTTCCGCCATTGATTACCATTATTTTCAACACAAAAATACCAACTGAATTTTCGAAATATTTTCATTATTATATTATTAGATTTTTGATTCAAATGTAAAAATAAATAAATGCATATTTCATATTTATGTATATAAAGATATCATCGTTATCACAAATTATGACATCATTCAATATGTAAGAACAAATAACTCACATAAAAACTCATTACAACAGACGTCTTCAGCAGTACAGCCAAGTGTCAAGTGTCAACACAAACACACACGGTCGCATTCAAGTCACATAATATATCGGCAGACTGCAGTTTTATTAGTTTTAATTTATAAATTATTTTAATACAAATACTTGAAGTTGAAGATTACCGCGGTTATTTACATGTGTCGTGTATCTAACTATTTAATTAACTGTGACTTCTGTACGTTAAATCTACTGATCTTGGTAAGTTATTATTAAAATTACATTTAATATACCTAATATTAAATATATTATATATTTATATCAGTTTTAAGTATTTTTTCTAGAATTCAAATGATAAACTAGATTTATACCATCAGGGCCGTCCCAAGGTTTTTCGGGGCCAGGGGCAAATTAATTTGGGGGCCCTTCGACCATAATAATAAAATATGATAAACAAAATACAAGACTTTGGGGGCTCCCTAAAAATATTACAACAATGGGGCCTGGGGCAAAATGGTCCCATTGTCCCCCCCCCTCTGAATGGCCCTGTATACCATAAATAAAATTATATCATCATTTATTACATAATATTATATTATTTCTTAATGCGTCTGAGGAAGTAAAAAAAAGATACATTTCTTTGATTAGACTGTTGATCAATAAAATTAGTATAAAATTAAGTACCTATTTTGTATTTTGGTTTTAAAGTGTATTTATAGCTATATTATTGGACATATTCCTGTATGCGATTCATAGAGTAATACTCTATAATGCAATCTATTATTGTATTTTATTATCAGATCTATGTATCATACAGAAAAAAATGTAGCTGGTGCCGATTTTAACAATTTTCGAAAACTATTAATTTTGTATTTTGTATTGTTTATCGCTGTTATAACTTATAATATATTGATGTGCGTCTATACCAGAGCTTCCGCTAAAGAAATATAAGAGCTGCACATTCTGTGTTTTTCAGAAGTGAAGAAATTTGATGCTTGCTTCGCTCGCGTATAATACATAACGCATACTATATAATATCATAAATTCATAAATATTAAATATTGTCAATTTAAAGTTTAAATAACAAAACTCCTTAAATTATATTTTGATTAACAACAATTAATATTAATCTACATTTTAAATGTTTTTTTCTTTTTGATGACAACCTATTCATCGATAACAATATTTTCTAATTGGAGATGGTTATTAATTCGAGTATAATCACAATATTTGGTGGCATAACGCAATGGTCATGACCACGGTTTATCTTAAAGACCGTAGTAGATTTAATCTCTTAATATTCATAGATAAATTATCAATGTTTCATCAATCATAATTTCTAGTTAATTTGAAAAACAAAATAATATCAAATGAAATATTTAAGAAATATGTCGAAATCGCGAAAATTTACCAGGAATTTTGAAGTTGAAAATTCATAAAACTTTTGTAATTTATATCTAAGATTAAAAACCCAATACAAAGTTCTCCAACTTTTTCTTCAAATAAATGTAAAAAAAATTTATATGAGCGTATGAAATTTAATATTTTATAAATCGTGTAAAATAATGATGTATTACAATTTAAATATAGGTAAATAATATTATATATCCAACTAATTATCCTAGACTGACAAATCATCTCCATTCAGTATCGTTTTTCGTATACAATGAATCAGATACGTAGCCAGGATTTTATTTATTTATTTATTTTTTTCTGGGGGTCGAAATAAATTTCAATACAATTTACTCATTTATGATTGATATTCAAAACCTTTTATTTTTTTATAAACTGATAATTGTTCACCTTCTATTACAGCATCACCTACACAAAATATTAATAAAATTAACTCTACTCCCGACGCTCTTTTTATAGAAGTAAAATTTAATAACATCACCTTACCAGTAATTGACACGGGGGCAAATATATGTTGCATTAGACCAGCGGTTCTCAAACTTTTTTGTTCGCGGAGCCCTTATATTCCTAAAAAAAAATACGGAGCCCCAAAAATCAGAAATGTCTATATGAGACAACTAAAATTCATAAAAAAAATGATGTCAATTGTAAATGATTTGCTTTTTATTTTTATTTTCTGTAAAATACGAATATATACAAATTATTCAATTAATATTAATTTAATTAGAAAAAAATAACATAAAATTTTAGCAATTTATTTATTTATTAATGTGATCCGTGATGTTGGCTTTTTTTATTAACCAGTATTTTTATATTTGGCTTGATAGGCGAGAGTTGAATACGCATATCTGCTTCAGCATCCAATTTATTACGATATTTGGTTTTCATTGATGCATATGATGAAAATCCGGTTTCACATAGATATGTTGTTGCGAAAGGAAGAAGTGCTAAGATAGCTTTTTTAGCCAGAGATTGATATTCGTTAGTAATACTGCTACTGCACCAAAAATCTGTTAATGATATTTTATCAAATAAAGTTTTTAAAGATGAATCGGTGGTCATTTCAATAAATTCTTCATACTCCGTTATAGATAAATCTTCGGGCTTATCGTTGATTAAAAACGGATTTTTAACCCAATTATATCGTTGGATAAATTCTATATCTTTATTTTCCGATGTATAACGAGTAATGACTGAAGAATCAAGAAATTATTAGAACTTCATAGAATGTAGATTGTGCTATTGTAGATAAGTAAACTAAATAATTATCGTACCATTTGTCAAATAAACGAAAATCCCGACTTTTATCTAATCTAATTTTGACAATGATACGAAATATGACATATTATGTGGATTTATAAATACCTATTTTAAAGTTTTAAATGTTTAAATGTTTAAAATAATACATATTGGTACGGTCCAAATAGTATTGATTATAAAAATAAAAATGTAACTAAGAAATATAATAATAATTTAATAATTTAAATTTAATTAATACAGATATTCTCAGGGAGCCACGGAGCCCCTAGACTAATCTCGCGGAGCCCTAGGGCTCCGCGGAGCACAGTTTGAGAACCGCTGCATTAGACAAGAACTATTACCCGACAATTACCTTATAACGCCTAGCACAATACAACTAACAGGACCCGATAACAAACCACTATGTGTGGCAGGTATAAGCAAAATACAAATACAAATTAACAATAATTGCTTCGACTGACAGTTCGACATAAACACCCATATAGTTAAAAAAATTTCAAGCACAATCATACTTGGCAATGACTTCTTCATGAAACATAATGCTTTAATCAATTTCAAAGACAATAACATTATTTTAAATGATAATATAAATATCAATTTAAAAGGAACAACACAAACGCAGTTAATTGTATAAATATTACTAAAAACATAGTAGAATTAAAAGGCAGTATATTCAATTGCTCAGATGACTTTGCCATAGCTCACTGCAGTGGCGTATATAGAAATAATTTTTGGGGTGGGCTATAGTAGATAGAAATTATTAAGTGATCTAACACCTAGAGGCATATTATTAAATGCACATTTACCTAAGGTATTTTGGGGGGGGGGCTGCGGCCCACTAGGCCCCCCCCTATATACGCCACTGGCTCACTGTATATCTGCAGATCTAAAAATGAATAAAGGGATAACAAATTTAATATACAAAATATATGGTGACACTAGACCACAACTTGCATTACAAAAAATAAATGTGGGAGACACCATACCGATAAAAAATAATAATAAAACTATAAAACTATATTTCACTTAATAACAAAAAAATTACACTATCATAAACCTAAGTACCTATGAGGATTTAAAAGCTTCAATTCGTAACCTAAAACTCGAAGCTATAAAACTAGATATTTTAAAGATTGCTGTGCCTATCTTAGATTCAGGGTCACACAAATTTATCTGGCCGATATTAAAACAACTAATATACATAGAATTTGAAAATACTAACATTAAAATGTATATACAGTGAAACCTCTCTTAACGGACACCTCTCAATAACGGACAAAATTTCCGGTCCCGGCATAGTACATATTATTTTATCAATTTTTCCCAATAGCGGACACCTCTCAATAGCTGACAATTTGGTCGGTCCCGTGAGTGTCCGCTATTCAGAGGTTTTACTGTATATATATAATAAAGATAAAGATAACATAACACAAAACTGGAAAACAAAAGAACACATTGACATAATTTATAAAATTCATACGTCATATTACAATAATAATGTTAATAATAAAGATATACATAATATTAAATTTTCAATTCTTAGCTTTTGATAGTAAAATATTTATAAATTTTTAACTACCAATAAATAGTTAAAAATATACATGATTTTGACGAATTTTTGTCAAAATTTGAACTTCAAATGCTAATAAAAAAAAATTGTGCCTAATGCCTATGTATTTTTATAATTTTTGGATGAGAGTTAGAACAAGTTATGTGGACTCTTCAATTAAATTTTCAAGTAATTTGTCCCAACTAAATTTTTTTTATCAACATTTATAAAAAAAAAAATAAAAAAAATTTGATTGTTTCAAATGCCTATAAATAGCTCAAAAAAAGTCAAAATATTTTGAAAATCATATCACTTAAAGAAAATGGCAATCTAAATAACTGGTAAAATTTTCAAGTATTTACGACTTATACTGTTTGAATAACAACAAATATCAAAAATCGTTTGAAGCTAAACCGTTATTTAACGCGGTTTTGTAAAAATTTAAATTTCAAACACTCATAAAAATTTTTTGTCTGAATCCGGTAGAGTTTTTTTTACAGATATTTGAAGAAAAATTTATGGAGAACCTTGTACCAAATTTTTAAAACTTAGTTATAAAAGAAAAAATTTTTATGATTTTTCAACCACAAAATTACTTGCAAATTTTCGCAATTTTGATATATTTCGTATAAATTCGAACTTTAAGCACTTATAAAAAAAAATTGTGACTAACGATTTCGGATTTTTTTTATCACTTTAAGAACAACTTATAAGAAACCTTGTATTAAATTTTCACGATTTTCTGGTCAGCCAAAAAATTTTTATTTTTTATCGTTATTTAAAAAAAAATACTTAGAAAAATTGAAAATTTCATCAATTTGAACTATTAATAGTTCAAAAAAAGTTGAAAATTTAACTGTGTATGGAGAACGCTAATATAATCATTTGGTTAAAATTTCAAGTATTTACATCGATTTGTTTTTGAGTTATAGCAAAATAAAAAATTCGATTTTGACGAAAACTGGTTTTGCGTAAAAAATCTCGTTTTTCCGTCATTTTTTTCGGGGTTTTTCCCGACTCATTTAAAAAATATTGAAAATTTTAGACCCCCAAAGTACCAACTAGATTCGATTTCCTTTTCAAAGAGGGGCTGAAGTTAAAAATCGAAGCATTTTTACTGCTCAAAATGTTGTCGACAGATACAAAAAAAAAAAAAACACATCATTGTAAAATCAATACATTCATCACTCCGTTCAGAATCTAAAAATGATTAAATATATCATACAATTTACTCAGATGATTAGATTATTGGCCATGCGATAAAGAAAAACTCCTTTCTCCGTATTTGGATATTATTATACTGATTATAATTAAATAAACTATAATAATCAAAATAAACCGTGCCGTATGAGAATTCGTTAGAAAAAGGTATATTATTATTTTTCTATATAACTACCTACTATTATAAATATTCATTCATAATAATAGTCGCATCGTAGTCGCATCATAAAAAAATTAATTATAAATGAAAAATTAATTTACATAAAATAAAAATAATAACTATTGATAACTAAATTATTTTGCAGTGTATATTTTTGTTCACAAATCATTTAACAAACAATTATAATAAAAATAACTGAATATTAAAATAATAACTAGTTAATTCCTTCAGCAAGTGTTTGAGGCAACATGTTTTCTAAATAAAATGTTTTTAGTTTCATTTTTATTAAAAATCTCACTGTACTGTTTGTAGTTTTTGTACCCGAGTACGCGTAGTCGAATGATGACGATATAAAGATACAGTAAAACCCCGATAAGATGGAATCGCTTGGGACCATGTATTTTTTCCGTGTTAACAGGGATTTCCGTTTTAACGGGGTTCAACAAAATGAAATTTGAAAAAATGTACCAAAGAAATTTTTCGTATTACCAGGGTTTCCGTTTTACCGAAGTTCTGTCTTATTGAGGTTTTACTGTAATATATTGCAGGAGAATAATAATAATAATCATATACCTTAATACCTAGTCAATATATATAATCCTAATATAACAAATTATCATACATATTAACATATTATTATAATATAGTAATAAATATTAAATTCACCGTGTTACTGACGGTACGTGTAATGAGGTATATTAAGATTAATTTTTGATCTCAAATGGTTTTGCGGAATTGTAGTAGCCTAGTAGGATATCGATAATTAACTGGACGAAAACAAATTATCGCACGTACAGTAACATGTAAAATTTCGGTATGATCAAAATTATCACACCGCATTTTAAGCATCTAAAAGACAAATAATAATCTAGATATAACAGTGAGGCTTGGGGTTGATAAATTTTATTTTTGAAAATAGATTTAAATTTGTCATCTATAGTCTGTCCAAAATAAGAACGCACCGGGTGGCAAACTCGCGCATGTATCCCCACCAGAGGCATATACAAGGGGGGACGTGGGGGTCAGATTCACCCCCATTGGATTTTTATTTTTTTGTTTTTGCTTACATTGTGCAATATATGCACTTTAATGTAATATTTTATGATATTATGATCTATCGAGCTATTGAATTATGAAAATGTTGACAATACTAAATAGTAAATACCATTATAATTTTATTTTATTTTATTTGTAACTAAGTAAAGTTTATTTAATCGAAATGGTCAAGTCAATAACGACTATGATTATACTTTATTATAGCTTATCTTATTATTATTTATTTATAAAGACAATACTTTATGTATAATAATATATTAATATGTATGTATGCTCGACTAAAAGGCTATGCTTTCACTGTGAGCCTGTGTCTAAAATGTTAATAGTGTTATTAAATTATGAGAAATAACTAATGAGATCATTATCGCTACGGGTTTAGTTCACCACGTATACGTAGTACACCAGTACCTACCATTTAATTATCTGAAATCTAAAAAAAGACACTCATGAGATTGTTGAAAATTTAGGAATGGCTAAATGGCCTAACACTTATGCCAGTTTATAGAAATATTCAAGTATTTAATTACAGCAGAAGTTTTAGACTAACTAGCCGAAAAAAATGAAAATTAGATTTGTTAATTTAATTACTATTTATTTTATTTATGTATTTAATGATGTAGCATTTTATAATACAGAAGTTTTGACTTTATGGAGTATTAGAGCGAATAATCTATCATGTTGTGCTTAATGTGAATTTTGAATCAATTCTAATTATATTCATTGTTCCTCATTTGTTCCTATATTTTATTACCAAAGTAAAAAGTTTTGGGATGGCGAGGATTTTTCAATTTTTCCCTCCCATTTAGCTTTTTTTCGATCCCTCCCCTTTCAGAAATCATGTTTACGCCATTGATCCCCACCACAGGCATTGCAAACCACCTTGATTATACAGTGTGAACCTATGAACTGTATTAAACTACGTTCTAAAAGTAATACATTATTAATTATTACATTTTAATTAATTTTCCTGTATAATCGGCGGCGGCGATCGTGCCGTTGCCGAAGCTGACGAATGGGCGACCAATCACACAGCGATTATACTCAGTTAGGAATCCAGATGTCGTTCCGCGATTCATTTAGATGCGCTAAAGTGGTTAGGTTTCGATCGAAGCAATTTTAGAATTTTAGATATTCAAATTAATTATTAAAACATAAATAATTGAAAAAAAAACGATACATTTCCTAGATTTCCTTTATTTTATGACGTGTTCAATTTTTAAAATATCAAAAATCGCCTCGATTGAAACTTATAGACAAATAGAATACAAATTAAAATATGTTTTCTAAGTATTCAAATCCATCAAATACAATCTTCACACTTTTGTCTGGTATATTGGTTGTTTTACATGTTATTTCGACCTACTTCAGCCACCTTAATATTTATTTATTATTATAAATTATTCATTATGTAATATGTATGTAGTATTAAGTATATACTATATACATTACTTATAATTGTTATGCAATCAAATAAAAAAATGTTATTGTTATACTTAGTAATATAATTCTACGATTTCCTTTAATTTTATGTTTAAATTCTTCAATAAACTCATAGGTAGTTGATGTTCTCTGTTTTTCTTTGTTCGATAAACATATTATATAAAAGAGCATCCAATAGTTCTTGGTACATTATGGATCGAAACTTGGTATTATACACTGAGTTTAAAAAAGGCCAGGTGCGTTCACAGCCACAGCTTATAACAGGAATAATAACGAATGACTTAAGAACAATTAAAATATTTTTTAAAATAGTTGACCAATCTCTGTTGAGCCATTTTAATTGATTTTATTTTATACAAACGTAAACTTTTTTTGTTGATGTTCCTTTTAATGTTTTTGTGTTGGCTGTTGACCATGTTTTTTAGTAATTTTATTTTTTTAACATTAATATCAAATAAAGTTTTAAAATATAAAATCTACTCCCGTAGTCTCGATATTAATCAAATTTCCAACTCCTTCGATTAATTTAAGATTTTCTTGGTTGAATCGAACGTTTGTAATCCAGTTATAATTTGATCAAGCGTATAATAAAAATAAGAATGTTTTATTTCTTCTTTTTTAGTTTTCTCAAAATATTGATAATCATGATTATCATCAACTTATTTTGATTAGTTAGTTCAATAGTCAACTTATCACATTTCGATAGACAACCAGTAATCATTAAGAGGCCGTTATGGTAAAAGTGAAACGTATACAACGCTCAAGAGATGGCGTTGAATCTATGATTTTGATTTATTTTGTTATCAATTTTCTACGGCTATAACGTCTTATGTCAATCGTTACTGACTGATGTCTACACACAATAAAAAAAAAGCGGGTAAGTGGGTATCGCTCTGCTGTATATTAGGGGGTGGGGTGGACCTCAGACTATGGAGGGTTAAATTTGAATGCAATGATAGGTATCATTGTATACGAAAAACGATTCTGAACGAAGATGATTTGTCAGTTTAGGATATATTATATTTAAATATTGTCAAATATTCTATTTTTAAACAAATAGTATAGTTTTTATATTATGTTACTATGGTTACTATGGCCAACATTCGCATTATGAGCGTATGAAATTTAATTTAAATTTTGACATATTTCGTATAAATTCGAACTTTAAACACTTATAAAAAAAAATTGTGACGAACGATTTCGGATTTTTTTTTATCACTTTAAGAACAACTTATAAGAAACCTTGTATTAAATTTTCAAGATTTTCTGGCCACCCAAAAATTTTTTATCGGCATTTGAAGAAAAAAACTTAGAAAAGTCGAAAATTTCAATTGTCTATAAGTAGCTTAAAAATGGTCAAAATATTTTGAAAATTTAACTGTAAAGAGATAACCATAATATAAACATTTGGTGAAAATTTCAAGTATTTACAATAATTCGTTTTTGAGTTACAGCAAAATCAAAAAATCGATTTTGTCGAAAAGTGGTTTTTCGTAAAATTGCCATTTTTCTGTCACTTTTTTTTTGTTTTTCTCGATTTTTTTGAAAACTATTTGAAAATGTTTACTTTTGACCCTCTCAAAGTACCAACTAGATGAATTTTCCTATTCAAAGAGGGGCTGAAGTAAAAAATCGGAGCATTATTACTGCTCCAAATGTTGTCGTCCGACACAAAAAAAAAAAAAACACACATCATTGTAAAAGCAATACATTCTTCACTCCGTTCAGAATCTAAAATGTTATTAAACACTTGAAAAAATAATACTCTAAATAAATTGAATTGTACAAATATACAAACAAATGATTAAGATAACTGATAAGCATAGAATTTAATGATCTATTAATTTTAAAACCTAGAAATTGACCATAATAATTTAATCTTTACATTTTACATACTCATCTGAAATAATATTATTGTCTATTAGGTTTCAGATAGTTAGTCTAGAAAATAAGCAAATCAACCATATTAATTTACTTAAATATTAAATAATATCATGTCATTATGTTTATAAATACTAACCATTATTTATAAATGCAATCTTCAATTTGTTGTTGCTGTGTATCATGTTCACGCTGATTCTGTTAAAAAAAAAAAAAAAAAAACACATCATAGTAAAAGCAATACATTCATCACTTCGTTCAGAATCTAAAATATTGTTTGGATTGGGATTTTTATACATTGATTATGTTAATGATTAATTTGTTATATATTTTTTAACATTATAATAAATAATGCATATTTGCCATATTTTATTTTAGTTAGTTTTCACGTGATAATATGGGGTATCTCATGTATATATAACATATTATGTTACCGTGAATGTCCACAATTGGTTAGTGCTGACAATCACCGAATGAATGTCGACATACACCTACTAAATTGGTGAATGTTGAAAAATTAAAATAATATAGACATGCACTAGTGGATGGTGGTATTTACATTAGGATTTTGGTCAATGTTGACATACACAACATGGTTTTGATTAATGTTGACTTATAAGTTACGTATTCACACATAATATTATAGTATAGTAGGTACTATAGAGCAGTGTTTCTCAACCTTTTTACTGTGGCGACCCCTTTTTTAAATTTAAATTTTTTAGCGACCCCTACATATATATTTTACATACTCGCTTAGATTATCATTATAAATAATCTAGACTCTAGATTATTTATAATTTTTTATCTTAATCTACCTAAGTGTTCTTCTATGATAATACACATTTCATTTATTTCATTTTTTGTTAATATATTTTCCTGAGTCATGTTAAAAAAATATGAAAAAAATATTTGAGTTTTGATTATTAGAAGTCGATGTATTGTGCGGTTGTTTGAAAAAGTTCGTCATTTGCGACTGTTTACTCATATTAGAAATATTTTATAATAATACATAAAGTCAAATAAAGATCAAGTGTACAAAAATGTGAAAAACAATATAAAAATGCAACTTATTAACCTATATTTTACAACGGCGCACGGCACGGCGATGTTAACGATGAACTGTGACATAAATATATAATAATATAATATGTGCAGTGTGCACTGCGGCCCATAGAGTAATATTACTCTATGCTGCGGCCGCGGCGGTGGCCTTATCTTAGGTTGATACTTGATAATCTATATTCGACGTTTATTATAGATTCTTTAATAGACGTCATAAAGTAATATCGCTTTAAAAATGATAATAGTGTGTTTTCCATTTTAATATAAATAATCTATACTCGTAATAGGTATGTAATATAATAATATTTTATTGATTTTATTTTTTTATTATTTGAGCTTTTAATTTTCGTATTCATTTAAATCTTTCGATTGCGACCCTAAATAATAAGTTGGCGACCCCCAAAGGGGTCGCGACCTCCAGGTTGAGAAACACTGCTATAGAGTATAGATAATAATATATAAAGTAGAAATTATTTGTTTAATTATAAATATTAACAATTACTTTTAATAATTATGATTATTATTATTGAACATTATTATACCTGTATTATTAATTTAAATTATGATTATTTTGTCATGCAAAAATTATTATTTTAAAACAACGGCGAAAATTATTCTATTTATTGCAACATGACAAACTGTTATGACATTTTGAACTGCATAAAATTCCAACATTTCTACAACCACACTTTTTTGTGGTGCATTTTGTTTTGGAATTAAATCTTGTATAGGTAGGTAGATACTAACATTTTAGATATGATTAGATTAAATAATATCGGCATTAACAACATTCACCAATATCGTTGTATAAATGTCGACATTCGCTAGTAAATGTTCACAAACAGTACAAATTTAATCGATATGCCAAAATTCGCTAATGACTTTGGTGTATGACAACATTAACCGGTGACTGTCAGCACTCACCAATTGCGGACATTCGCAGTAACATATATATAATAAGAGAACAAATAGTAGTTAAATCCAGTATTCGTAACGTTCACTAAAAAAATTATTTCGTTCACGTTTACGTTCTGCAGTTTTTTTAAAAAGGAACTCGTTTACGTTTATTGGATTGTTCATTTAATATTTTTTAAAAAAATTTTTATGAATCATTAATCTGTATAGTATATAAAAACCCATAAATATATACGGCTCAACCCAAAAATAAAACAGCAATTTAGACTTTAGAGCATATTATATAATTTATAAAGTATCTGAATTATATTTTTAATATCTGACATGTTATTTGAGTTATAATCAAATAAATATAATATAAATTACAATGGTAAAACATTATTATTATAATATATTTATTAAATTATAAATAAATTGAACGTCTTAAAAATCCATCTATTTCATTAAAAATATAAACGTCATTCACGTTTAAGTTGCATTTGAAAAAAAACGAATGACGTTGAACGTTCACATATTATATCGTTCAATATATATGAACATCACACGCGTGAACGACGTTTTTTCCAAACTCTTAAAAATCATAGAAGAGGGAATGAGTGAACAATTTTTGGACCGGGGCACTGAATTGCTTGACACTGTTCTAAAATACTATCGATCGTCCTCGATCTGTACCGTTTTTTGTATTCTATGATTGAATCTAAATATTTATTGCAGTGTTCTATTTAATGACGAGTTTTATTTGACTCCTATATTGTACAAAAGAGCAGTTACCATTCACCCCATTTGTTTATATTTTATTTAAAACTAGCTGGTATTACTTTCTACTTCGTCAAGAAAACACATCATTCATAAACAATTCAATAATTTCAATACATTCATTGTTTTTTCCGCTCAAATGCATTTTTGGTGCACTTCCAAAAAGTATTTATTTTCTCAATTTAAGTAGTTTTATGGTTTTTGAAAAAAAAAACAAATTTTTATAAATTGTTTCTACTTAAATATCACAATGTTGCTCCGTCGTATACAGTTTAAAAATACTTACTATTAAAAAGAAATAAGAATTAAAAAAATATTTTTGTTGAGAATATTTACAAATAACTGTATAACTTAAAAATTTAATAAAGCCATAATTTTTTCAAACATTTTTAAATTCAGATTGTCTTTAGACACAGATTTTGAAAAAAAAATCGATAATGAGTATTAGTTAACTAAATGTACCTACTACTCTAATTTTTATTTATCTATATAAAATACCTAAAAAATAACATGTATAGTAATGCAGGTAGAAACTTAACCTAATGTAGTAGGGCCAATAGTGTTATACTTAAATGTGACGTTATACGTGTATTTTGGCCTCTCCTTAATTTAATTTTAACTCATCTTGTACATCGTAATATACTATAGTCTATATTATAGACTATAATAAATTTTTTTCTCCGTAAAGAAATAAATAAATATCGTATCGTTTGTTGGAATTATCAAAACGACATGCGGTTTGTTTATAAACATGGCCGACGATGCGTCATCATGATGCTAGCTCCACACTCTCGCCGTGGCGAAGCGAGGCAGCGCAAGCACGAGAGTGTCGTCTGTCCTCGTCTCGCCTCGCCTCGTGCGCGCTCCACTCCAAGTCGGTATTTTGGTCGCGAGTCAAAGAACACGAGACACGAGGCGAGACCTCGCGAGAGTGTGGAGCTAGCATAAAATCGTAAACAATGAGCACCATTGATAAACAAGCTAAGATAAGCATTAAGCACTGAGTACTGAGCAGTAAGCAGTGATGATCAGTCTAAGCACATTGCACATGAGTAAGCGAGTTCAGTTAATAATAGTGGGTGAACTGGTGGGAACGTTTTACAATCATGTTCACATTATTTCCGCCAACTGAGAAGTGAGCGCTGTCATCTCTTATCGATTCACTGAGCATTAGTGTTGTCCCCACTCCTAACAAAAAACCACAGTTCCCACACCCACACGACTAGTTCTGATGCGCGTACAAAAACGCGTCGACTTATTTCAATATTGTGGGTTAAATATTTGAATAGCATTTTGCCGCTATTCGGTGGCTCAGATCTCGCCGATCTCAGTGCTCACTGCTCAGTAGTGTCTTGTACTCGTGCGGCTCTTGTGCTATGTCGCTATTTCCGTAATGATAGTCATGCGCACGTTATCACAACGTTTACATTGTTCCACTGATAATAAGAATATATTTTAAGTTTTACTTATCGTTTACTTTAATGTCGATCGAGATATCAAGACTCAGTTTCGACATTTCAAGTAAGAATTATTTCACTATTTCACTTTATAAATGAAAATTACGTTCTTATTTTGATTCTACATCAATCTATTTATAAAACTTATGTTTTTAGTAGTTAGTGGTGCTCAAATAACGTAATATATAGAGTAATAATCGTTTTTATAACATTATTTTATTATTTTCAAGACTTAAAAAACTTAATAATTAAACTATTTTATTTAACTATATGCCAGAAACAAATTTATTTGTTTATTTGTAACTGGTAAGTGATATAAATCCATTAGTAATGATCTACTAACTTATAAAAGAGTGGTTATCGGAGTGTCCTATGCAATCAAGCTATATTACTCAAATAATCTATAATTGATATCGATTCTTAGGTATTATTTTATTAAATAATGATTTATCTTATTATTTAATTAGTTATACATTAGCCAGGTTTATTAATTATTGGCTATTGACTTATTTTGAGAAACGACCAGTGACGGCGGGATGTAGGGTTATTTGAAGTGATTGCTTCATGTCTGAAATGGGTGGGTGGGTGGTTAGTTGAGTCCGGGTGGGTATATAATTGTAAGATCACACTATTATTATTAAGACAAATATTAAATAATATATATGAAAATGATAATGTGTGAAATTATTGAGATTTTATAATTACCTATGTCATATTCAGAAATCTTTAATCGGGGGGGGGGGCGAAGTCCCTTTATAATATTATTGTTCACTGAGGGGGTGATGGTCAAATTATTAAAAATATAGAATATGCTTCAAAGACTAAAAAAGTTCGCGCCACCACTGGAAACGACTAGTGGTTTAACTCAGTAAAATAGTATCACCCAAAGTCTAGTATTCATTTGATAACTGCCATCATTGAAACAAAAACATTCTTTGGTATAAATAACTTGTGTACAAAATTAGGCTCAATGGATATTGATATCAAATTCAGTAAAAATAGTTGTGCTCAATTATAAAAAAAAAAAACACTATGTACTCTACTTATTGCTATTATAAAATTTAAAATAAAAATTTTTAATTTTTATATTTTTTAAACTACCTGCTAAAATGTCTTTTCTTATAAACTAGGGTTTTTAAGGCCTAATAATGGTATTTTGTTTTCTATTAAATAAGGATTTCTTGTCTGTTCCTTTTATATTTGTATTTAAATTGTTAAAGAAATATTGTTTTTTCTCAAAACATAAATACACAATTGCTTTATTATGGTTTTTTTTTAAGTGAGTTACTTATGAATACAAAATTACAATATACATATGCCTGCATATAAATATTAAGCAATAATTAGATTATTATTGGTTACTCATCTGAATAAAAATGTATAATTTAAAGTTAATAAAAACAGGTTAACTAATTGAATTTAGTGAAAAAAGATTAAGTTTTAAGTTAGTCTTTTTGGATTTATTAAACATGATTTTTTTTAATTAGTTCATTGTTAAATTTAAGACTGACATAAGCCCTTATTTATAATATACTATTTTACATTGTACACAAATACCATAAATTGTATGTATTTATGTATTGAATAAGTATGCTATGTTTGCTGGCAACACATTGTGAGCAGCTCGTTTTATTTATTGAATACTAATATGTTATTTCTTTCTAAGGTAAATTATTATGGAAAGATATTGAATAGTTTAAAAAAAAAAATAACTTTGTAGAATCTTTAAAGTTATGATTAATATTAATTAATTAGAAATTTAAATTAATATCAAACTAAAATCTACTTTAATACAATTTTTGCTTTAGAATAGAATCAATACATATTACTTCATTTTGTTGGACTGATATAAATATATAATAATTAATATATTTATTAAGAAATTCTGTTCAATAAATCTTATTTATTTTATAAACCACAATATAATTTTTAGGATTATATATTATTCTAGATTTGTAAATATTAATCTCAATATTTTAACTGAGTAAATGAACTATTATATTGATGATACTACTTTTGCTAAAATCAGTAGTTTGGGTTTGATTAATATTGTTCTTTTGTAATAATAATTTATATTAATATATGTGCAGTTTTTCTATATATATATAAATTTGTATGATTCCTTATTTTAAGGAGAACATCAGTAAAGATGTTTTTCTTAATCTTGCGCGTCATGTAAAATATAGCAATGGACTCCCTGCGTTCCACTCAATGTGATAATATTATTAAAATTAAGGAATAAGCAGTGGTGTATGCCATGCTCCCCCTCGTTGGCCATGTTTACTATTTTTTGTTTTGAAGATTTATATTTATTTGTATACATGATC
Organism: Schizaphis graminum; assembly: GCA_020882235.1. NCBI lineage: Eukaryota > Metazoa > Arthropoda > Insecta > Hemiptera > Aphididae > Schizaphis > Schizaphis graminum. The sequence continues at coordinate 39,590,123 of CM037031.1, forward strand.
GCATACTACAATATGTCTTATTTAGACAGTGTGTGACTCCCCCCCCCCCGGTCTGAATACACCACTTGGGATAAGGTATCATTATTTATTCTAATAACAAATAGAATAATATTACTAGTGTTTAATCTGAAACTTTTTTTAATACTTTGATCCTTAAATTTGTTAGTTCTTTTGATATAATTATTAATAGTTTTCTTTAAAATATTAAAAAAAAAAAGCTTCCAATAATTCACAAATAATATTATGGGTATTTTTATAATTGTTATACTAGGTTAATTAATAATAATACCTTCATTTCAAACATACTAACTAATGACTTAATTACAATTAGTGAAATTTAAAGAAAAGTGTTTACTGTATTATACATCATACTTAATTTGTGTTTTTACCTACAATATTAAAGTAAATTAATCTTTTAACAAACTTAAAAAATAGAAGAATTTTATCCATGCTTTCTTGTCAGTGTTTTATAATATTTTAATTTTTAAGCAATTATAAGTATGTAAAATATGTTTACAAGTATATACATATTTGCTTGATATTGATATAATATTTGTCAACATTTAAGTGAATTCAATAGATTATTATTTTTCGAGATTTGGATGTTACTTAATTTAAATATTTTAATTATTGATTTTTTTTCTATTTAATGAGTAGGTAATGTATTATAATTTATACGTACCATATATTTTAACATATTATAAAATTTAAATATAATTAATATTTAAATAAATGAACAAATATGAATTTATTAAAATATATACAAAATATCAAATTGTAAGAAAATTTATCATTAAAAGTTTTAAGAAATCGAATTAGTTATTATTATTACTTATTAATGAAGTACAGTGGCGTATTTTCAATTTTTTTGTGGGGGGGGTCTTAGTATTAAGTATAAGTTTATAACATTATAATAAAATACATACGAGTTAATTTAATAATGATACTTATTATTGATATAGTTAATCATATACTTCATCAGTGGCGTATTTCTGGGGGGGGTCCAGACCCGGGGACCCCCCCCGTAAATACGCCACTGATGAAGTATATGATTAACTATATCAATAAAAAAAATTTTATTTTAATCTAGTTAATCTATTATTTTCAATTTTTGAATAAAAATTAAATAAAACTATGCATTATATTGTTTTAGTTTGAAAGTATATTAAATTCTTAGAACAATGGTAAGTGTCATGTATGTTTTTACTCAGATTATTCATTATGTTATGATTAGAGAGCAGATTTTAAGGTTTTTACATATTTTTATTGGCTTTATGCAGCTTTACGAGAGTGGAAAATGTGGACGATTTATCCATCACTGAGTTCGCAGGAAAAAATTTATTTTGCATATTAAAGCATATTTTAGACATTAGAGAATATTTAGCCTATTTTTCATATTTTAAAATATATTCTATTATTGTTCATAAAAAATCATATATATTTAATGCATTTTGTTTTTTTTTTATAGAGTTAACTTAAATGTTACCAAGGGTATGCAAGTTATATATTGTTTTTAATTTATTTTGTTTTTTTTTATATATATTCATATAGGTAACTAAGTATGAACTGATTTATGTTTTTATAGTTAAATAACTTAGACGTTACCAAAGGGCAAGCAAGTTATACATTGTTTTTTATATACAAGGTGATTTTTTTATCGAAGAACACTCATTATTTCTGAAAGTATTCATGTTTTTGAAAATATTTTTTTACATAGTTTCAATTCGTTAAAAAAACAACATTTTTATTAAAAAATTATATTTTTAAATATTTTTTATCCTTATTTTTTTTTAAGTTTTTTACTTTTTTAAATGACAACATATAGTTTTAATTTCATATTCCAAAGCAGAATAATTTTTTGAGTATTTTGATACATAAAATTCGAATTTAGGGTCAGTAGTTTATGAGTTATACTTATTTAAAGTTTAGACAAGCGGAGTAGTAGACAAACATTTTGTGGGGTAACCCCGTACCACTCCACCCTGCGCATCAAAACTTTAAATACTTATAAAGTTATAACTCATAAAATACTTGCCCTAAATTCGATTTTTATGAATCAAAATATTCAGAAAATTATACTGATTTAGAATATGAAATTAAAACTATATGCTGTCATTCAAAAAAGTAAAAAACTTAAAAAAATATTAGGATAAAAAATATTTAAAAATATAATTTTTTAATAAAAATGTTGATTTTTTAACAACTTGAAACTATGTAAAAAAATATTTTCAAAAACATGAATACTTTCAGAAATAATGAGTGTTATTCGATAAAAAAATTACTCTGTATATTTCATTATATTCATATACCTATAAACTGTTTTGTATTTTTCATAATTAAATATTATACATGTTACCAAAGGAATGGTATATAAGTTACTTATTGTTTTTATTTAACTATTTTGGAGAAAAAAAATCATACATCTGCATATTTACAAATTTATGGAATATTTAGAGAATTTTTTAGAGTTTTTTTAGAACATATTAGGATCAAATGTTAAGCTTTTAAGAATCTAAAAATCCGTTCTTTAGTTATGATTTTTATGAGGAATTGAAAAAAATAAGTTAGCATTTAACCTTTCCGTAATTTAGGCTTTACCATCTGGTATGTTTAAAACGATATTTCCTAATTGCAGACAAAATAATAAAAACTATAAGATCGGCCGAAGCCGCAGGTTCCCGATGGTTGTCGGTAAACATCAAAGAAAGCCGATGCAGTGGAGACGCACCCTACATACTATAATATTGTGGACAAATTTTCAATCATTATTTTTTATATTACGATTTTGGACGTCAGACAATAATTGGTCTTTGATATCGACAATTGGTATTATTGCTTACGTATCTATTAGTATCCACTCTATTAATGACTATTAGCACAACAATTGTGACTGTGTCTTTGAGACAATAGTCAAAAAATATTTTAAATCAATTCAACGACAACTTTACTCATGCCTGTATAAATCTCTCGTTAGTGACATGTACAGAAAATAACTCCAAACAGTCCAAACGATTGCTCTTTTGCAAAACATAAATATTTTTAACTCCATCCATCAATTTTTTGTTTTATTAACTTTTTCATGTCCTGAAAAAGCGGTGAAGGGAAATTTGTGTTAGCAACTCGCATGGTTTTTACAAGATGTCCACAATTTGTATTTTGATAACGAACCCCGTTTCCACAATGTTATAATATTGGTTGAACAATTTATTCGCAAATAGTCGATAGGTGATCCAATTTTTCACCAAAATCGACTATTTTATTTTCCACCAGCATAATATATATAATATATAATATATAACTGATTTCCGCCACCAAAAGTTTCAGTTTTTAGATTTTGCAGGTAATCATTTACTTCTTTAATATGAAAACATAAGTTAAGTTATTGAAAATAATTTTGATTTTCAAAATAACTAAATTAAACTAAAATAATTAGTCAATCAATTATTAATTAAATATATTCTGAAAATATCACATTTTAGTCAAGAAATCAAGATTAATAATTATGTCTCTTAAGTTACAAAATCGAGTCAAAAATTAAAATTCTTGATTTTAAAATCAATTTATTAAAATTGTATTTTATGATAAACATCTACCTACTTTAATATTTTTTTTATAATTTTAATTTACACATATTTCTCCTCTTTTATATTGCTCAATTAAGTACTGTTTTTTTTTTGTCATTTTTAAAACTTGGATTTCATCAATGCTTATGCAAATTCTTTCATCAATATTTACAATAAATGTATGTATCTAATTGTTTTTGTGAGATCTCTGAAGATACAAATATTTAAAGTTTTGGAGAATATAAACAATCCTTAGAATTAAATTTCTATAAAGTAATTTGTAATTTTTTTTAGTGTTTTATCAATCGCACAATCTTTGACGAAACAATTATTACCGGCATCAGGAAATATTAGTTTGTGATGGTCTCATTTCAGAAACTCTGAAGTCAATAGTTACTTCGGAGGAAAAAAAAAAGCCTTAAGGTTTTGCATTTTTTGTTTTTTGCACGTAAAACGTTGATATGTGTGCATATATTTTTTTTAGTAATAAACTAAAAACTAATGGAACTTAACGACAATTTTTAATTTAGTTACATTTGCATCAATTAAATTAAGACAAGTAGGTACGTTGTTGGCATCAGCTATATTAATAGGATTATGACTTATGAGTTATAAGGTATTATTTTGCATCGTTTTTCATAGATATTTTTTCTGATTCTATTGAAATTTATTGAGTTAATACCTATATAATATAAAAATCGAATTGTATTTTCTTCTATAAATAATTATCTATGTTTTTGGGGGGGACTAAACGTTTAAACGTTTAGTTCGAGTTATGGAGTTTTTCGAATTATCGAGTGACAACTGTATAGTGTATATGTATAGGAAATGGTAATTTGATGAATTATTATCTTGTGATGAAATTTCAGTTAGAATAATTTTCTTTAGACTTGTACTTACAATTTCAATAGCTTTTCTTTTACATTTTGGTTTTATTACTTTTTCTTTGCTTTAATGTTTGGCTGGAATATTCATCATAATTATGTTGTGACGTATTTATTTAAGCCATAACTTATACCTATTAGTTTTATTTGTGTAAACTTTTGCTGTACAGGTTTTAATTATACACCAATGTATTAGTTCTTTTGTTACACGAACCAATTCGAAATTTAAAATGATTTAAAATAAATTGTTTTTGCTACAATTACTATTGATAATAATTATATTTTCCATTGTGCTCACTTATTTAATTATTTTCCACGAATTTCAACACAAACTAAAATGGAATAGTTATCGTTAAATGGATACAAATTACAAAATAAAATCATGATAACACTTATCTTAATTGACAATAATCAATGATCATCTAATCATTAGACGCTATACGAGTAGAACCTTTAATATTATCCACTAATCTTAACTATATTTTAATACCTAGTCCTATACCTATTATTAAAATTTTAATAATTTAATAAATTCAATTATCTTATTAATTTTTATTTATTGTTTGTTTTATTTTTGATTACTTTTGCTACGTTCAATATAACTTTTCTATTATTTTTAAAATTAAAATTAATTTATTACAAAAATTTTACCTTTTTCATTATTCACACTAACACACTACGTTTTTTATTTAAATTAAGGTACAGTTGAGCATAATACTGCTATTCTTACAATCGATAAAGATTCTATCCAAGCAGTCAAAAAAAATTCTGAAAACACCTATCTGTACCTGTACTAAACACCTGGTTTCACACTGGAAAATTCAAATCGAAAATGCACAAATTCAATTTCATAAAATTAATAACGTTTATAAATAAAATTAAAAATAGATACATAACACTATTAACATCATACAAATATGTAAACATCTTCTTTTTCAATGAATATTCAATATATGTGTACTAATAAATTGTAAAACTGCAAATTATAAATAATCCAATTTGTAATAATTCAAATAATTTTATTTATTATATGGCCAAAAAAAAAAAATAATGGAAGAAGTCCACTTTACTGTACCTATTAGTAAGTATCGAGTGAACTTCATAATGTATACATATTTATGTAAAATTAAGACCGAACCCGAATTAACGATAATAAAAAAAATATATATATAATTTTATAAGAAATCGATATTTTACTCGTCGATTTCATGTATTGAAAAATGTTAATTTTCACTACGAGGAGGGCTGGCGGGATATTTTGCTGCTTCCCCCGTGCATTTTTGATTTTTTTTGGAGAGAAGGAGTGTTGTGCGAATTTCAAAACTATAGACTTGTGAATTCGTACAAATTATATGTTAATATCTGTATACTTTTTTATGGATTTTCCATTGGGGGACGCCTGGACGGAGAGCTGGTCAAATGTACGTACAATATACAGGAATTTAAATCTACCTATATGCTTATATTTAATAACAAGACGGTTCTTGGTACATCATCAATGTGTAATGACGAACAACACATAGTATACATTTGCATTTCAACTTTAACTAAACTTGCTACACTCGTCTGAAAAAAACACTCACACCCATTTTTTTATTCAAACAAATTATATATAACCTACCCAGGCCAGGCAGGCACCTTAAAGGGAACTGTTATAGGAACCTACTCTCTCCCTAAAAACAATTTCCATGAGATGGGCAACTTCCCCATCCTTTCATCTATAAATACTATGATATGTATGTAATTTACTTATTTTATAACGTGTCACTACAAACTGTAAATATAAATTATTATTGAATTAAATTATAATATAGTTTTATAATATTTAGTGTGGAATTAAACCTCACGTTCTATAATATTTATATAGTTTATATAGTATTAGAATAAGGAAAATAACATCATGGGATGAAATTAGTATATTTTAAATTAAATTGTTGTGACCAAATTAGGATGCAGTTGTAAAATTTACTTGATATATACATTATATTATATTATTGAATTTGTATTATGAATACTCGCATGATGAATGTATCTTTTTGTACTGAATATGATAGTAGAATCATAGGCGTGTCCAAACCTTTGACGCAGAGAGTACAACCTGGTACCCAAGGAGCTAAGAAGCTTTAGTACGTTTTGTAAATCCTGAAAAATACATTTTTGTTATGCGCTCATCTAGGTACCTCAAGTGTTTCTTATCGTAAAATATTATCGCTTTTTGCATTTCTAATACCAAAAAAACTAAACTAAACACGGAAATTAATTAAACTGAAATTATGATTCTTCTATCATCATTAGCACTAAAATTCACACGTTCATAAAATAATTAATTAATATTAATATAATTTTGAAACGAATTGATCATGTATAAGACTGCAAGCAACTTTTACACGTGTAAATTGGCAAAGCCTAGGAATAAACCTAATCCAGTGAAGTTTCTTGGCTATTATAAATGAACTACAATAATTTAACATTTAATGATAAATTGAAGAGAAAAATGTTGTGTGTTGTATGCTTCTTTAACATTTATTTATAATAAACTATGTTTAGTCTAACGCTAAATTATGAGATATTTTTCAGATTGTTCTTTTGATCTGTTACTTTATTTTTATTTGGTATTGCACACCATAAACGCAATGAAATAAAATATATTACTTCAATTGCACTGAGAAAACTAAAACCCATGAACAATCCTAAAAGTCCTCCCGTGTTAGCTGAAACAAAATCAAAAATTGTTTTATTAAATAATTTTCATTTTATCGCTTAAGTATAAATTTTATTTTTAGTTAAAATACATTTTATCACAGATAAAAAATATAAACAATATATTTTCGTTACTAGCATTTATAATATATTTATACCCTTACATAGAAATTCTGTAAATCCAAATAATTCCCCTTTTGTAAAACCAGTAAATTGAGTTTCTTCAAAGAAAAAGTGAATTACAGCCATATTTTTTCTAAAATAATGTATACATAACAAATCAGTAGGTATATATGTTATTATAAATTGTGTATTGTGTTAAATGCTTTCCATTTCTTTAAACTTAAACTAGGTGAATTGCTTCTCTATATCATTAATCCTAATACAATGAGGTAGTTTTGGGTGGACAGATGTACATACTTAAAAATTCAAACGGACGCCACGCCCGCAAATGTTGTTTCCATCTTACATACATATAGAACATAGTAAATTTGCATTCAGTAAATCTTAATATCGTTAATTAAAAATATTTTCTCACTGATAAATCCATTTTTTAACAAAAAAACTTGTGTACATAACATTATAATAATGAGGAGTTAGAATGATAACTGAAAAACTAAATCGTAGACGATGGTAATCGTTTAAACCTAGGTTTATGGAACAGATTATGTCTATATACATTAAATGTTTGTTACCATATCCAATCTCAAAAATGCCGAATATTGTAATATCAATAAAAATATTGTAGACGTAATTCACCTAGAAAACTATTCATCTAGCATTGAAATAAACAAGGACGTAACTCGTGAAACCCTGGAAAAACACTAAATCATATAAATGTTTTTGGTGGTTGTTGTTCTAATTTTAAAAATATCATGCAAAAAATAAGAAATTATAATATATCAAAAAATATACGGAGCATTATTCTATTTATTTATAGTATACATTTTTTTTTTATTTTAGTTAATGATTGTTTCCATTGAATGATAAAAAGAAAAATATGTATGTATCTACTCCAAAAACATTTAATTTATAAACTATACCTATTAATAATGTTTTTTCATGTTTCTAATAATATTTCGCCTCTTAAAGATTTTGATCAGACCTAAATGAATATGAAATAATATTCAATTCCTGTTCTAAATAGTGTTTTATTGTTATTATTATTATTATTATTATTATTGTAAAATATTTTAAAGCAATGATGAATAATTGGAACTAAATGAAGATTTGTGTAATTTTAATAAGAAGAAAAATGCAGATCTTGCAATCATTTTTATTTTTAGTTAACATATTTTTTATTAAGTAGTTACAAAGTTTTTTTATAGTAAAAATATAAATAGTGAAAATAACATTTATACTGAATTAATTGCGTATTTAGATTTTGATCACCAAGCTGCTAAATACCATCTCGTATGTATTTTTATGTATAGATAGATGTTTTTTTTTTTTTTTAGAATTTGTGAAACAAAAAAACTCATGAACGGAGTGATATTGTATTAATTTTACTGTAATGGGTATTTTTCTTTCTCCTGTTATTTTGCACTGAAATAACTCAATAAAAGTAAACAATTAAAATTAATTAGATACTTACTTAAAATAACTGGAAGTTTTTCCAGCTAAATATGTTGGCTTGATTTTATAACTATTGGCCAAAGGTGATGATGAATGTACTTTATTATACCCAATCCAGTGGCATCCTGGTAAGCAAGTGCAATTCGGTAAATATGTTCCATTCAATAATTTTGTCATATTCGTTAACGGTGAACTATATCGGAGTTCTATTGCCACTTAAAAACAAATAAAATTGATTTATATTAGTCGAGAATTATTGTATTTACATTGATTCAATGTTCATTAGGGTAGGTACGTAAAATATACAATTAAGGTGAAATTATAGTCAACGTTTTTTTTTTATAATCAAAGAAGCGAATTTAGTGTCTTAATAACCTTTAAAAAATGCTATTTGATGTTGTTATTACCTACATTGTAAAATAAAAAGGAGGAAAGTCGGTAACCGCTCTGCTGTTCAGTAGGTGTTGAGTATATCTTATCATTAGGTACCTACATAATGATAAATTGATAACGATTCTAGACGAAATTAGTCTGTCAGTTAATTACTAGTTAAATTGTATGATATAATTTATTAAAGTACTTAATTTATTTTATTATCACTAATATATTTTAGTAATGCGGTAGGTAGATTATTGAATTAATTTTTTCCGAAAACATTGCATTTTAATATATTGTTGTAAAATATACATGTTAAAAGTTTCAAAACTCCTCAAAAAATATTTTTAAATTGCAACAAAATAATTAATTCATTTTTGTTTAAATCTAATTTCATTCAAATTTTAAGTAAAATGTCTAAAAAAAATCATTCGTATATATCTTATTTAATATTTTTAAATAACTTATATATAATAACACCACTTTGAAGGTAAATTTGATAACTTTTGATCAAGCGATACGTAAAGAAAAAAAAGTAGAAAATTTCAATTATCCATATATATATATTATATAATATCTATAAATAGCTCAAAAAGAGACAAAATATTTTGAAAATTATAACATGTATAAAAAATTTTAATTATCTACAGTTATTTATTTTTTTGTAAAAATCATTTTCTTTAATTTTTTTAGGTTTTCCGATTATTTTGAAAATTACTAAGAATTTTTACCTAGAAACAATTAAGTATTTTTAGTGTTTCAATAGGTCATGATATCAAATAGAAAAATCACATTGCAGTTTACCTAATAAATATATTCGTTGTTTCATTGGGCGAATGTAAGTTCCTACACGAGAGTAGCAGGTAAAAAAAATACACACGGTAAAAACCAGGTACCTATGTTAGTTCCTACATGGCGGAAAAAGATACGCATGTAAGTTCCTACACGGTAATATCCAGGTACGTATGTTAGTTCCTACACTGTGGAAAAAAGGTGTAAATATGTATATACGATGTATATACGAATAAATACATATATGATGATTATACAATATAATACAAATTGCATAATGCATTTTAATTTTTCATAATTGAATATAATATTATATAAAGAGTAAAAAATCAAAAAAAAAAATCGCATAATGCATCGTCACAAATAAATATAATATGATGAGTAAAAAATATAATAAAAATCGTATAATGCATTTTAATTTTTCATAGTTGAATATAATATAATATAAAGAGTAAAAAATAAAAAAAAAATGAAAACTTATATATTTGTATTATATAATATAATATAATCATCATATATTTATTCGTATATACATATTTACACATATATACACATATAGGTACACTTACATATGTACCTTTTTCCGTCGTGTAGGAACTAACATAGGTACCTGGTTTTTACCCTGTAGGAACTTACATACGTACCTTTTCCGCCGTGTAGGAACTAACATAGGTACCTGGTTTTTACCCTGTAGGAACTTACATATGCCCGTGTAGGAACTTACTATTCCCCGTTTCATTTAGAATCTAAGAATGTTAAAAAAAAAAAAGGTAGACAATTAAATTATAATAAATTACTTTTTGTTTAAAACTTACATTTAGCTTTATCCGAACATGCTTCATCTTTTTTTCCACAAATCCTTGAAAAACTGTCTTCTAAAAATATAATGATACTCATTTTATTAATACAACTAAAAATAAATACCTAGCATTTATCAATCAAAGCTATACTCAAATAGTCAGTGGTGTATTGTGGGGTATACGGGGGTATACGGCGTATACTTACTCCTCTAGTTTTTTTTTTAGCGTATACTCTCTAAATAAACGACGATACGCGGGTATACGACCGTATAGCTCCGTATACACTATACCTGTTAAGAATTTTCAAAAATGAATAAAAATACTAAAAAATAAAAATCACTAAAAATACTACAAAAATGACCTTAAAGAATAAAATTCCCTAAAAATGCAAAATAATAACTGCTGTACCATAAAATTCTATATTTCATGAATTAAATTTCTATAAAAACGAGCCTCAAATGTAATCATTAGAAAAAAAGATGCAAATGCATCAAGTTCCGGGCCCTAGCAATCATAATTAGTATTTAGTGCACTAATCACTAAGTTATTAGCAGTTAGTAAAATTAAAATAGTAACCATTCTAATTTCTTAGACTGTACTAATTGTTTAAAGTTTTTCTCTGGTCAATACTGATAATTAGAATAAATGTTGTTAGTGAATTCGAGCGAAGCGAGAAAAATTTTTTTTTATTCAATGTTATAGGTATATCGTATATCTTTCAATCTTTGACACCTAAGATCTAGAAGGCGTATACCCACGAATATTTTTAGCAATACACCACTGCAAATAGTACGTGAAATTAAGATTAATTATGTGTACTTTTGGTGATAACTATATTTAAATTTTAAAATAATACCTTTATGTTATATTTATCACTCATCAATAGACATTTAATTTTAATCTTTTATTCTAATTTTACACGCACTATGTCTGTCTTACATATTAATCATATTATATCATTAGCAATTGGTTTTGAAATATTATTACAAGAAAAATGTTTAAAAACCGGCTAGTCAATGTATATATTAGTATGGGATTTGAGTGCATCTCATCATTGAATTGTCCATAAATATTTTGAAAATATTATTGTGTACAAGTATAGAATATAATTGTATGATATGAATACATATTACATATTGGCGAAGAATTTAAATTTTTTGCGATTTACCTATTTGCAACGAAATAACTTAGTATAAAAGTAAAATCATTTGAAGATTATTGACGCTTTATTACGTCAACATTTGAACTTATGTCTAAAAATAAAAAAGTGACGTGACATTTTTGACTTTTTATAAATTTAATTTTTGAAAATTTAATTATGTATGTAACAAAACTACAAATGATTTAAGGATAAACCGGTATTATATATTCGAATATGATACAATTTCATAAAACCCCCTTAAGTTTTGTGTAAAACTTTTTTTTTATTGATTTTAAAATACATGGATAACTTGGCCATTATAGTATGGGTACATTTTGTTATTTAATTTTTTTTTAATTAATTTATATTGTTTAATTTTTTAAGGAATGAAATTTAGTTGTTAGTATCTTGAGGGTTTGTTTTTGGTCCTAGAACTTGGTAGATTTGTTCTGATATGTCGAATTGGTTGCTGTAATGAAGATATTTTTGACAATCAATGATTATGTGGTTAACAATAAGAAGAACACTGCATATTATATCACCTAATGGAAGTTCGTCTTGACTCATCAAGAAGCTATGCGATGTGCGTTATGTGCATATGTCGAATGCAGAGTAGGTTAATTAGATTTAGGCCAATTTCGCCAAATCCCATCTCGACGAAATAAACTATGAGAAAATAGAATTTTGTTTCATTTTTGTTAAAAAAATATTAATTATATTTGTATTGCCAGGTAAAAAAATGTTATAATCATTTTAAATATTTATTTTAAATATTTAGTAAAATTATATAAACATTCGTCAAATATTGTTAGTTTAAATTGAGATGGAAATAGTAGATAATTTCGTCTAGATATTAAAAGACATAGATATTTAATGATTGTTATTTGTCCATTATTTCTAAATCTAAATTTAAATATATATTTTAGGTATTAAACACCCTTTTATAGATGTGTCATAGCCAAAAGCTTCTCTAATATAAACAATCATATACCAATTTCATTCAATTTGAAATGTATTTGGACTAAATACTAAACAATTTCTTCCAGCAGGATATTTTATTATTTTAAACATTCTTGAATAAACTGCTATAGTGCTATACTTAATTTTTTTTCGGTAGCAATGCATAAGCCTTAAAATTAAGTTAAATATAATTTATAATTATGAATTAAAAATTAAAAAATTCATAATAAATTACTTTTATAATAATAATTACCAATGATATCGTTATTCCTACGACATAGCTGTGCAATGTATAAATTTGAGTAAATAACTGAAGCGCTGATTTAAAAAATCTAATCCATAAAAATAATTTCACTTCGGCACACTTTTCTTAAAAATCCTTCCGTTCCAAGTAAAACAATTTTTTTAATATTGTATGTAGTATTGTGTGCCATGCCTACCTATCCAACAGGGCCGGATTTAGAGGAGGGCTGAGTGGCCCAGGGGCCTCACAATTTTATGATATTCAAATTAGGATACAGAAAAAAAATTTTATTTATAGTTCCAGGCATTTAATTACTTATACTTAATATTATGATAATATTACTTAATATACTAGTTATACTCGATTTGATTGTTTTTATAATTATTTACTATTAAATAGTAAGTAGTTAATTGTTACTACTACTAAACATAATAATAAATAGGTATTATTTAATAAGTAAAAAAATATATTTCCTTGTTTATGTATAAGGGGCCACCACATACCTAAATCCACCCCTGCTATCCAAGCTCTGATGAGTAAAAACCTCGGCTTTTTCGGCAAAATGAGATTTTTTATCAATCCATATACAACTGGTTTTTTGTCGGCCAAATGGGACTAAACGATTTTTTCTTTTCTACTAAGCTCGGGATTATGCCATAGGTTGATATATTTTTTTTGTTTTATTAAATTTTGTATTAAAATGTTGCCAGTGTTGTCATTTATAGTTTATGTATGAATTAATTTCGTTCTTCAAAACTTTTCTAATTTTAGTATAAAGGACTTATTAGAAATATTTATAGATGACACAAAAAGAGATAAAATATTATTTTTAATTATAAATATTTATTAAAAACTGGTTTTGTGTAAATATTCTAGTTTTTCTGATTTTTTGTTTTGTTTTTCTTATTATTGAAAAAACTTATTATTTTCATTTGTCACCTCAAAGTATTAATTAAATTTTATTTTTTATTAGAACCCACCCACACATTTAAAGAACAAAACATTTCAACTGCTCTAAAAGGTAACTAAAAAACATATCTTTGTAGAACAAATGTTCCAATTTTACAATTAAATTATGGTAAAAGTTAAAGTAGTCTATGAACAGTATGAACCCTTATAAATTTTAAATATGGCACTGATCAAAGCATTTTAACGAAATCATAAATTTAATTATATCGTACTTGGCATATAATACATGACGCATTGACAAAACATTAATGTAAAATTTGCTTCACATTCTAGTATACAGTTCCGTTGAGTATAAGTTCTATAGAATCTCAATTGTTTTTCCGCTGAGTATACACATTGACGTTCTTCTTTTGCTATTTCAGCTAATGCTGGTGTAGCCATTCCTACGGTAGGGTGAATTTCTAATGATGTTTCTCTTCCTGGAGATATTAAACTACCAAATGATGATATTTTTGGAGTTTCTACGGGACTGTGTAACATCACCTAGAATAAAATGTATAACTTATAAGTTTTAGGTATATTCACGTATGATTTTTGATAACATAATATAATATATTTTTTGTCACGCCTGCACCGAAAGTTTGGTTTTCGACCATGGTTGAAGCGTTCGAAAGCGTCCTTTTTCCGTCCAACGGGCGGTAAAGTGGAAATCCCCAAAGTGCCGGGCGGAAAAGAGGAAATCCCCAAAAGTGCCGGGCGGAAAAGAGGAAATCCCCAAAAGTGCCGGGCGGAAAAGAAGAAATCCCCAAAAGTGCTGGCCGCCGGGCGCGTATCCCCTGCACTACCAGAAACTAAAATGTATACCTACCACGGTTCTTACAAAACATAAACTTTTGGTTACATCTTAAATGTATAGTATAACCTCCTTGCATGACGCATAAACATTTAAACATACCTATTTAATTTGCACTGTTCCTAGATAAGTGCGTCGAACGATGCGTTAGTAAGTTTGTAGAATAGTCTATAATTGTTGCATAGATCCCTGCATAACCTTTTCCATGAACGCAGGGGCGTGACAAAAAATAGTATGTGTGGCTCACTTCCCGCCCTTGCCACACAATATACTATTGAAGTTGGATTTTCATATTTTTACATAATAATTTTCTTAATTTAGTATATGTAGTTTGATAATAATGAAAAATTGAAACAAATTTTTAAATAAAGATTTCAAAGAAAAAATATTCATTTTTTTTATTTTATTTTAAATATTTAGTATTTTGAGCACATTCATTTAAAAATTTTTTGCAAATTATGTGAGAAAAATAATAATTTATTTTATTTTTAAATAAAATTTAAATTTAATGCCCTAACTGTATTCAGTGGCGTATTTTCAATAATTTCTTGGGGGGGGGGGGGGGGGGTTAAAATATTTAAAAATCATATTATGATTTAGTTAGAGTTATTTGTTTCATCTTACTTTAAATAAAGTGAATACAAACAATATTAATTTACAACTGAAAAATGTTGTCGTGCTGTTACCGTATCGCTGCAATGAATTTCTACCAAATCGACTAATAATTGTCGACATCGGTTACCGGCGCTATACTATTATGGTTTTTGTGGATTGTGGACAATATTTTTATTATTTGTTTATCGACAAATCGATATCTGTACACACATACTAGTTAGGTATTTTAACGCCAATGAATATTCAGGCAGCGAAGTTTTGAAATCGCCCGACCACATTTTAAATATTTAAACGTCACTGACCATTTCTATAGTTGAATTTAAATATCAAAGAACAAATAAATATTTTAAAAGTATTTGTATTTGTTCTTAAGTTCTTATTAATAAGATTATTTTAAATACTATTTAAGTACTTTTTATGTTGAAATATGTATATATTTTTATTTAAATACAAATGAAAATGATCGTCTTATAAGTATGACCCGAACCCTATAAATATATAATATTACCTTGAATCCATAACTAACTTCTGATGAACAATAATATTCCTCGATTTCAGCATCCAAAACAAGAGTTAATCCTAGATGATTACCGGCACCCCAAGGCCTCCAAGGAATATAATCAGCGGGCGTATTCGGCGGATATCCATTTTCGGGAGTCCAATTTGCAGACGGATTTGGAAAGGTAAGATTTAAATCTGATAAATCTTTCGGGTTCCGAAATATGTAATCCGATTTTACTTTATTGAATGAACAACATATACCTTCATCTGTTAACGAAGGATTAAATATTTCTGAACAAACTTTAGGGTTGTTTGCCCATTGACATGACACAATCATGTCGTGACAGGGTTGAGATACTCTAATCATAAATTTTTTTAATGAATCCCAATCGCCTGTGTAATTGTCAATTGACGAATCCATTGATAATGGGTCTTCGTCGCAGAAATCGCTTAACAAACGACGATCGATATTGCTATTAAGTTTTGAGGATCTATGCATAAATATATATAAGTTGTAAGACATTATTTATGTATTTTATGAAATTCTTAGTAGCTAGTAAATTAGTAGATATACATTACGTTTCTAAAATGGTTCGGGCAACAGATTTTCTTGCGTTGTTCATGTTACATATGGTAATGGCGGGAAATGGTATGCTTGTAAGCTTAGTTGCTTTTGGCGATAGACTTATAATTACAGGCATATCTTGCCATTTATGGACCAAATTCATAATAAAGTAAATTGCTGTGATAACTGCTAATCCAAAAGATATTATCCAAAAACACCTTAAAACGCAATAATTTGTAATATTACAATAGACTGCATTGATTAATAATTTTATTTATTTATTTTTATTATACCTTTCACTAGCGCTTAGTTCATTATTACCGGCATATCTTAGTCCATGTAAAGTCGTATTCTGCGAGTAGTCATTCAACATTCTTTTCCATTTATTACCGATTTTTTTGTTTTTAGATTTGGGTTTTATGTGAGTATTAGTATTGTTGTTTATAAACCATTTTGATTTATTCTTAATATTAAAATTATTACGAGAATGTCTATTTATTGGATACTTATAAGGTTCAAAGTCCTTTGTGTACATGTTTTAAAAATGTTCAGTAAAAAAAAAGAACTTCAAATAGAAATATTATTCAACAGCACAGCACACATCTCATATTTAAGTTATAATTCAGATAAATTGAAGACGGTCCACCGTCGTATAGTAGTAGTTAAATTCCGGTGTTGCACCAATTTTAAATAAATAGTAACACTTACGGTTGTAAATTAATCACTAATGTAAATTACTATAAGACTTATTTCAACACTTCTGAATTAACTTTACGAAAAGAAGAGGTTCAATAAGATTTTTTGTATATTATATCATTAAAGAGGGCCTGCTCCGTTAACACGAGTTACTATCTAGATGGTCTGCACTAGAGTGTCCATGAGTCATGATTCCTGTCTTGTGCCCACAATCCGTCTCAAGCGTTGGGAATATGGCGACTCAGCCCTTTGGATCACATAGGCTCGGGGAATCGAATGGCTCACACGCGTGTTACGCTAAGTCAACACATTCGGTCTTACATGTGTATTGTGTATACTGTCAGCCCAATACAAAAATATCATGTAGTTTCGTTTCTTGTTATTTTTAAATGTTAAAATTTGAACATTAAACATTATATGACGTGTAATTCACTTACTTAATGTATAAATAAGTTTTAACGTCATGTTTAATATTAATAAAAAATTAAATATAGGTAGATATAATCAATTCTTAATATATCGTTTAATGTATTATTATATATTCATGTTATAGGTAAACATGGACGAGTCGAACAATATCAACAAATTAAAAAATAAAGAGGTTTCAGAAATTTATAAGTAAGAAAAAACAATACATCACAATAATTAATAAAAATGTATAGGTTTTTTTTCCTTCTGTATATTTCAGCGAAGAACTAAAATATCATAATATAATAAATTCGTTTTTACATTTTAATTTTATTAATCTATTGATTATTATGTAGAATATGTGATTAATTTTGTTATTATAAAGATAATATAATGTTGATGTATTTTACATATTATATGTTATTGTTTTGTAGAATATTTGAAGAAATATATTTGAAAGCACCTCCTATTTTAAAGGATTTATCAAACAATTCTGTAGAAATTGATTATACAGAATACATACAAGAGCAAATAGATTTTAAGAAAAGTATATCATTTTTTTAAATGTTTGTAATTTATATAACCAATATTTATTTTATTTTAAGTTGATACAAAATTTAAAAATGGAGAATACTGTTCTATTACTGATGCAATAAAAGATATAAGGACAGTATTTTTAAATTGCTATTCATTTTATGGTACTAGAAGTGATCATACTAGAAAATCATTAGAAATTGAAGAACTATTAGAAGACAAAATTAATGGTCTTGACAAGTAATAATTATTAATTTATTTCTTATAATATTTTTATAAATAATATAATTCCTATTTAGAAATTATAAATCACTGGCTGATGTTAATCTTACATTCAATTTACTAAACATGGAAATAAAGCCTAATTATAAATTTAGATACCCAAAAGGTATGTTATTGATTTATTAATTAGATTACATGTTACCTCATTGAAATAAATGAATGATATATTATACTTAGATTGTTATGATTCAATATTATTAAGAAGTGTAGCACATTGTCGTCCTGAACGATTAAAAAAATATCATAAAATATTGTCTACCACTCTTACCACTGATGAAGATAATGCACATATTTTAGAAAAAATATTATGTTGGGAAAATGAAGTTTATTTCAATGATATATTCCATCGTTATATTAGCTCAATGTGGGAGGTTACTATATAATAATTAATTTAAGTTAAACATGCAAACCTTAAATCTGAATCAATTTTCTTAATGTTTTAGCTACCAGAAATAGGTAATTTTGTGGCTATTTTATTTAAAAAACTTGATCTTGATATTATTAACCAAGGAGAAATTGAAAGAATGTTTTTAATGCCTAAAGAATCTACAACTATGGGTAAAATCATGACAACTCTTTTGATGCCAGTCAAAAAATCGAAGTTTGTTGGTCAAGTAATGCCATATAAGGTTTGGTCTGAAAAACTTTCAAGAAAAGTATCCGACTGGTGCAAAATATACCATGCAAAAAAAAAAAATAAAGTCATTGTTAGTATTATTTTTTTCCTAATAAATTGTTTTTAAATATTTATATGGAATAAATAATAAAAATAATTTTATGTTTCAGGTAATGAATTCACTGGGTATCCATCCAGATTTTTGGGCTATTGTGAATGAAAAAAATCCTTTAATTGAAAAAGACTATTCTGAACTCTCATATTTCATGAAAGTTTGGCTTGTAAAAGGACTTTGTGATTATGTTACTGTAAGTTTAATAACATACAAATGCATTAATAATCTCTAAAATATAAAAATAATTGTTATTTATATCTATTTGTTTTAGATTAAATTTAAAACTATAAATGATATTATTACAAATTGTAATGAAAGACAATGTACTATATGGAAAAACGATTTAGAAACTGAAGAATATTTCTTTTTTGAATCAATGCCAGATTTAAGGATTTATTATTATAATATTCCATATGATGAAGTAATCATTTTATAATTATAATTTATGTCATTTGAATAAAATTATTTTATTTATTTTTAAGCCAAGTCTTGAATTTCTTAAATCAGTAAAATCTGATGAAGAAATAGAAAAAGTTGAAGATAATCCTATGAATGGTAAATAAATATATTTCTTCAAACTTTTTTAATAATTTATATTTTATAAAACATATTTTTGAAGATTTTTCCGGGAATTTTTGTACAATTCAAAGAGAAAAACATTTTAAGTTAATTGCTGATTCAGTAGAAGGTCTACGGACTTTTCTTTATGAATTGGATATGGAGGGAACATCTGTACCTGAAAATTTGATAAGTGCTCTAGAGAATTTTATTATGAAAATTGAATCAGAAGAATGTAATTTCATTGTCTTGAACAATGATTCTAAAATAAAATTATTTAAGGACTGTGAATCATATCCAGATAGAATTCAGAAGGGTAATGATAATATATCACTTTGGGAAGAAAAAGATTCAAAGTCAATAACTCAAGGTAGTATACATTATAAATTCTGTATGTTATTCAACGAAAATATATTTAACATTCATATTATATCCAAATAATTTTACAAAGTCTATTTAAAAAAAAAACATAAACTATGAATATCATTAATTTCTTCAAGACAGATTACCTTTTTTTTAAACTATGTATTTTTTTTTTTGATCATTATTAGTTATTAATAATGGTTTATAGTAATTGATGGACTCTTTTTATTTTTATTTTAATATTTAGGAATTAAAAATTAAATACAAGGCTTCTATCTAAGTTTTTCTTGGCTAATATAAAAACATCAAACATATTTAGGTACTATTTTTACTCTATAGTCGGCGACACGAAAAGTGGCCCCTGACCGTCACGAACCTTGCGGTTGTTTCACCTCAGAGGTTCCGTGATTTCAATAAATTAATTTCCGCGTTTTAATTACCACAGTATGCGGTATAGGTTGAAAACCAATGGCTAACGGGCAGGGAAGCAGTAGCAAGCCGCCATACACAGGGGCCACTTTTCGTATCATCGACTATAAGTTAAAATTTTGACATACATTTAAACAAAAATTAACAATTTCCAATTATAGTACAGTAAATTCTTGTTGAATTTAGCCTCATTTAAAAATGTTTTGATAATTGCTATAACTTCTAGAATTTTATGTCTTCATGTTTCATTTTATGCTTTTTTATCAATATTATTTTTCTCACTTATTGTCGTTTTATTTATATAATTTAATTAATTTATATAAAATTTATGTTAATTTATGCAGTTAATACAATATAGATGATTTGATCAGTAATCACTTTTCAATGTTATTGTTTCTTTTCTACATCGCTTTTTATTTAATTGTAACAACATTTCCAGATTTGCCTTGAATTGCTGAAAAAATAAACCTATAACCTAAGTCTTTTAACAAAATTTAATATTATAAAATGTTTTAAAGTCTACTAACATAGGGTGTATATAATAAATCAAAATATCCATGTCAACCTAAGCTGAGATAATCTCTAGTCAAAATTCTCTTCTATAATTTAATATACCTATTTCAATAACTTATTCAATGATAATATATGCTTGACACTTAATATACAGCAAAACCATTTTATTATTTTTATATTTTATACTCATAAATATTTTATATTGTACAAATTATTTAAGCTAATACTATGGTCTTTTAAATTTTAGCTCAAAATGAAGAAATTATTGTTGAGAAACGTCAAAGAAAATTAATTGTTCAGCAAAATTTTGATATAAATGAATGTTATGACTCCGATGAATATGTCAGTGAAAGTGATAAGACCTTATCTGATTTTACTGATTCTGAAGATGAATGGGGTGCTAGGAATCAACCAAAAAATAAAGTTAAGCAACCGCTACAGGCTCCTTCTAAACTTCTTGAACTAGAAAAGCGATTATGTGAAGAAGGGAAAATGCCAAACTACAATATAAAAAACCTGTTAGATTCTAATCAGAATGATGAATATATTGAACTTAATAATAAAACATTGTTTTGTTCAAAAAATAAAAATAATGTATCACTTTTGGTAGAGAAAGATTCAAGTCCAATAATAAAAGGTAATATATATTTTAATTTAATAATTCTTGTTAATTTAAAATTATAAATTTTAAAATTGTATTGTATTAAAAATTTAAAATACTTTGTTCAAAATAAGATCAGTATCTCATTACATTGATGTGATGATGTCAACCAGCTTCTCTCACCAAGTTTACCATAAAGCTAAAGTATTGGAACAAATCTATACCCCTACTTACAATTTGGCCACTAGAATTAATATTAATCTAATTTTAAATAAAGTATTGAAACAACAAATTTTTTTTAAGGGGCCGCTAAAGCAACATTTGTTTTCTCTATCTCCCATATAATATAGAAATAAAGATATTCTGTATTTCCACGATTATGATACTCTAGTTCAATTTATGGAGTGAAAGCATCTATTATATATTTTATAAAGAATATTTCCTGTACATTGACCAAATAGATTTTTAATATTTACATTTTTGATTAAGTTATTAATGGTTAAAAATAAACTAAATTATTTTAAATTAAAACATGCTTATGTTTATAAAAAATGTTAATGATAAAGATCTATCCGGTCAATGCACAGGAAATATTTTTCTTTATAAAATATATAATGGTGCATTTGCCCTATAAATTGAACCAGAGAGTTATAATCGTGAAAACATGGAATATCTTTGTTCCTGTATTATGCCTGAGAGAAACAGAGAATCAAATCTTGAATCTTGGTATGGCGTCTTAAGTAAAAGTAAAACCCTATACTACATAGGGCATAATATGAATATTTAATATGTTTTAATTTGAAAATTCTCTATCAACTATGTCTAATTCAAAAGTAAACATATTTAATTATATAAACCGTGAACATCAATATTAATTCATTTCTTCTAAAATAGATTATTAATTATTTTTCTATTTATAATATTTAACTGATTATTATTAGTCATTACTCATAAATAATGATAAATTAATAATTACATATAATAATGGCTCATAGTATTAATTTAGACTAGCTTATAGACTGCTATTAGTTTTACTTTAAAGAGAAAAATACAAACAAATTTATTGATAGGATTTTGGCGACTTGTCAATTTATGTCAAGTAAATTAAAATTACAAAAGTAAAAGTCAAAAAAATTTATCTTTAATTGTTAATAAATGATTTATTGTTAATCAGTATGCTCATCAATTTATTTTTTGTACCTGTTGCACATTTCAAAAAGTAATAATATGGCCATTTTTTTCTAACCACTCAATAAACATAATATTCAACAATATAAAAGTCAATATCTCCTGACAAATATGTACAACTTAATTTTAACAGATTTTGACTTATTAACAAGTTTAACATATTTTAACTAAAGAAAATGTCAATATTTTTTTAATCAATTAAAATAATATTACTAACAAACATAAAAAAAAAAAAAATTGATTATAGTTTTCCATAAGATAATATGCTAGATAACCAATTTTTAAAATATTAAAATTACTACGATAAAGACATAATAAACTTGTAAATTTTTCAAAATCCTCTGTTTAAGTCTTAAAGTTTTGTTAAATGCTTAGGTTTAAACTCAAAACACTGTTTATTTGTTTAATAACTACAGTACCCTTTACCAGAGTTAATGAGTAAATCTGATTCATAATAATGTGTTATTTTTCATTCTTTATAATGATCTCATTAATTTTTTTAACATTTTTTTCATTTTATTTTCTAGAACAAACAACTTTTATGCTTTTTATCTTAAAATTTTTAAATATTTACAGGTATCATCTAAACTATTCCAAATATTCTATTATAATTATACCAGATTATATTTATTAAAATAAAAAATATACAGTGAAAACTCTACAACAAAAAACTCTATATAATGTAAACATCACATAATAATGGTTGTTTTGCTTTATAACCCATTAATAAATTCATTCTCTATAATGTATAGTCACTCTCAATAACAAAACAATATTTTATGTTTCATAACACAATTTACTTGTTAAGTATTATAGATTATAAAAATAATTGACAAAAATTACAAAATTTCCAAGAACGATTATATTTTTTCATTATCTACTTTTAAAATAGTAATAATACCATTATTATCGATATTGAATGTATTCATTTTATTATCGATGTAATTTCTAAAAAAAATTTTTTTTAAACCCTTTATTATGAAAACTCTCTTTAACGAAAGAAATCTCTTAGTCCCTTCAGATTCGTTATAAGGATTTTTCACTGTATTTTAAACATTATGCAATATTATTATTATCATTATTATTATTATTTTAGCTCAAAATAATGAAATAATTTCACAAAAACGCACAAGAAAATTAGTTGCAAGACAGTATTTTGAAACTGATAAGTATTATGAATCTGAAGAATATTTTACTGAAAATGATGTTAAATCTATATCTGATTTTTCTGATTCTGAAGACGAATGGGGTGCTATAAACCAGCCTAAAAGTAAAGTCAAACAATCACTGCAAACACCTTCTAAACTTGCCGAATTAGAAAAGCGATTAAGGGTAGAAGAAAAAGTTCCAAAACGCAGTAAAGTATTTAATACTAATAAGGAAGATAAATCTATCAAATCAATTAAATTACTGAACTCTCAAAATAAAGTAAAACAAAGTAATAATACTAATAAAATTGTTAATGATCTTAATAAAAAATTGGTTAATTCCAAAAACATAGATTATATTTGTAGTAATGAAGAAGTTGTATTGATTGATAGTGATAAAGAAGAAAACGAAAAACCACCTGATAGTTTAAAACCAGTAGAAACTATAAACCTTGATGAAGACATGCAAAATGATTGTGAAATTCTTAATGATGATTTAGAAATATCAATCTCTACCTGTACTGAAAATAAAAATAGTAAAATCAATGAACGTGATAATTATGAACAAATAGAATCTGCTGTTATTCCAATTGAAAACAATGATCAAATTATTATTAGTGACGATGAAGATGATGTTCAATTTATTTCAATGACAGTAACACACAAGAGTTCTCCTTCGAAAATTAAAAAACCTTGTAACTTTAAAACTAATTTAAATAAATCATACGATTCTGCCTTTACAAACAGGCAAAAAATGTCTAATAATTATATTAAAACTCAAACAACTTCATCTATCATACAAAAGCTTTCACAAAACGTTACTATTATGCCAGCAAATGTTCATGTACCAAAAGGTATTGAAGTCACTATGGTGAAAACACCACAAAAAAAAATAGATTCTCATTTTAATTCAATCAAAAGAAGGTCAACTATATCAAATGGCCACTTACCAAATAACCCTTCATTAATTAATGTTAAATGTGAAATTATTTCAAAGCCAGATTTAAATGGTGAAGTTAAGTTTTATGTTAGACTACCCAATGGGAAAGAACATCCTGGCCCTAATGAGCTTATTAATCAATACCTTAAACAGCACAATAACCAATTACCAGACTATTGGTTGGTACCTTTACCAGTAGAAGTTGCTAAACAATATGGTATTAACTAAAAGAAAAAACATTTCTTTATCTAAAATAAAATCCTTATTCTTATGATCTCTTTTACATTTATTTTAAGGATTCTTAACAGTAAAATTAAAAATGTTTTAATTTTTTTATGATTTTACCAATCTCATTTTGACTTTGTTAATTATTTATAATGTAAGTTGAATAGTATATTTTAATACAAAAAAGAAACTGATTGAACTTTATAATTATGTATAAATATTTGTGATGTTTGTTAAAAAAAAATGTGTTTGTTACTATGTTTCGTTTTTATTTATTTGATAGATATTGTATGTATGAAGCTATGTACTACAATGTTAACTAATAAGAGTAATAAGCTATAAGTTAATAGGTAACAATAATATAAAACAACGTAATTATTATACAATATTTACAATGTTGTGGTCAATAATTAGTTTAATATGTCTACTTTAAAGAAACGTTTTTAAATTTCAATAATGTAACCAATACAGCTTGGTTAGGCATTTTTACTTGTTCCATATTAAAAACTTGCAGCATTTGTCATTAAAATGAAAAAAAAATGTATTCATTTTGATATGGATAATATTAGCCAGTTGCGGATCTAGAAATTTTTTTTGGGTGGGGGGAGGCTAAATTGTTCATATCATATAATTTTGTAAATACAGTATATTTTATAATTTGATGCTAATATAACTGTTATGAAAGAAGTCAGGTCCCTTGCCCCTCTCCCTCTTGAATCCACCACTGATATTAGCCATATAAAAATATAATATGCTATAATAGGCTAGTCAGGATTAAGGAAGGGTGATCCAAAGAGAAGCACGTAACTTTATTGACATCAGATTTTACACAATAGATTTATAGTATTTTAATAATTATTTTTATTAGAAAAATACCTAAAATAATTTTTTTGCCTAATCCTTCAAAAAAAAAAATTTCATTTTGAAAATAAAATACTTAATATAATATACTTCTTAATTTCTTTCTTGAAATTTAATATTTTTATCACTTATCAGTGTTATGAAAAATGTATACAACATGATACATACCTACACATAAAATCTAGAAAAATTTTTTAAATTGAATACTTTCATATATTATTAGTTATTATACATTTAAAAATACAATTGTAGACAAAAAAAATTTATTTCATATTATTGAGACCTCGACAATTTTAATCTGGGCTTGATAATAGGTACTTGTAATATTTATGATATTTCAAATACGTGAAAAATGTGTTACGTAAAATTTTTATAATCTATATTTTTTAATATAATATTATGTGGTACTTGTGCGTTATCACGCCTACCGCGCGCCAAATATGCGTTACCGCGACTACCTCATATTATGGGTTATAGCAAAGCCGTTTTATACCTACGCGATTCTATTTTTTCCAGTGTCGTTAGTCGTTACAATCGCACTTATCGCAATTTTCATAGACTGGCTGGGTAACTTTTAGGACACTTAGACATTAAATTTAGTCACAACCACGTTTACATCAAACACTTACTACTTACAATTTAGTAATAATACGGTTAATGATTGGAATAATTATTTACGGGAAGTATGTGTTATAAGTTTGAGAGAAAAAGAAAATTAAAAAATTGGAGGAAAAGGAAAAATAGTAGAAATTGACGAAAGTTTGTTCACTAAACTTAAAAATAATTGTGGAAGAGTACTCCCCCAGCCAGTGGCGCCCAACCCTATTACTAGGTGTAGCGGTCGCTACACCTTGAAAATAAGGGGAGGGTGGGTACTAAGTAATGGTATAATAACATAAAATAATTAACTTAAAATAGGTTCATTATTAATTATTTTTATAAAATAATGATAATATTATTGTATTTTGTTCATGCTTTATATTTCGTAAACCGTTTGAAATAAACAGTAAACCACCTATACTGTATACAATTTACATAATACTCGAAAATAAATTTTTATTTTGAAGGTTTTAATGAATTTAAAAAATATAATGCCTGTTACATATTGGTATGAATGTATATTAATGTATATTAGTATATATTCTCTTTAAAAATTAATACACCTTATTTTGACAAAACACAGATTATATTGGTTGGTACCTTAATATTTACTAATATTATCAATCAAAATAATATGATAAAATGTATAAAATAATATTATTTTGACTTTTGAGTTCATAAGGCGGCGGGTGGGTGGGTGGGTAAAATTATTTCTTGCTACACCTGAAAAATATATCTTGGGCGCCACTGCCCCCAGCAATGGATTTTTGGCGGAATATGCCGTGAAACAAAATAGGTATTTTTAGTAGAAGTTCCTGATCGGTCTTCTGCTACTTTGATGTCAAAAATACATCAACACATAGAGAAAGGGACGATAATAAGAGTCGCGATAAAACGCACAAGTACCTATTATGTAGCTGTATATTATGTTTGCATGTCTGAAACTATCATTGTCCGATTTAAAAATATTCTTTTTGCGTTTAATTGCTAACGAAAATCGAACAATTTTTTCTTTGTAATTTTTTGGTTGTCATTGGTTATTGATAATAAAATAATTATTATGATTAAACATATTTATTTTTTCGTTAAAACTTAATGTTAATCTTTTGCGTGGATTCATTTGGAAAAATTTTGATTTTTTCATGGTCAATTGTTTGTCAGATGTTTTTCTAAGTAAGTTTATACCTAGGGGCTCTAGATACCGCCCCTTCAAACACGTATTTCCAAAAAAAATTACAATCAAAAACCATGTACCTACTATGGACTATCACAGACACGTACAAGTGTACAACCGTACAAATATGTAGATTGTAAATACTAAATAGTGATAGGACGGTATGTGTATCTATTATCTATATTGTATATATCTATATTATTTATTATATAAAGAAACTATAAATAAATTAATAAACTATAATAATATATTAATATAAAATATACTAATACACTGTGGTAGGTACATGATATTATTTTATTATGTTTAAAAGATTAATTACGTAGCACACATTTCTATGTGAACTACGAAAATACTAAAAATAATAAGAAAAATTAAAACTAGCCCCTCCCTGGTTTGTACTTAGTACGTACCAAGAACTAAGATATACTAAGATTATATCTTAGTCAGAGACGTATTTAGGAATTTTGCGCCCCAGGTAAGAAAAAAAAACGCCCCCTCCTAACCTATGTATAAAACACATGATAGTGAAACCACTGCATTTTTTGCTACACTTATAGTCGGAAAGATAATATATTAGGTATACATAAAAAAATTAATTTACATCGAAGCAAATATTACATAATTATTATAGTAGGTATATTAGATTCTGAACGAAGTGAAGAATGTATTGATTTTATTATGATGTGTGTTTTTTTTTTTTTTTTTTGTGTCCGACGACAACATTTGGAGCAGTAATAATGCTCCGATTTAGTTGGTACTTTGGGGGGATCAAAAGTAAACATTTTCAAATAGTTTTCAAAAAAATCGAGAAAAACAAAAAAAAAGTGATAGAAAAACGGCAATTTTACGAAAAACCACTCTTCGACAAAATCGATTTTTTGATTTTGCTGTAATTCAAAAACGAATCATTGTAAATACTTGAAATTTTCACCAAATGTTTATATTATTATTATCTCTTTACAGTTAAATTTTCAAAATATTTTGACCATTTTTAAGCTACTTATAGACAATTGAAATTTTCGACTTTTCTAAGTTTTTTTTCTTCAAATGCCGATAAAAATTTTTTGGGTGGCCAGAAAATCTTGAAAATTTAATACAAGGTTTCTTATAAGTTGTTCTTGATAAAAAAAAATCCGAAATCGTTAGTCACAATTTTTTTTTATAAGTGCTTAAAGTTCGAATTTATACGAAATATGTCAAAATTTAAATTAAATTTCATACGCTCATGTATGTTGGCCAAATACTTTTTTATTAATAAACAGATACTATAAAGTAATTATAGTAACATATAGTAACTATACTATTTGTTTTAAAATAGAATATATGACAATATTTAAATATAATATATCCTAAACTGACAAATCATCTTCGTTCAGAATCGTTTTTCGTATACAATGATACCTATCATTGCATTCAAATTTAACCTACCATAGTCCGAGGTCCACCCCACTCCTTAATATACAGCAGAGCGATACCCACTTACCCGCTTTTTATTATTAATTCTACAGAAAACCTCAATGTAGGTTAATTGACAACATTTGAATAAAGAATATTAAAGATATATATGTTAAAATTAAAAATGTTTACGTCGTGCTTTTTCTTTAGCAAAGGTATCATAATAATGATTTTATTAGTATAATTACTTTTTGTAACCTACCGTATTATATCAAAATGCTTTCCAAAATTTACCGCCCCTAAAATTTGACCGTCCGGGGCCCAAGCCCCCCCTGGCCCCCCCCCCCCTAAATACGTCACTGATCTTAGTCGTGGTACGTACGTACATTCTAGTAATAACGAGACAAAAAACAAAGCTTTGGAACATTGTCTATTTAGCAATAATTATTAACGACCTTATTAGTATTCAAATTTTTACGTTTCGAATGCTGAATTTTAAACATATATTAAGTATACCTATAAATTATAATAGTGGCTAATACAGCATTAAGCACTCAGATACATTTTGCTCTTTATAAAGGAAAAGCTTCGAAACGGATGAACCTATTTTGATGGAATTTTGACAGGTGCCAAGCTATTGTGTTATATATTTATATAGATAATAAAATATGAAAAATCGAATTGACAGATTAAGTCCAAGATTGTCTATCTCAGCCGGAATAGTCCACATAAAGTGTTAAATGAGTTACACCAATACGCTGCAGTAGTGCAGTAAAATTGAGATAGATGGGTACTCTATAGTCTATTGAACACTGCAGCTGGTAGATTATATATCGTATTTTGTAATTGATCCACTTTTCCTAACCCCCCTCCATCAGGAAAATTCGGATTATACTTGTACAACTAGTAATCACTACAATATTATCTTAATTATAAAAAAATATTAATGTATGAAAAAATCTAAAATAAAACGACTAACTAAATACCTATGTAAATTCAGAGCTTGTGCTAAAGAAATATTAGAGCTGCTGAGCTGCACATCTGTTTATTTTACAAAAGTGAAAAAATTTGACTTCGATCACATATGAATCATATGATAAATAACATACTATCATATATCATAAATATTAACAGTTTAAATAACAAAATTCTTTCAAATTATATTTTATTATGTTTTTTTCTTTTTTATGACAACCTCTTCATAAATATCACTATTTTCCATTTGGTGATGGTTCAAAAAAAAAAAGCGGGTAAGTGAGTATCGCTCTGCTGTACATTAGGGGGTGGGATGGACCTCGGACTATGGTAGGTTAAATTTGAATGCAATGATAGGTATCATTGTATACGAAAAACGATTCTGAACGGAGATGATTTGTCAGTCGAGGATATATTATATTTAAATTATATCATATATTCTATTTTGAAACGAATAGTATAGTTACTATATTATGTTACTATAGTTACTTTATAATATCTGTTTATTAATAAAAAAAATATTTGGCAACATACACATAATGAGAGTATGAAATTTAATTTAAATTTTGACATATTTCGTATAAATTCGAACTTTAAACACTTATAAAAAAAAATTGTGACTAACGATTTCGGATTTTTTTTTATCACTTTAAGAACAACTTATAAGAAACCTTGCAATAAATTTTTAAGATTTTCTGGCCGGCCAAAAAAATTTTATCGTTATTTTAAAAAAATATACTAAAAAAAATTTCAATTGTCTATAAATAGCTTAAAATAAGTCTATAATATATAACTATATTAACTATATATAGATAACACTAATATAAACATTTGGTGAAAATTTCAAGTGTTTACATCGATTAGTTTTTGAGTTATAGCAAAATAAAAAATTCGATTTTGCCGAAAACTGGTTTTGCGTAAAAATTCCCGTTTTTCTGTCATTTTAGATTCTGAACGGAGTATTGATTTTACAATGATGTGTGTTTTTAGATTCTGAACGGAGTGATGAATGTATTGATTTTACAATGATGTGTGTTTTTTTTTTTTTTTTTTTTTTTTTGTTTTTTTTTGTGTCTGTGTACAGCATAACTAGTCGAAATAATGCTTCGATTTCAAACTTTGGGGGTGGTTTCCGATGGCAAAGTGGATATCCTTGGTGCATTATAGAGGTGAAAACATTTTCCAACAGTTTTCAAAAAAATCGAGAAAAACAAAAAAAAAATGACAGAAAAACGGGAATTTTTACGCAAAACCAGTTTTCGACAAAATCGAATTATTTATTTTGCTATAACTCAAAAACTAATCGATGTATTCACTTGAAATTTTCATCAAGTGTTTAAATTAGCGTTCTCCATACACAGTTAAATTTTCAAAGAATTTTGACTTTTTTTGAGCTATTTATAGACAATTGAAATTTTCAATTTTTTTTTATTTTTTTTTTTATAAATGATGATAAAAAAAATTTAGCTGGGACAAATTACTTGAAAATTTAATTGAAGGGTCTACATAACTTGGTCTAACTCTCATTCAAAAATTATAAAAATACATAGGCACAATTTTTTTTTATTAGCATTTGAAGTTCAAATATTGACAAAAATTCGTCAAAATCATGAATATTTTTCACTATTTGGTAGTTAAAAATTTATAAATATTTTTCTATCAAAAGCTAAGAATTGAAAATTTAATACTATGCTGTCCATAAGTTAAGCTTAGAATAATTATAAAAAAGTTTGATGTTCATTAAATTTAAAAAATTTTACGAGTGTTTAAAGTTTTAATTTTAATTTGAAATCAAAAATACACGTGTAAAATTACGTTTTACTAATTAATAATTTTCGATTTTTATATAATATATCCTAGACTGACAAATCATCTTCGTTCAGAATCGTTTTTCGTATACAATGATACCTATCATTGCATTCAAATTTAACCTACCCTAGTCCGAGGTCCACCCCACCCCCTGATGTACAGCAGAGCGATACTCACTTACCCGCTTTTTTAGATTCTGAACGGAGTGATGAATGTATTGATTTTACAATGATGTGTGTTTTTTTTTTTGTTTTTTTTTTTGTTTTTGTGTCTGTGTACAGCATAACTAGTCGAAATAATGCTTCAATTTCAAACTTTGGGGGTGGTTTCCGATGGCAAAGTGGATATCCTTGGTGCATTATAGAGGTGAAAAGTAAACATTTTCCAACAGTTTTCAAAAAAATCGAGAAAAACAAAAAAAAAATGACAGAAAAACGGGAATTTTTACGCAAAATCAATTTTCGACAAAATCGAATTTTTTATTTTGCTAAAACTCAAAAACTAATCGATGTAAATACTTGAAATTTTCACCAAATGTTTATGTTAGTGTTCTCTATACACTGTTAAATTTTCAAAGTATTTTGACTTTTTTTGAGCTATTTATAGACAATTGAAATTTTTAATTTTTTTTAGTATTTTTTTTTTAAATAACGATAAAATTTTTTTGGCCGGCCAGAAAATCTTGAAAATTTAATACAAGGTTTCTTATAAGTTGTTCTAAAAGTGATAAAAAAAAATCCGAAATCGTTAGTCACAATTTTTTTTTATAAGTGCATAAAGTTTGAATTTATACGAAATATGTCAAAATTGCGAAAATTTGCAAGTAATTTTGTGGTTGAAAAATCGTAAAATTTTTTTCTTTTATAACTAAGTTTTGAAAATTTGTTACAAGGTTCTCCATAAATTTTTCTTCAAATATCTGTAAAAAAAACTCTACTGGACCAAGACAAAAAATTTTTAGGAGTGTTTGAAATTTAAATTTTTACAAAACCGCGTTAAATAACGGTTTAGCCTCAAACGGTTTTTGATATTTGTTGTTATTCAAACAGTATAAGTCGTAAATACATGAAAATTTTACCAGTTATTTAGATTGCCATTTTCTTTACGTGATTTGATTTTCAAAATATTTTGATTTTTTTTGAGCTATTTATAGACAATTGAAATTTTCAATTTTTTTTTTTTTTTTTTTTATAAATGTTGATAAAAAAAATTTAGCTGGGACAAATTACTTGAAAATTTAATAGAAGGGTCCACATAACTTGTTCTAACTCTCATTCAAAAATTATAAAAATACATAGGCACAATTTTTTTTTATTAGCATTTGAAGTTCAAATATTGACAAAAATTCGTCAAAATCATAAATATTTTTCACTATTTGGTAGTTAAAAATTTATAAATATTTTTCTATCAAAAGCTAAGAATTGAAAATTTAATACTATGCTGTCCATAAGTTAAGCTTAGAATAATTATAAAAAAGTTTGAGGATTGTTCAATTTAAAAAATGTTACGTGTGTTTAAAGTTTAAATTTTAATTTGAAATCAAAAATACACGTGTAAAATAACGTTTAACTAATAAATTTTTTTCGATTTTTTCATAATATATCCTAGACTGACAAATCATCTCCGTTCAGAATCGTTTTTCGTATACAATGATACCTATCATTGCATTCAAATTTAACCTTCCCTAGTCCGAGGTCCATCCCACCACCTAATGTACAGCAGAGCGATACTCACTTACCCGCTTTTTTTTTTTTAGTGTCTGTCGACAACATTTGAGGCAGTAAAAATGCTTCGATTTTTTACTTCAGCCCCTCTTTGAAAAGGAAATCGGATCTAGTTAGTACTTTAGGGGGGTCAAAAGTTAAAAATTTTCAATATTTTTTAAATGAGTCGGGAAAAACCCTAAAAAAATGACGGAAAAAACGGGATTTTTTACGCAAAACCAGTTTTTGACAAAATCGAATTTTTTATTTTGCTATAACTCAAAAACTAATAGATGTCAATACTTGAAATTTTCACCAAATGTTTATATTAGCGTTCTCCATACACAGTTAAATTTTCAAAGAATTTTGAGCTATTTATAGACAGTTGAAATTTTCAATTTTTTTAAGTATGTATTTTTTTTTAAAATAACGATAAAAATTTTTTGGCCGGCCAGAAAATCTTGAAAATTTAATACAAAGATTCTTATAAGTTGTTCTTAAAGTGATAAAAAAAAATCCGAAATCGTTAGTCACAATTTTTTTTTATAAGTGTTTAAAGTTCGAATTTATATGAAATATGTCAAAATTGGGAAAATTGGCAAGTAATTTTGTGGTTGAAAAATCGTAAAATTTTTTTCTTTTATAACTAAGTTTTAAAAAGCGGGTAAGTGAGTATCGCTCTGCTGTACATTAGGGGGTGGGATGGACCTCAGACTAGGGTAGGTTAAATTTGAATGCAATGATAGGTATCATTGTATACGAAAAACGATTCTGAACGGAGATGATTTGTCAGTCTAGGATATATTATAAAAAAATCGAAAATTATTTATTAGTAAAACGTTATTTTACACGTGTATTTTTGATTTCAAATTAAAATTAAACTTTAAAAACTCGTAAAATTGTTTGAACTGAATAATCCTCAAACTTTTTTATAATTATTCTAAGCTTAACTTATGGACAGCTTAGTATTAAATTTTCAATTCTTAGCTTTTGATAGAAAAATATTTATAAATTTTTAATTACCAAATAGTGAAAATATTCATGATTTTGACGAATTTTTGTCAATATTTGAACTTCAAATGCTAATAAAAAAAAATTGTGCCTATGTATTTTTATAATTTTTGAATGAGAGTTAGAACAAGTTATGTGGACCCTTCAATTAAATTTTCAAGTAATTTGTCCCAGTTAATTTATTTTTATCAACATTTATAAAAAAAAAATAAAAACAAAATGAAAATTTCAATTGTCTATAAATAGCTCAAAAAAAGTCAAAATATTTTGAAAATCAAATCACGTAAAGAAAATGGCAGTCTAAATAACTGGTAAAATTTTCAAGTATTTACGACTTATACTGTTTGAATAACTACAAATATCAAAAATCGTTTGAGGTTAAACCGTTATTTAACGCGGTTTTGTAAAAATTTAAATTTCAATCACTCATAAAATTTTTTTGTCTTAGTCCGGTAGAGTTTTTTTTTCAGATAGTTGAAGAAAATTTTATGGAGAACCTTGTACCAAATTTTCAAATCTTAGTTATAAAAGAAAAAATTTTTACGATTTTTCAACCACAAAATTACTTGCCAATTTTCGCAATTTTGACATATTTCGTAAAAATTCGAACTTTAAGCACTTATAAAAAAAAATTGTGACTAACGATTTCGGATTTTTTTTTATCACTTTAAGAACAACTTATGAGAAACCTTGTATTAAATTTTCAAGATTTTCTGGCCGGCCAAAAAATTTTTATCGTTATTTTAAAAAAAAATACTGAAAAAAATTAAAAATTTCAATTGTCTATAAATAACTCAAAAAAAATCAAAATTCTTTGAAAATTTAACTGTGTATGGAGAACTCTAATATAAACATTTGGTGAAAATTTCAAGTATTTACATCTATTAGTTTTTGAGTTATAGCAAAATAAAAAATTCGATTTGGGCGAAAACTGGTTTTGCGTAAAAATTCCCGTTTTTCCGTCATTTTTTTAAGGTTTTTCCCGACTCACTTAAAAAATATTGAAAATTTTTAACTTTTGACCCCCCAAAGTACCAACTAGATCCGATTTCCTTTTCAAAGAGGGGCTGAAGTCAAAAATCGAAGCATTTTTACTGCTCCAAATGTTGTCGACAGACACAAAAAAAAAAAAAACAAAAAAAAAAAAAAAAAAAACACACATCATTGTAAAATCAATACATTCATCACTCCGTTCAGAATCTAAAATTTGATACAAGGTTCTCCATACATTTTTCTTCAATTATCTGTAATAAAAACTCTACCGGATTCAGACAAACATTTTTTATGAGTGTTTGAAATTTAAATTTTTACAAAACCGCATTAAATAACGGTTTAGCCTCAAACGATTTTTGATATTTGTTGTTATTCAAACAGTATAAGTCGTAAATACTTGAAAATTTTACCAGTTATTTAGATTGCCATTTTCTTTACGTGATTTAATTTTCAAAACATTTTGACTTTTTTTGAGCTATTTATGAACAATTGAAATTTTCAATTTTTTTTTATTTTTTTTTTATAAATGTTGATAAAAAAAATTTAGCTGGGACAAATTGCTTGAAAATTTAATTGAAGGGTCCACATAACTTGTTTTAACTCTCATTCAAAAATTATAAAAATACATAGGCACAATTTTTTTTTATTAGCCTTTGAAGTTAAAATATTGACAACAATTCGTCAAAATCATGAATATTTTTCACTATTTGGTAGTTAAAAATTTATAAATATTTTTCTATCAAAAGCTAAGAATTGAAAATTTAATACTATGCTGTCCATAAGTTAAGCTTAGAATAATTATAAAAAAGTTTGAGGATTGTTCAATTTAGAAAATTTTACGTGTGTTTAAAGTTTTAATTTTAATTTGAAATCAAAAATACACGTTTAAAATAACTTTTTACTAATAAATAATTTTCGATTTTTGTTATTTTTAAAAAATTACTAAACGTAAGATCTTGAAGCTTTTACTTAAATGTTTGAATTAGTTTCAAAGTAGAATATATTACAATATTTAAGTATTTTATATCCTAGACTGACAAATCATCTCCGTTCAGAATCGTTTTTCGTATACAATGATACCTATCATTGCATTAAAATTTAACCTTCCCTAGTCCGAGGTCCATCCCACCCCCTAATGTACAGCAGAGCGATACTCACTTACCCGCTTTTTTTTTTTTTGTTTTTCTCGATTTTTTTGAAAACTGTTGGAAAATGTTTACTTTTCACTTCTATAATGCACCAAGGATATCCACTTTGCCATCGGAAACCACCCCCAAAGTTTGAAATTGAAGCATTATTTCGACTAGTTATGCTGTACACAGACACAAAAACAAAAAAAAAAAAAAAAAAAAACACACATCATTGTAAAATCAATACATTCATCACTCCGTTCAGAATCTAAAATGTTAATATAAAAATACAAATCGTCAAATTATAGTTATTAAATTTTTAATATTTACATTGTACAAATAATACACAATAACACAATATATTTTTAGAGAATAATAAAAGCCACCTCTTTGTGGTAGGTACTCTCTGGCCTCTGGGTAATGCCCTAATTCTAGATGACTTTGTAAAACTAATCTATATAAATAAACAATAAAGTGATTCCCAAAGTGTATATTATAAAAATGTGAGTCAAAAAGTGCTATAATATTCTTGGGTGAAAAGGAAAAGTAGTTAAAACATTTGTGCGAAATGCGAAGGGTCATTTTTGAGCGAAAAGAGTCCCGCCCATCAAATAAAACCTATATGTTATATGCTCATAGACAATAGACATATAGAATTATTAATAAAAATTCAAAACATATTAATTTCTATGAACTGCACATTTTATGCACAGTTATACGTTAGCACAAGCTCTGCGTAAATTAATACTTAACTACTATTTATATATATATTAAAAAAAATATGAAAACTACTTTTTATTAAAATATGTTTTTTCTTCGACTATTTTTAGTTTGGTTTTTTACTACCATAAAAACTTACATATTTATTTATTATTGACTATTATATATAGTATCAAACGTTTTGTATCAGAAAAAAATTAGTAACTAGGTACCCAAACGTGTTTTAACTGATTTATTATCATAATAATAAATCATTGAATTTAAATTTAACACATCCATTACAATATGACTTATTATAGTTAATATTATCTTGAATCGTATGCTACATTGTTACACTGATTTAACCATAGATAGGCATAAAAGATTATAATATAATTACATATCATTTCATGTAAACGATATAAATGATTGTGCGTTTGTTAGGGTACGTATACCTCAGTACTTCACTCAAATTCAATAAATAATTTTAATATATTTTTTAATTTTTATAGTATAACTTGTTATACAGTTTTCATCACTTATTTCGAGCATTGTAAAATTAAAAAAAAAAAAAAATAGAAACGATGATACCACGGCTCTTCTGTACATTATAGGTGTCGAGTGGGTCACTATATTTATATTATGGATGTGTTAAATTTGAATTACAATGATGTATTACTGTATACGAAAAACGATTCTAAGCGGAGACGATTTGTCAGCCTATATATCTGCAGTGGTGCCCAACCCGCGAAGGTATTCTGTGTGGTCCGTCACAAATTATTAAATAAAATATTATTATTAGATTAAGATTGGAATTATTCGTTCTTTTATATTTAGTGGCCCGCCCGAAGATGATTATTAACCAAAGTGGCACGCCGAACAAAAAAGGTTGGGCATCATTGCTGTATATCATATTAAATATAGGTTATAGGTACCTAACCTATTTCGTGATATGTTTTTTAATATATTTATTATTAAAGTCATTTATTATATTATATTAATCATATTTATTTATACCATTTTATATCAATTTACATAACTCTAAATATAATGATATTTTTCTGTAAATATCGTAAAATATATTCATAATATAAATAGCAGTGGCGTCATTTGGGGGGGGGGGCAGGCGGGGCAATTGCCCCATCCTTGATTTCTTATGGACTGGTCAAATTTTTGGTACCATGGGGCAAAGGGCCGATGGAATTGCGACATTGCGTCACCGCTCATAGCGGGTCACTCGCCTACAATTCATAATCGTAGAACGCTACATTTCTAAGCAACTTATAGAGTAATGAAATTGGAAACCTTTTACGCCTAATGTTAGTATAAAAATATTTATTTTATAGATTTATGAATGAACTTGACAAACGTTTTAATAACACAAACAACAATAGTATTTTAATCTGTACTTTATTTAATTCTTCGAATCTTGATTAGTTCATTAAGTTAGTTCCTATCTTCAAGCTTTTTTAAATCACTATAATTATTTTAAAATTAATCCTATACTCCTAGAGTCTGAATTTCTTATTGCTAAAAATCTACTTATTTTAATAAGACCATTTTAATTATATGCCAAAACACAATACTCTGCAGTTGCAAATAAAAAAAATTGGAAATATTCAACTGAAAAATTATTTGAAGACTTTGATGTCCTTATATTTATAGAACTACTCTATCTAAAAGTTATTACCATAAACTTAAAAAAACACAATCATAATTGATCATTTGGACCCTATAAACCATGGGGTCTGCACTAGATATGCATGTGGCTAGTAATTTTACCTTAGGGCTAAGACTAGCCTACAAAAACTGATTGCCGAACAGTATATTATTTTATGGGAATTCAGATATTAAACAGGTATTATTTGCCCAGTGATGTGGCCAACGTGCCGTTATCTCTTTTCAAAAAAAAAATTTCAACTGGCTCCGCGATATGAATATGATGCGACCAAATCTAAATATTTGCACCGTAGGTACTGCAATGACAGGTTGAATTTAAAATTATTTATTTTTTTAAAAAAAGAAATTTTTTTTCTTTTTTCTCTTTTCATTATTATATAATAAGTAATAACAATAATAACATGTACCTTTGTACTTTTATACTTTTAAGAGGACGTTATACCCGTATATGTTGTCTCTGTCTTACTAATGTAGATCATAGCAAATTTGCTTTCAGCAGAACTGATTTTGTGACGTTAGCTTTAATATTAGAGTAAATTTACCTATTATCAAATTTAAAGGTAAGAATATTTTCTAGAAAATGTCATATGCTTTTATTGATATTATCATTTTAAAGTGAGTTATGAATATTTTAAAGTTGTAATATTTTACATAGCTATAACTCACTTTAAAATGATAATATCAATAAAAGCATATGACATTTTCTAGAAAATATTCTTACCTTTAAATTTAATAATAGGTAAATTTACTCTAATATTAAAGCTAACGTCACAAAATCTGTTCTGCTAAACGAAAATTTGCTATGATCTACATTAGTAAGACAGAGACAACATTTGCGGGTATAACGCAAATAATCCTCTTAAGAATATATTTTGTAAACTATGGGCCGGCTGGATCGTGACTTCCCACGTCACCGAAACCCAATTTGCCGAATCCCAATTCGCCGACTATTTATTTACATGTTCCCAATTTGCCAACTTATAAAAAATAAAAGTAATTATAAATTTGTCATGTATAAATGGTTATTAATACATTGTCAGTAGATATATTATATAAAAATAAAAGTAGGTACTTGCATAAATAATTTGAGGGTGGATTTAAATGTACCATCCACTGTCAGCGAATCGGAAATATTGAAACTTTATTAATAATTTGTTGGTGAACCAAGACAAACTAAATTGTTGGTGAAATGAGAATATTTTAAAAATATTTTAAAACTGGTATATTTGTCGGCAAATTGAGTTGTCGGCGATTTGGGATTCAGCAAAGTGGGTATGAACCGGCTGGGCTCCATACGAGTTTTTCTCAGTAAGGCCCAATAATCTTCTTGATATTAATTTAAACAAATAAAAATAAAAATATTAGCTCTATACCAATGACATCTCTAAACTCTTTTATAGGTGGGGCGAACATATCATACATTATGTATACATGATAATAATATATAAATACATAAATTATTATAGGTAGTGTATAAATTACGAAAACATGAAGAAAAAAAGGCTATGGTTGGGGAAATTTTCTGTCTGCCTCATTAGCCTCTCCCTGAGGGCTCCCCTGCTCTAAATGAATCGCGGACGAAAAGTCCGTTTTAAAAAAAGTTGGACAAAAAGTCCAGATTCAGTTTGTATAGTTGAACAAAAAGTCCGAAAATACTATAGTTAAGTACCTATATAATATATAAATATATATATATTATATAATATGTATAAATAAATAAATAAT
Source organism: Schizaphis graminum (assembly GCA_020882235.1). Taxonomy (NCBI): domain Eukaryota; kingdom Metazoa; phylum Arthropoda; class Insecta; order Hemiptera; family Aphididae; genus Schizaphis; species Schizaphis graminum. The sequence goes on from CM037031.1 coordinate 39,630,974, forward strand.
AATACTTGATAGTTAAGGGGATTGGAAGCGTTGATTTTCTGTCTTTGTCTTACACACGTGGAATATAGGAAAAATAACTACCTATTATATGCGCCTGACGAAAATTAAGGTGCTTCTAGTTGTTCGATTTAAAATATGTAAAGATGATTGAATTGGTATACAAGTTTACTTTGCATCGGTCGAAGTACTTTTTCGATGTTTTATTGTTTAAAATAAATATTTTAAATTTAATAAATTTGTCAATTTTTATTATTAAATATATATTGAAAATATTAAAAATATACTTCGACCGATGCAAAGTAAACTTGTATACCAATTCAATCATCTTTACATATTTTAAATTTAACAACTAGAAGTACCTTAATTTTTGTCAGGCGCGTATAGCTATTTTTCTTATATTTCACGTGTGTAAGACAAAGACAGAAAATCAACGTTTCCAATCCCCTTAAAATTAAATTAGTAAGTATTATAAATTTAATTACAAATAAATTTTGATAAAGTTGTTCTTTAGATATCGGGATGTGATTGTATGTTAATATTTTTAAAAACGTGTATCTACGTACTATGTACTTATTGGCTATTAAAATGAATAATAAATTATATAATTAAAAATGAAAATAAGAAAATAGAAAAAATATAAAATAATATATAATATGTGTAAAATGTGTATAATATAATATAATATTGTCTACAAACATTTTTAAATTTTTTAAATAAATTGTAATTATATAGAATATTTTGTATTTTCGGGCTTATTGTCTATTTGTCTGACTATAAAAACTGATTTCCAACTTTTTGTCTAATTTTTTTTAAAACGAACTTTTTGTCCCCAGACTTTTTGACCGATTACTGCTCTATATTCTAAACATACATTTAGATTATGAATGATAAACCAATAATTATATTTTAAAAAATATAACAAGTTTAATAAAACCGTATTCATAATGAATATATAAACATAATAATATAATCTTATTTAAGCATCTGGTTTAGGCAGGGCCGTCCCAAGGTTTTTCGGGGCCAGGGGCAAATTAATTTGGGGGACCTTCGACCATAATAATAAAATATGATAAACAAAATACTCACTGAGAATAACAAAATCAAGACTTTTTGGGGGGCCCCTAAAAATATTACAACAATGGGGCCTGGGGCAAAATGGTCACACTGAAATGAAGAATTAAAAAAACAGAATTACACTGAAAACGCCGAACCTAAGCTAGCGGCCATACGAGCCACATGTTTGATATATTGATATTACTTTCGTATTGAATAATTCGTAGTTTATTTCGAAATTAGATAAAATATTAAAAATCAGGAGATTAATGAAATTAAAATGTTGAAATGTCAATATTTTCAGAAAAATAAACTTTTACAAAATGGCTATCTTCATTTTTTTTTTTGAAAATAATTAAATAAAAAAATATATTTTTTAACTTTTTTTTACCAAAACATTAAAATAAATTAAAACATGAAATGTTTGTAGTTTTTGTCCCTGTGATACTTATTAAAAAATCAAAATCATGATAATATCTCCATTATTTCGAGAGATATCGCAATGATTAAATTTTCACAGGACGCTGTATATCTTTTTTTTTTTTGTTATTAAAGGATTTTTATTCAATCTGTTACAATAAAACAGAACAATAAGAACAATTGATGAATTAAATAAAAATAAAATAAATAAAAATAAATAACGACAGATTAGACTGAGTGTAGAGGCCTCCCAGCGGAGGTACTACGACATAAGTAGGACTAAATTAGGCTAGCAGGTCACGACACCACTGTCTTTTAAGTCTTTTAACTGGACTACCTGGAATAGAAGCAGATGAAAGATTGGAGATTAACCAGTGGCGTCATTTGGGGGGGTGCAAGGTGGGCATTTGCCCCTGTCTAATTTTAAAAGCAGCCCGATGGGCCGGAGTCCGGTGGTTGCCGTTGAACCATTATTATATTTAATTAGTACAAAAATATGACTATATAAAATTTATAATATTTTCTTAAAATATTATACTGTGTACTAAGAAATTATTGTCGTAATGATAAATTTTTAATTAATAATTTAGATGGAATATATTTATATTTAGACGTATGCGGGTACATGCATGCATGGATATTGGATATGTATGTGTGTGTGCATTTTAAAGGAAAAGAAACAACAATAATAAATAATTATAATTAATAACAATAATAACTAATATCATAATCTCCGTATGGTTTTATGGTTTTATTTCTAAAATTAAAAATTAGTACAAATTCTAAAAACATCAACCGTGAGCCATTCGGCACTCTTATTAATCATTTGTTTTAGACTTCAGTATTCAGTTACCATTTATACCATTTATTACCATTTCTATAATTTGATCAAAATATAAGTATAGATATTTCGTTGCGAGCGAAGCGAGCGGTTTTTTTTTACCCATTTATAGGCTGGTCAAAACTTTTGCCCCCATCTACCGAAAACTGAAATGACGCCACTGAGATTAACAGATTCTTATGATGGGATAGGCGGCTATTGAAACGTTTGTAGTGAGTTTTGGCTAGTTCGGAGACAAATGGAATTTTTAGGTCAGAGTGGAGGGTGTGGTTAGAGACATAGAAGGGTGCTTTTAGAATGGTACGTAGAGTTTTGGATTGGAATCTTTGAATGCGGTTGATGTTGAAAATTTTGGCAGCGCCCCATAGTTTAATCCCGTAGGTCCAGATGGGTCTTAGTAGGAGTTTGTAAAGCAGGAGCTTATTGGAGAGTTTCATGTACTTTGATGTTAGAAGTGGACGAAGGAGTCGGAAACGGTCGTTAAGTGTACGGGTTTTGCTTATTATGTGAGGTTTCCAGGTGAGACGGCGGTCAATAAGTATACCAAGGTAACGTATGCACTGCGCAGGGGGGAGTGGTTGATTATTGAGATAAAGTGTTGGGCATACACCGTGACGAAGTGCAAAAGTACCGTGGATGGATTTGGTTTCATTCATTTTTACGCCCCATGTTTTGTACCACGATTCAAGGGAGAAGAGATGATCTTGTATGTAGGAGGAGGCTAGAACGGGATCTGGACTGGTTGCTAGTATGGCTTTGTCGTCTGTATATCTAAAATATTTATATTACCATTTTTTATACACAATAGTCGCAAATCGCAAAAAGTACAGTTTTGACTCTTTTTGAGCTATTTATAGGAATGAGCAATTTTTTTTTTATTATTCTTTTTTAATGTCGATAAAAGAATATTGTTATCAATTGCTTGAAACTTAAATAAACAGATTCCACATATATTGTTCTTTGTTAAGTATATAAAAATATTAAAACTACTACATTATAAATATTATAATACATACAATTTTCTTACAATAATTTGAATTTCTAATTTTGAAAAAATTAGATACCTACGAGTAATGTGTATATGCTATATTGTATAATATTTAAACGAATAATAACATAACAATGTAAGTTATTTTGTTGCCATTCTAAATCATTATTTGTGAGCCGTGAGAACTTATTAGTTATTGGACTTAAATTGTTGTATGTACTTATTATATATTTATTATTATACGCAATGATATTTTTAAAATATTTAGATTTATTTTAACTATTTTAAGCCTTATTGATATCACGAATCTATTCAGTGTTAAATCCATTTTAAGGTGTTGTAACATAGACATGTTGTAAGCAGAAACTAAGGTTTATTAGGTACAAAAATTATAAGATAGTTAAATTAATCCTAATCTTTAAAAAATTATTCAGTCATATATTTTAATCTATATTATCTATACTATGGTTTTATACACTATATTGGTATTATACTGTTTAATTATATTTAAATGTGTGATGTTTGCACATAATTACATAATATAGGTACCTACAATTCAGATTTATGAATTCAAAAAACCATAATAATAACATGTTTTAAATAATAAAAATAAAACTAATTTCATATTATCTTCCTGTCGGAGGTCAAAAATATTTTTGATTTTTTTTATAAAATATTCAAACAAACCTCCATATTGCAATATATTTCAAAATATTATTTTGTACAAAATATTCTTTAACCTTGAAGGTTTGAAAGCTTGAAATATGCTATTTGCTAAAAATTGCGTATATATCAATTTATAGGAAAATAAATCGTTGAAAAAGTTTATCTAATTAAGCTACATATTCTCAGTAAAAATATGTAAAAACATAAAAATCTGTTTTGATTTATGACTATTATTATTATTATATTATAAATTTTAGTCTTTGTCCTTAGTCAATGTAGAATGTAGATACCATGGTTCGAAATAAAAATACGGGTTGGTAACAAAGTACAATTTGTTGTAAATTGTGATAACTGATATTACTTATCACGTGGATACGTAGCAACTTTACGATAGCAAGAACAACGTCTCAGACGTCTCAGTAATAGTAGTTGCCAGTTGGTGCGGTTTTATATTATGTTTCGTTCTAACGTTACTCCTACCATACTCCTACTCACTATATTACTCATTAGTCCTTATATATAGTGTCGTTACTCGTTAGGAGTTACTGTTATATAGTATTACAGTGTGGTTACTGGCTAATATTTTAATAACGACTAACTAATTGATCGTTGAGCCATACACATTACACACTACGTATTATATTTTGATATACGTAACTTTAAACCTCTCATTATAATGAATCTCGTGCAGCTTTAATATTATTTTTATTTGACGAATCTCATTTAGTTTCTAGTTTTTAATATTAAAATTAAAATGTATTCATTTGTATTAAAATTGAGTGTGATTACTTGCTTGTTCATCACTGTCTGTGCAAAGTCTATTCGTGAAGTTGGTTTGCATGAAGAATTTCTCGATGAACGATACTACAATACTACTGAAATAGCTGATCTACTCTATAAAATTGAAAAACAAAATCCAACGATAGCCAGAGTACATGAAATCGGCGTATCATCATTAGGCCAGAGTATTTTAGCTATTGAAATAACTTCTAATGTTGGACAAAGTAGAAGAATCCTGAAGCCAATGTTTAAGTACATAGCAAACATGCACGGAGATGAAACTGTTGGTTTGCAACTGTTATTGTATTTAGCTCAATATTTGACATCGCTTTATGGTACAGATCATCGAGTATCTAGAATTGTGGATACGACTGATATATTCCTGATGCCTACACTTAACCCAGATGGTTATTCTGCTTCACAGGTAAGACAATATAACTTTTATTAATTTGGCTAAACTAATCAATTATAAAGTTAGTATAACTAGGTTGTATATTTTTTATCTTAGGAAGGTGATTGCAATTCTCAAAAAGGTTATGCAGGTCGAAATAATGCAAAGGGTGTAGATCTGAATAGAAATTTTCCACAAATAGATAAAAAGTCTTTTAACATGCAACAACCAGAAACTAGAGCAGTTATAGACTGGATTCTTAATAATCCATTTGTGTTGTCAGCAAATTTTCATGGTGGTGCTGTTGTAGCCAGCTATCCTTTTGACAAGTATTATTATAGGTATGTTTAAATTTAATTAGTAACTATCTAAAAATTTTATTAAATTAAATTGTTTATCAATACATTTTATAATAAAGGTAGTATGTAAAAAAGTTAAGAAATGCTAGGTAGGCAAAGCTGGGCAAGTTAGTCATTTTTTTTTAACTAGTTGAAGTTAAGTTACTTTAGTAAAAAAACTAATTAAGTTAGAATATAAGTTAGTTTATGAAACTGTCCAAATTTTTAACTTAGTTAGTTAGAAGTTAGTTTGGTAAAAATAGTAACTTAAGTTAGATTATAAGTTATAAGTTAGATTTTTTTAGATTAAAAAACTTTTGTGTTCAAATGTAAATAATAAGTTATACCTAACTTACATTATTGATAAAAACTGAAAATTGAATTAAACACCTAGTAATTTGATCACAATATGTTCTAATTAGGTAAGTAATAGTTTCAATTTCTTGGAATTTTAGTTATTACTTATTAAAACATAAAATGATGAAACAAAATAAAAAAATATATACAACAGTATGACAACATAAAATATAAATATAAAATAATAATACATAACAATCATAGTATAATTCATATTTTATATTATATTCTATACAGCTTCTAGAACTTTGGAATGCAAAAAAAAATTAATAATAATAATAAACTAGTTAGTTATTTTTCTAACGAGTTAGATTAGAATTATTTTACTCTTTCAATTCAACTCGTTAAGTTTTAAAGTTATTGTATATTAAAACTAACTTAACTTTAACTTTCTAACTAGTTAGTGCCCAGCTTTGTAGGTAGGTAATTTGAATAAAAATTATCCTAAGACCAATTGTGTAGCTTATCATCTTAAAGTCTTAATCTTTATTTCATAATTACCTTTTGATTGGTTAATTAACTTTAATACTTAATACTCATTATAAATTAATAACTAAGTATACCTATACTTTTTTACTTAAAAAAAAAAAATTAAAAATTAAAAAAAAAAAAATGATAGTATTATAATATTTATTTATTAAACAATATCTGTTTAATATTTAAATAATTATAGTTGAATGATGCATGATAACAATTATTTAGTATTATTATTTCAGTCTGAGATATACTATTAATTTCTATATTTTATTAGCTTCTATCATATTAAACTATTTTAGCTTTACAATTACATTATTAATAAAAGATTATACCCTGAAGGTTGAAAGATAACATATAATAATATTAGAAAAAAAATGTTTAATTATTATAAGTGTGTACAATACACATATTATTTTGTATAAATATTAAATATTCATATTAATTAACTTAATGGTACCAAAACTATATTTTAAAGTATCTTTGTAATTTCTTAACCAAAAGCTTTATTTTATCATAAGTAAAGGAGATAATGGAAATTAGAGATCACTGTAAATCAATATATTATTTAAGTCTGTTTTTTTTACAGTTATTTAGAAAAAATCTAATAAATGGGGTCCATTTAAATCATTTATATAATCAATTCAATTTTTAAACTAAATATAAATTCTTTAATTTAAAAAAAAATATATAAACTAATTAAAAATTGTCTAAGTTAAAGCAGATTACATTATTAATATTAGTGAAAATAATATTTTTGTTAACAAAAATACTATTTTATTACTTTGAGGATTTAGAAAATTAATTATGTAAAAAGAAATATCAGTTTTCATGTAATAAACTAATTTTAAAATGTATTAAAAGAGGAGAGGAATTATCTTACTATATTTTCTTGTAATTATTATTTATTTGGAAAAAATTGTTTATTGAAATGTATATTCTCGGAATGTAATTTCTCTGATCCATATTTATTTATCATATTTATAAAGTATTTTTTAGAACTGCATGTACAATGTACTTGAAAAAAAACGTTTTCTTGGAAAGCATTCTGTATGATAAAATTTAGTTTAAGTATTTAAAGTATTTTTCTGGAGAAGATTTTAGCATTAGTGGTGGGCATATCTAAATTTTGCGTATTATCCGATTAATTCGGATTATTCAACTCAATTTTGCTGATCAATGACGCTTTTGATATTATAATAAATTTAATTATATAACATATTTTCGAACATAGGTGTTCCATATTTCTTTATTTTACCATACATTATAAATAATTGTCGTATAAAAAGTAAATCCATAAATCCTAATAAGAATTTGATTCAAATCTGGTATTGGATATCCAGATTTTCGGGTAATTCAAATATTCAGATTTCATGCCCATCCCTAGTTAGCATATATTTTTTTATTTTTAATACCTCTGATTGAAAACTCCATTTATAGCATTTATAAACTTCTATTTTTATGAATCATTGTCAAAAAATTTGCATTCAATAAATTTAGATTGATTTAGACACATTTCAACTATTAATCTTTTACTAACATAACTATTTTTCTTACATATATTAAAAACTTAACCTGATCTAACTTAGTAATTTTTTAATTATTTGAATATTTTTTTAAATTGATTAAATAAAAATTGTTATTTCATAAAATTCAAAATATAGATTTCTGTTTAAAATTTAAATATGCCTATCAATTTTTCATGGAAATAATTGGTAAAAAAATAAAGTTAAATAATTTTTATACCTATATTTTATAAAATTTATAGAAAAAAATATTTTTGACCCTACATTCAGAAAAGTTTAAAATACTTACATAACTAGCTAAGAAATATATTAAATCATAAAAATTAACAGACATTAACTAGCTAATGATCTGTCAAAAGTAATTATCAATTTTGTTTGTAATAAACAAATAATTATATTATACTTATTTTAGATTTAGTTCATTTTTAATGAAGTACCTACCTATAATTAAACAGAAATTTATGTTTATTTATTTTAGTACATTTTTTTGATATAGCTCAATAAGAATAATGCAATGATTTTTTAAAAATGTATTTATAATTAGATACTTCAGGCTAAATTATAAATATATTTTATAATCATTTTATTTTTAATTATTAATGTTCTTTATACATTTTGATTGCTATTTGATAATAAATAATAATAATATTGTAATAATAATTATGTTTAAAATATATTTGATCAGTGCAGTGTTCGGAACGTTCACTAAAAAAATGAACTCGTTCACGTTCAGTCCTTAAAAAAGGAACTCGTTCACGTTCACGTTCGTGTTTTTTTTAAACAAACTCATTCACGTTCACGTTCTTTCAAAAAATGAACGCGTTCATTTATTTATTTTACTCTTTTTTTATTAATCATTTACCTACTGTAATAGTAAATAAGTAAAGCCTATAAACATATACAACTCAAAATAAATTGAACGTCTTAAGCATCGATCAAGTTCGTTAAAAATATAAACGTCGTTCACATTCACGTTCTATTTTAATAAAACGAGTGACGTTCACGTATCGTTCACTACATATGAACGTGAACGCGTGAACGTGCGTTCATGAACGACGTTCTTTCCAAACACTGGATCAGTGTTAATTTATAAAGTTTATTTTATTTAATACAAAATAACCTAGATAACTGACTTGACTATTTACATATTTTTTATGAGTATTTAATGTAAGTGAATTAATCATAAAGTATTATTAAATATTATTATTGTTAAGCTTTTGTTCTTAAGAATGTATAGAATAGTAAAAGCTATATTCTATATTTAAATTGTATTAAGAAGTATGTATTTTGAAAGGTAGATATTAGAAGAACAAGTCTAGACAATATTGAGGACTTCTTTTATGACAAAAAGCAATGATGCTATTAATAATATTAATATTCATTTAAACAAATTTACTAAGAAATATACAATCTGTAAAAAAAAGGTTTATAATAAGCATAAAATAAAGAATAAAAAAAAAAATGGTAAATAGTAAAAATAAGTAATTTAATAGTGCATTTTTTATAAAAAACTATTAAAAAAATAAATATGAAAATAATTGTTGCAACAGATAATTTATTTTTGTCATTAATTAATTTGGAAAAAAATAGTAAATTACTAAATTTTAATTATTATGGTATTTTTAATGAAAACATTTTGAATTTCCAAATCATAATAAAAAAGCAATATTACTAACTTAATAAATTGGATACAAATTGAATTTTAATTATTTCTAAGGCTCAAATTTTACATTTCTATTAAAAAAAAAATATATATATATATATATATAAATACAATTATATAATTTGTAAGTAATATATAAACTAATGATTATTATTTATTTGTAAATATTTCATAATCATCAAAAAAAATCCAATATAATTATACTATTATGTTATCATCAGTAATGTTTAATTAATACTTTAATCTTTTTTTTTTAATTGCAATAAGCTACTTTATTCTTTATCATGATTGCAATGTTTTATTACATATTATTAAAAACTCTTATTATGAAATCTTTATTTTTATCTAAATTAATTATTTGTGTTTTTAGTTGCTTTATTGTATCTTCTCAAAATCCACGGTTACTAGAAAAATTAATGTTTTTTTAAATTTTTGATTTATAGTTAGTTAGATTTTTGAATCAAATTGCTAAATATCTAGGATAAACTTAACAGTGTTGACAAAATCCAGTCTTGTTAAGAATACTTTTCAAATGTATTCAGAATACATATTTAAATACTTGGTGTTATTTGTATTTAAAATACGTATTCAAATAAGTCATTATAAAAGTATTTGAATATAAATACAAATACTTTTTAAAAGTATTCAAAATACCTAACAAATACTTTTTTTAGTTCAATAAATTGCATATTATAATGTTATTTTTATTAATAATTAATATATAATATATAATTAACACTATAATATGTTAAATAATACTATTACTTAATAACAAAAATTAACGTAGAACGCTAGCTGTTGTCTGCTTGCAAGTTGCATACAAAATGTCATTATGAGAAAATACTGAATAGTATTTGTAAATTAAATATTACGATCGATGAGAAAAGCCTATAATAGTTTATTATCAGCTCTTATAATAAAATAAGTAATAACATTAATATTTAATACCAATCTTATATTTATACTTATATTACAAAATTATATTATTGTTATTACAAAATACAACTTGAAATTAAAACTAATAGATTCAAGATAAAAACCAATATAACCAGTGGTGGTCTGTGTCCCTTATACCATGGTAGAGAGAAGGAGATGGGGGTTTCAGTCATTCTGTTATCTGCTTGTGTTTTGGGAAAACCTTATTTATAAATTCTTATAAGTCAAAACTATTATTATTATAGAATAATATTTTAGAAATAAAATCTAAATTAGTATATTACAAAAAATTGGTGATTGGAATTTCGAGTTGAACACTAGAATAAAAGTATTTAGTATTCTCGAATAAAAATATAAAAAAAAGTATTTTTTGAGTATTTAAAAATACATGGATGAAAGTATTTGAAAAGTATTTAAAATACAAAAAAAGTATTTGAATACTTAACAAGACTGACAAAATACCTTATAAAAGTGTTCACTGTAATATTTCAATATACTTTAATATATCCTCTATTTGGTAATTATTAGTTGGTTTCAGTGTCGGATCTAGGTTTTTTGGGGGATAGGGAGATTTTTCATATTATATCATTTTGTAAACACAGTATTTAAGATTTGATTTTAGGTCTTACTTATTATATAACTGTCAAGAGGAGCCACGCCCCTTGGGTCCCTCTTAAATCCACCACGGGTTGATTTAATTGTTTTAATTTTTTAATGCAATTGCATGGTAGCTAACATTTTCTTATTAAGATAATATTATTCTTATGGTTTCTTCAATGTGATGAAGTGCATTGCAAGGCATAATATCAAATGTATTATTTTTAAATTAAATACATCAATGACTTTAATACAGATTTCACCATTTAGTATTTTGAGAAGAATACATATAATATGAGAATATATTAATTTAAAATTATTGGTGAAAATGACAAAAGATGTATACATTACAAAATATTTTTAAGCAAATGATTAAAAAAATATATATACATATTATATTGGTATATTGTACTCATAATAATAAACCCTAGAGCTATTAATATGAAACTTAATGATTATAAAGTGGTTTATTTAAACTAGCTTAATTAGTCAATTCAATTTAATATCATTAATATAAGACATAGTTATTAAACTGCTATTTTGTTTGTCTACGTTTTGGTACTTGAAATAATGACACATAATATATACGATTATAATTCAAAAATAATGTGAATAAAACCTATCTTTTATTATTATATCTTACATAGCTTAAAAAAATAATTTTTGTTTTATATTTTTATCTATAGCATTCAGGAGATTGGTGTATTTTTTTGTAAGTACCAATGGGAATAAACATAAATTTATTTGAAGGTTTTTACAAAACTACCTATTGTATTTATTTTTTTGCTATAAATACTATTTGGAATGCTATTTTGGAATGTTTTGATTTTAAATATTAATGATTTATTTGTAGCAATAAAAATAACTATTATTCACTCTAAAATATTGTAAATCTGTGTGTTTTGATGTGCATTGTTGTGTTGACTAACTGTAATTCATAAAAATAAAAGTACCTACAATTGAAATGTATGAATATAATTTGTTAACTAAAGTTTAAATTTGAGTAAATAAGAAATTGAAATAAGAGCATTATTTTATTTGAAAATTGATGATCTTAACAGTCATCTGACTACAATTAAAAAAAATTATTATTGTTATTTGAATTAATTGGTTTTTTTTTTATATCATATATTATTTATTCATACATTTAAAATCATTCTCATTCTATATTATTCTTTTACCAGTACAAAACCAAATAAATTTAATTAATATTACTTTTTCATTCAAATAATTGTTTTGTGGCTAATAGTTATTATTAAACCTCTATTTATTAAATTAGTTACCTATTAGACTATATTTATTTAATATACAACAATAATTAGGCAACTCTTAAACAAATACAACTTAAAATAACAATCTTTTTTCCAAAAAGTTCTTTAAGTGTTATACTCTTGTTATAATGTATTATAGAGTAGTTATTAATATTTTCTTATTTATTCTTTTCATATTTTTTACACCAAATGTTCAAAACACTAAAAATACAATTCTATAAAACAACAAGTGATGATCAAAATATCAATAATGCGTTTTAAATATAATTATGTGAAATTTAAAAGTGCAGCCAATTAAACAAAAAATTCATATTATTCAAAATAAAATTTTTGTATTTTAGTTTGTTAAGTATTGTATATAATTCAGTATTTTAACTTTTCAAAATATAGATATGATTTAATTTATGATTTATCATGCTAATGCGTGAATATTTTTGTAACCATGCTATTAAAATATTTTTAAATAATATTCAATAACATGAGAATACAATTTTTTATTTGGTTTTGGATCAATAATAAATAAATATCCTAAAAAAAAATGATTTTATTTTTAATTGATTTTAGCACATAAAATATTTTTTTACTATTAGATTTTATCACACTAACTGAATAATAATATTTATATAATTATATGTTTAACATATTTTAAAGTATTCTATTTCAGTATTTTATTAAAAGTAGTGTATTTCAGTTATATATGTACATCATTTTTATTTGTTATTAGCACTAACCATAGTCCTAAGCATTATAATAATATAATAACCTTGTAACTTGATAATATTGTTTATTAATTTTTTTAAACGTTTTATATTAGAAACATTTCTCAGGGAGGCAAAACACCAGATGATGCTTTGTTTAGATATTTATCAATAAAATATGCCTCAAAAAATCCTAAAATGGCTAATGGATCAGCTTGTCAAGAAGAACATTTTAAAAATGGTATTACTAACGGTGCTGAGTGGTATGAACTTGAAGGTTAGTAAATATTTAATTCTAAGGTTATTTTGTTTATTTATAAATCTTGTTTACTTATTTTAACATTTATTGTGGATTGTTTGTGTGTTTTGGACATAAGAATTAGAGAAATCAAGCCTTAGGGCTAAAATAAAACGAGCTTGCTAAAGTTATATTTCAGTTTTAATTAAATTAAAATATAATGTATAGCAGTTATACATCTAATAACAAAATTAAAATTAAGCTTGCTTTGATTTGAATAATAAATAAAATTGCAATAATTTATTTTATATTAGTCGATTAGTTCTAAGCAATCAATTGCAAAGTATTTAGTCTGGTAGCACTAATACATGAAACAATTAATAGCTCATTAAAATTGAATGAAACAAATCAACCATGAGTTATTTAGCGTTTAAAGAGACTATTAAATGTTTAAAGATGTGTTAGAGCCTAATGGATTTTTATTTAGTGCACCATTACAATAATTAGAATATCTATCATTTAGAATGTTAATATGAAATATTAGAATTGTTTAAATACTTGGGTTTAAAAGTCAAAATGAATATAATTGTATTCAATAATGTTTTTAATAACATAATAGAAAAACTATTTTAATCTGGGGTTGAATAATAAGTTTCTTTATCTATTAAAATGTAAAAAATATAAAGCAAGTTAACAATTTTTTTTTAACTTTTTAAGTTAAATTATTTTAAAATAATAAAGTTAATATTCATATTTTTTTTGTTAACTCATTAAAAAAGTTACTGAACTTAGTTTAAAGTTAAAATTTTTTAATTTGCAAAAATAAAAAATTCCAAACGCATAATATTGTTTATTAGACAGTTTATCTTTACGCTTAATAATATTACTGAGAAAATTTAAAATGATAATCAAAGTACCAACTAGCTATCAAAAAACCTATTTTTATATAATAAATTCTAAAATTTTGAATTATTCTTGTAAATCTTATTTGGACTAAAATTAACCTAATCTAGATACTTTTGAATGAAATAAAATTAAAGTTAACACGTTAATCTTTAAAAAGAAAGTAACTTACATATCTAAAAGTTAATTTAAAAAAAAGTGACAAGTTAATTAATTTAAATTTAAGTTTTAATTTGTTAATGCCAGCCTTGAAAAAATATTTATTATAATTTCTATTTAAATTTAAACAACTTTTGATTCAGCATAATATGGTCGAGAGAACAGTAAAAGTAATAAGCATAAAAACATTTTTGTTTTAAAACGAGTATTTAAAAACCTATTCTACTGATAAAATGTGTTTTAAAATTATTTATTTAAAATATTCTATTATCGTGTAGAAGTTTTAGATTTATAGAGCTTAACTTGGACAATAAATTGTATCTGTTTATTATTAATTATCATAAATTAATATTTAGGTGGAATGCAAGATTTTAACTACATTTATTCTAACTGTTTTGAAATTACAATCGAACTTACCTGCTGTAAATTCCCATCTTCATCGGTGTTGACTAAAGAATGGGAATATAACCGTGAATCTTTGTTGACTTATATGGAGAGTGTTCATATGGGAATTAAAGGTAAAATTGTAGTAAATTTATATTGGTAATATACCATATATTATAGATGATAATTTTCTATAATTTGTATATGCTTTTACAGGGTTGGTCCAAGATGAAAATAATAATCCAATTCCAGGGGCTAGTATACATATTTTAGGCATAAATCATACAGTAAAAACTACAAATAGAGGAGAGTATTGGAGATTATTACTCCCTGGTACATATACTATTTCAGCTAATGCTCCTGGGTAAGATAAATTATTTAATATTATCATTATGAATTATTTTATTGTTGTTAAGAGTTATACAATAATAATATACATATTATAGTATTCTATAATAAATTAATTTACATATTTGATTTATTGATATATAATAAGCAGAAAGTTACATTTTGATCAAATTTTAATTTAAGTAATATTTTTTTAACATTGCATTTTAGATTCTGAGTGGAGAAATGAATTTATTGATTTTATAATGATATATATACTTTGTTTGAGTATACCTACATATGATTAATAGTTGAAAAAATGCTTCGAATTTGATCTTAAAGGTGGTTTTTGATAAAATATTGGATATTGTTTGTTAAAATTTTTTATTTTTTTCATTATTATTGGGAATAAACTAAGAAAAACTAATTTTTACACAAAATCAGTTTTTGACAAAATGGATAATAACTTAAACTAAAAACAAGTTACAAATAAACTTAATATATGTATAATAGATTACTCTTCACCAAATGTGTATAGTAGCTTTTTTATACATTAATTATTTTTATTACATTATACATTTGAAATTTAAATTTATAAAATTATATATTTTGACGAAATAATGATGTATTAAAATGTTAGTTATTTTGTTATCATTTAAAAACATAATTTGTGGTGACTTAAAAACTTTTACGTATATTATGAATTTTACTAAAGGCAGTGACATATGGAAAATATTACATATTATAAGCTAGATATTACTTATTTATTCTATAAACTTATTCACATTGTTATAAGGTAAAGTAGTATTAACTCAAAAGTTAATAACGGTAATATAGTATGGAATAAATATGTATAATATAATATTATAATAATTAAATATTAATAATATAATAAATTCAATATTTTTCACAAAAATTAAATCAAACTACCATAATACCGATAGTAAAATAAATAATTTTAATAACAATATCATGAAATATACTTAGTAATATAGATTGATTGACCGTCTCCACTCAGAATTGTTTTTTGTATGTATGTAATGATTAATGAACTAATGATTAATGATATACCATTGAATTTAAATTTAACGCATCCATTAAAGAGACCTACTGTACACAGTAGAGCGGTACTCACTTTCCCCCCTCCTTTTTCTTCGCATTCTTTTAACAAATTCAATTAGCTTCATTTTATTATTTATGATTTATAATTTTAGCCAAATAATATTTTTAACATTATATAGTATCTAATACAGTGGTTTTCAACCGGTGTGCCCCGGCACACTGGTGTGCCGTGAGTGCTCTTGAAGTGTGCCGCGAAAAATCTGTTAATAGTTTTATTAGTATGTATTTATATGTATATATAGGTATATATATAAAATATGCTTAACATATTATACGGATTGGTGTGCCGCAAAAATTTTGTAGGATATTAAGTGTGCCGTATGGTTAAAAAGGTTGAAAACTACTGATCTAATATAATAACAGATACTTTTAGCGAATTGTATGACTAATCTGATATATATATATTTGCTATAATAATAATATTATAGATGCAGATGTGTTATTATTCTTAGACTAATTCTTAATTTAATATTGTTTTCATTAGTTATAATATAATATTATTTATTGTAACATAAATATTTATGTTAGGTGAGTTTATTTTTACCTAAGATATTTTTTTTATTTTGTATTAGTTATAATGCATCAGTATATCGAAATATTATTGTGAAGAATGATACTCGTTCTACAACTGTCAACTTTACACTCCATACATTAAAACAATCGTCAGGTAATTTAATGGATAATATATATTTTCCTTCATAAATAAGTTCTATTCAACAAATTATTTCTTTCAATTTTCCCTTTTTATAATTTAAATTTTTTCATATATATAAACTGGTGATTTATATGTTTATAAGTTTTGCATGGGATTACTAATAGGTGGTGGTATATCTGTTATAATAATTAAGTAGTAGACTATGTTAACAAAAATAATTATGAAAATCAGCGGCGAATTGAAAAATTAGGAAAATTTTTACTTGTGGGTTTATTATAATGTTCTGGTTTTAATACAAATTATTACTTAATTTTATCAGAACAAGCATTATCTTGGTCAAAATGTTTATCTAATTCGCCTCTGATTCAAATGAACACTTTACATAAGCTTATATTGTGTATATTTTCTAGCTGACAGATACAAAATATCAATGGTCTTCTGCATGCTGATATTGGTATTGCATGTGTCATTAATAAATTGTGACTTAATAACATTCTTAACATAATATTACCAATGAACTTAGTCACAATGATTTTAGTCCAAAATAGTTTAAGAACAAATCAATTAATTTTGTGATATAGGTATAATACAGTAGAATCTCTATAACTCAAATTTTAACTAGTCAAAAATAAATTAATTCTTTTACAATTTATATAGTGTTAAATTAAATTAATATCTTCTATTAGAGTGTAGTCTTTTAGAGATTATGTATACTATCACATTCCATCACTTATTTTTATCCTTGCTATCTTCTAATTCCGCTTCTCAGTATACCAATATGATCCACTTCCATCCTTTTTAATTATCTTAACATTGGATGACCTCTAGATATTTATTTTTATTTCCAACTATCAATTGTTGTATTATGTTTTACGGTCTACAGCAGTGATGGGTAAAGTACGGCCCGGAGGCCAACTCCGGCCCGCTGAGGGTCCATCAATATAGATAGTATATGGCCTGTATAGTATTATATGATTCAAAGCTTTAACACAAAATGCATTTTTTCTATAATTTTGGCCCTCCTCTAGAATTTCTTAAACTTTGTGGCCCCCCCATTAAAAAAGTTTACCCACCACTGATCTACAGCCTTTTCAATAATCTTATTCCTTAGATAAATAAGTTATTGAATTACATTTCATTTTTTCATTCATTATTCTCCTATAATCTTCATATTTGTACAACACAATCGAGTATTCAGCATAGTATTTATTCATCTTTTATCAGTGTATTTGTATTTTTTGGTTACTGACCAAGTTTCTTGCTTAGTTGCTTTGATTTAATATAGAAAACTTGAAAATATAACCCTGGTTATAAGTTTTGATTTATAAAATTTTGCAATAACTCTTTGTTAGCCAAAATTCTTAATTTAATTTTATGATGCATATTTTTGTGGCTGTTTATATTAATTTTTATTTATTCAAAATTTGATAATTGCTGTAAGTAATTTAAATCTATTTTTAAAACATCTTTCTTTAGATAATGTCTTATTTTTACTTGATTGACTTTTAGTCCAATAGGCTTAACTTGTCTAAAACAAATTAACTTTCTATAAAATAATAACTTTCCTTAATCTTGAGTTATGGAGTAAGTACTGTGTATAAATAATAAAACACTACTACAATGAGTATTATTTAATTTAGATATATTAATAATATTAACATTTATACTTAATTATATATTTTGTATGTGTGTATATTTTTATATGCTGTGGAAATCACTTTTAATTATCTTATTATTATAATTAAAATTTTCAAATGATTATCATAATAATGCACGTTTAAACCAAGAGAACAAAAATAATAAATATTAAATTTTTGTGTTGATATGATAAATTTATATAAATTACATATTGCTTGATATATAAATTGTTTCATAGGGTTTTATACACTTTAATCAACAAAATTAAAACCCATCTAAATTTAAAATTTAATTTTAACATAATGTTGTTAAGTGTTTTCCACATGCAGTTAATATCATAGTATTGAAAATTGTATTTCATAATAATATTTAAGATATCTTCAGGGATATTCTAATGATAATTATTTTACTAAATTTGCTCACAATAATTTTATTATAACCATTGCATTATTAAAACTATTTTTTTTTTTATTATTTTTATATTTTATTTTTTTTTTTTACTATTTATGTATTTCATTAATTTTTAATATTATACCAATGGTCCTTTTTACCCACTTTTTAAGGTAATTTTGTTTTACAAATATACAATTAACTTATTGTTTATACTGGCCTTTAGAACAAATTATACTACAACTAGATAAATTTGACTAAGCTACTAAGGAGTCATCGGGGGTTTCATGTACTTACTATTTCATTTCTAGAAAAGACTGTTAAAATCACAAATAAAAATTAATTAATTTAATAACATTATGTTACAAGACTTCATTTTAAAGATTATAATCAGTAGCATAATTAGGGAGGAAACTGCTAAAAGTGTTGTAAGTCCTTACAGTATTTTTGTTACAACTTAGGAACAAATTAAAAATGTATTTAAAAAATGCAGTTTTATTCATTATAACTCTTAATTTTAAATTTTAATTATGTTTAAATATTATATAAATAGAGATAAGGTTGTGAATTGATAACAGGAACAAACCATGACTTATACATCAAATTATAATTAAATGTATACTCATTTAGTAGGTAATTACTAATTTCTTTTAAAAACTTGACAAACTACTGGGATATATTATACTTTGTAAATTATTTTCATCAATATTTTGTTGTCATATTAATTTTAAACAAACAATGCTAAAAATAAATATGCTATTTCTATGAAATAAAAGTTTGTTATGTCAATTTACTGTACCTATTGATTTAAATGAAAGACTGATAAATATTTAGATAACAATAATAAAAATGATTCTATTACATAGATTTTTGAATTAAAATTAATTTTTCATATTTTTTATTCATTTAATATTTTAATGACGAATATCTAATAACACATTTTTACATAATATAAAATCTATTTATTCATGTATTATCAACAAAGTACATAAGCTAACTATTTACAATAAAATTTTTTTTATACATTTCATTATTAATTTCATTCAAAATTTGTTATTCTGAAATTATTCAATTTTATTCTAAATTAAATCAATTTAATAGATAAATTTAATTTTCTTAATTTTTTAAGAATTTTCTTAAAAAGTATATAATTTAGAGAATTCACAAAAGAAATAATTTTTTCCATGACCAAACTATTATTTTATTCTTAAGTAATTTTATGCATGTTATCCATTTTTTATAAATAAAATATGTTGTTTAAAATTTTATTTTATAAATGTTCGGTTTACTTACTAATATTAAAATATCTAACAAAAATTAATTAATGTTAGTAAAACATGTACAGATTTTGATATTATATTTAAAGTACTTTAATTTATATATAGTGCATACAATAAAAAAAAAGTGACTAAAAATATTTTGATGCAATTTTACTTAATTTTTGGTTGTAAATTTATAAGTGTGTCCTCATCTTCTCAGTATGCAACTTAACACATTTAAAATTTTCATTAGTTTGTTAATTATTTATACAATACTTCTTTAGAGCTCATAGATGTTGATACATCAAACGTGGTAATTGATTTATCTCACTGGAATATTAATGTTGATTTTGGATTGGCTAAAAGTAATGGGACTGTTGCTGTGATTCATAAGGCAACCCAGGGAATTAGATATGTCGACTCTCGCTATAAAATCAGACAAATTGCAGCTGAAAAAGAAGGACTACTTTGGGGAGCATATCATTTTGGTACTAAAAAAAATGGTGTCACCCAGGCTAATCACTTTATAAATCAAGTTGGAAATACATCGACAACTTTACTCGTTCTCAATGTTGAGCCTTATAAAAATAAAATAATGACACAAAATCAAGTTGAAGATTTTATAAAAACTGTTCAAAATATAACTAGAAAATTTGTTGTGATATATGCCAGTTATAATACCTTAAAAAACTACTCTACCCCATTTTTATTAAAAAATCCATTATGGATAGCTCTTTATAACACATCACTTAAATTGCCGCCTGGTTGGGATCAATGGGTCTTATGGCAATACACAGATGGAAATAAGGGTTTATGGCCACATGGAGTAAACGGAGTTGGCTTATGCGATAGAAATAAATTTAATGGTTCAGTTGATAAACTGAGAGCATTTTGGCTGAATGGAAGTTTGCCACTTTTATGAGTTTAAAAATGTTTGTATATTTTCTATCACAATTTGTAGTTTGACTTTATTTGTTATAGTTTACTCAATTATAATTTCTAACTTATCATTTTAATAATAAATATATAAATAATCACCATTTAAGGGAGATCAAGGATTTTACAATATAAGATAAAATGTTATCTGAACAAGTATATATATTATGTTTAATTAATATTAATTATAACCAGTGGTGTTATGGCAAAAAAACTATAGGGTATACGCGCATTTAAGAATTTATAACAATGACTATTGTGTATTTATTAGAATCAAAACTTATCAGATTTTACCACTCAAAACTACGCTCGCGAGTATTCAAGTCTTTTCTGGATCTTATATTCACAAGTATAAACTTTTATATAAAAAAAAAAAAAATGTGTATTAATTTTATACCATATTATTTCTTGATTTATCTAAGTATAGCTTCTATGGAAAGTTCAATAGTTGCCCGATTTTAAAGGCAAAAAAATATAAATGTAAAATTGTTAAATAAAAGCATAATCATGTAATAGTCAAATAGGCAACTACAAAAAATATAAAATATATACAATTAACTTTAACAGAACCTATATACAATGAAAAGGAATAAAAAACATTATTTTTTTTTTAACAATTTGTATATTAAAGTGTTATAGGCGTATATAAATAACAATTTTGTATTAGTGAGTGGAAAAGGTTTAACAAAATTTAATAGTATTTTAATAAAAAATAAAAAAAATAACATTATTTTTTTAAATGAGTAACAAATTAACAAATAAAATATCATATTTATATTGTACTTAACATTATATCAAAATTTGAAAACTAAATCATTTACAAAATTTGCCATAGACTTTTTGACAACTTTACTCTCACCTTTTTCTATATTATCTTATCAATGTTATTATTAACCTACCAATAACAAATTTTCTAAAAATAAACGTATATCCTATGGATTTTTTTTCTATTTATTAAATATTTATTTAGTATTTATACGAGCGTATACTTGTGTGTATGTGCGTATTGGTGTTATTGGTGTTACTTTTATAAAGTATATGCTAAATCACCAAGATGGTTCACGGGTATATGTCGTATACTCACGTATACCCTCCAAAACACCACTGATTACAACTATTATACATAGTCTGGTAGCTAAAATTTAGTAAAATCCTCAAAATTAATATTTAGTTTTTCAATATAATATTTGGGAAATAATAAAATTGGTATAATTACTCATTAAATATAAGTATAAATAAATTTATTTTAGAAAACATAATAATTGATTTAATTAAATGTATGTTTCATTTATTATAAAATGTATTAAATCCCTAAAGAAAAAATCATAAGGTTTAATACTATATATAATTAATTTGTTTCTATAAATACTAAAACTAAAAAAAGTCAACTAAGCTCTATAAATAATTAGTAGGTTTCTTTTTATTCTAGTGTTTAATTTCCTTATTCTTCCATTTTTATGGTGTACTTACAAATGTTTTCTTTAGAAATCTTAGTAGGATTGTTACTTTAAATATAACATACTGGTCAATAATAATAAATCTATTACTTAGAAAGTAAAATACAAATATACATTTGACCAAAACCATATAAATGCATGAGTTTATTTAGTTGTTTTTAACCTTACAGTATCTATATCATATGTAAATGAGATATTATTATTTTTATGTAGTATGTTTAACAGATTTTAGCTATTTGTAAACTTATTAACAACAATGAATTACATTTAAGTTTCTCATTTAATGGCAATCAGTACACTGCACATTTATTTTATTTTTAAGTAAGACCTGAAAAAAGTGGTGGAGGGGCTTAGGCCAACTTTAACAATTTATAAATGTATATAACATCTTACTGGTATCTACGATCTACTTACGTATATTATATGTTAATCATCGACATTTTATTTGTTATAAATCTCTATTGATTATATTATATTATGAATTATCTATTAAATAACTTTTAAGTCTTCAGATAATTTGTAATAATAATATAATTATAAAATTTTCACATATACATACGTGTATATGTGTATTAAATAATATATATTATGTGATGTAGACATTTATTATTATTATTATTATTATTATTATTATTATTAAATGTATTATTTTTATATACTTTTTATTGAAATTCAAAATTTTTAAAGAAAATGTTATTATTTTACTTATTGCGTGTTATATAATATATAACTACTCGTAAGGGTTGTAAGATTTATATATATACATATATATGATTAATAAACGAGTAATTATTGTTGTAGCAAATAGTTGTTTTTTTTTTCTTTAAGGTAATTTGGTCGTTTCCACACTTGTATATATACATATTGTTAAGCCGCACGTAACTGCTTTAAAATAACTGTTAACTGGGACGAAGTGAAGTATTTGGCGATTTGGCCGCAATACAACGAGGCGTGTTGGACGATCACACGATGATACGTAATACGAATCGCGTATACTTATATGCGAAATAGAAATGTGCTTGTACTTATCTATACCTATATACCTGTCTTATCAGCGAATAACCTTATTTATAATTTTTTTTCGATAGATTATAATATTAGTGATCGTAAAAAATAACACTAGCCCGAAGTTATATGCTTTGTGTAGAATATCTAATATACATCTATACCACCTGTTTATCAAACCATAATAAAATGGTACCTACGGCTGCAGTAAATTATGTATGGCGGTGGTTTAAATTGCTGACAATTTTGAGATTAGTAACTATCAAGCTTTTCAATAAATGTATATTTAAATACTGCAGTAAGTTCCCTTTTCATTACGCGTGTAATCTTTTTTAGATGTTTCCCAAATTTAAATTACAGTATATGTATTATTTGTACTGCGGTTAGTAGAGGTCTGTTATGGTTTATTTGGAAGCGGTCATCGTCGTTAGTGAAACTTATTAATACCAAAGTATTATAAAATTCGAATTAGAGGCGAAGTGGATTCAGGTTAAATTTAAGAATTTTAAGCATAGTTACAAATCCAAAGGTACTATAGTAATTTGTAATTTTAAGGTGGTTTATGAAAATTAAAATTTGCTTATCGATGAGAACGAGTTGTGTTAATGTAGTCTAATTGCCTTTATTGTTTATTATTTATACATAAATACGTTTATGGTACTTGTTACTTTATAATACTACGTTTCGTTTGAAAAAAGTATAGTTTATTAATTCTTTAAACGTATTTTATTATTTAAGATGAACAAAAATTTACTATACTCATCATGTCAATCGTGAGAATATGTGGTAATCTGATAAAAATTAGTTCTTTTGTGACACCTTCCCGACTCCCATAGTGCCATAGTGGAATCGGTTTCGATGGTGTTGCGTAGAATTAGCTTGTTATTTGGTTTGATATACTTCGTACTTAGTTAAACAAATAAAAGCTTTACTTTGTGTAGTAGGTACATTATGCTTTCTATAACTAAAAAAAATCATTTATAATATTCTATTAGAATTTAATATTTATAAAATTTAAATTAATTTTTTTAATATTTAAACATTTATACTAGTATTACAAAATAAGTTTATTTTAACATATATAAACTTTTGAAACAACTTTATAACCTATATAAATATATAAATATTGAAGTATTTTTATTTGAATTATGTGCATCATACACTCCCCTTAAAAATGCGGACTTGTGGGGAAATCGACCCATATGCTGAAATGAATTCCTAACACGTCAATATCACTGAGTCTACATTATGTATATTGTATATTATATTAAAACCGTAAATATAATTTGGTATAGAAGAAAGCGGTTCGCAACAACGATGCCTTGGGGAATGTCATAAATACTAAATCAAAACCGTAATATAATTATTAAGGCGTTCACAAATAAATAATAATAACACATACTTACATCGATTACAATTATAATTTAATAATGAGGTGAAGTCTTATCCATAAACGATGAGAAAAGGCAGGGGTATTGACACTAAACAAATTATCATTGGTTTGCAGACGCGTATTATTATGCCATTAAGGCGCGCACTAAAATAAAAAAAAATTCAATAGTTCCTCAACGAACAGTTCTTAAGAAAAATGTATTGTTTATAGTTAATATATGTATTACGTGCGCGCGTACCGATGGACTTCGGGTAAACCAATTTATTTGGTAGTTTGAAAATCAGTAGAACACTTATGAGCTAGTACACACCAATGAGCTTCGGCGTCCCTCTTAATAATTGTATTTTTATGTTAAAAATATTGTGTGAGACCGGAGTCTGTCTAAAAATCAAATCATAGGTCCTCCTCAATAACTATATATAAGTTACATAATATATACAGGTAACACTTTTTTTTTCAGCTGTCGATTTGAGTACAATAGAGGTGAAATCCGGAAAGAGAGACAATGATGGTTTCCCAATTCCTGTAACGTTCGAGCACCACAATTACGATCATCTGGTGTCTAAATTGAACTTGATTAATGTCAACTATCCAAACATCACCAGACTGTACACTGTGGGCAAAAGTGTGCAAGGAAGAGACTTATACGTGCTCGAAATATCCACGAGTCCCGGACGACACGAACCTGGTAATTATCACTTAAACGGTGGGAGCATAATGTATTAGCTTTTCCCCTATATCAAATATACATATATTATGCTGAATATTATTGTATATTATTTGAAGTTGTTAGCCATGAATATTATAATTGGATAGTTTCCAATTTTTTTCTTTCATCTTCAAACCAAAATATTTTTTGGCAGACTTTTTGTTAATATACATATTCCTTGGGATTTTAATCAACAATTTATTAATAAGTATCAAAACTATTGGAAAAAATATATAAAGTTTAATGTTTAAAATTACTTATTTTTATCTAATTGTAATAATACATTAATAGACTTAACAGAGGCAAATTTACGATTTTGACGCCCTTTCTCAATAAGAAAACTTAAACACTAACAATTTAACTTCTAACGCGACGAGACTTACAATTTGGTGCTCGGAGTAATTGCCTCTCTTCACACCCCTCCCCCTAAATACACTTTTAAGACTAAATATTAAGTATAAACCTACTTAATGTTCCAAATATAATAAAAAATATCTGTTCATACAATTTGAATATACTATTTATAGTGTGTTTCAAATTGTTTCAGAAAAATATTAGGAATAATTTATCATTCATATCACATATGCTACATGCTCTGATGTCCCATACGTAATAAATAATACATAATATATAAAGGGGGTGCTAAGACGTAGGAATAAGTATTAAAATGACAACCAGTAATAATTGGGGTAATACAAACCGCCACAAAGACACTACTCTGTAGAAATTAACATACCAGTTACCACCAAATAAAATAAAGTACGTCTAGACATCGTAATAGCCTTATTAACTAACCCTATGCGCTGGGAGACGCACTACTAGACAGAATATGTAACCTACCCCAACCGTACGAATATAATATAAATCATATATTAGTCACAACGCGAGTCTGAGAACTCGGATACAGCGATTGCGGTTGACCACCTACGCGTGGGCGGATTGTCATAGGATGTCATCATCGCACGTGCATCCTGAAATGCGTAATGGTGTGAGAACAAATGACGCAGATATCGAATAGGCCAGAAGGGATATGGGTAGGGGATCAGGGGACACTGACTATATATATAAGGGGGCCCAAAAGAGGACTCCCACAGACGTGATTTATACCACAGTTAGCGCAAGCACCTTCACGCCAGTCTATGTCAGAAATCGCTCATCTGGACTTAGAATATTTTTCAATTAAATTAATTATTTGAACTTTAAGTCTTTCTAATATTTTTTAGGGGGGGCAATGACTGGGTTTAGGAGGGGGGAGCAACGCCCCCCCCCCGTGGCTACGGGCCTGATGTACATTAGTACATATTTTTAAAGATACCTGTATTTCTTCAATTCTGATTTAAGTAGTTAAGTATCATACATAGAACACCATATATAACATAATAAACATATTAAGTATTAATATTATAGTAATACAAATTCATAATTTAATAAATAAGCTAATTTATTTCATAAAAAAAAAACAATAATAATAATAATTTGTAGCTAAATAAGTAACACAATTGAACATAATATATAAATAAATAGGTAGGTATATATTTTAATGTAATTGTATACATCTTTTTAAAATGTCTTCATTATTGATACTAATGTAATTTTTTATATTCAAAATACTTAATTTACTAAATCTATATTGATTCATACAAGTACGTAACCATATTTTAATACGTCGCATAGCAGAAAATGATTTCTCATAAGTTGCTGTACTTACTGGAAGAGTAATAGCTACTTGAAACATTTTGGAAAAATTTGGAAATACTTTACTATCATATAATGCCAAATGCTATTTAATTTGAAAAAAACGACTATAATAGTGTATTAGTAATATTGTTTATTGTAATATTATTTTAGTTAATAAAAAAAATTTCTTATTGGTGTCAGGAAAAAATGTCTAATTACAGGGTAAAATTTTTTTATTAAGATTAATACGCATAATATAATTTTTGAGGGGGCTTTAAGTAATTTTTTTGGGCCACCCCCAAAGCCCCCCCCCATTGTTTGCGCCACTGCACTACACATATGTAAGTTACAATATCTAACTTAATAAATTTTAAACTTATTTCAATAATAAATCTCCGAAAACACAATTCTAAAATCCGTATTTTTATGTATAAAAATTAATAATGATAAATCCTAAATATTTTTTTTTTTTTTTGAGTACATTTATAATTTATATACCTAGTACTATATATTTTATAATTAAAATGTGTTTAAAATTAAATGAAATAAATTTATGTTTTGAACATGAATCAAGTATAGGAATTATAATTTTTAACTAAAGTAATATTACAAGTATACCGTTCTAATTTCCAAATTTTTTTTTTTAAACTTGTTTAAAAATGTTAATATTTTCTTTGAATATATACTATTTATATTTAATACATTTAACTTAGAATTTAAATAAGCACACACTTGTAAAGTTGTAATATATAATTTGAAAAATGACTGTATTTTTAAAGAAAAACGTATAAGTAATATACTAATATGACATAACATTTTCAAGATTATTGACTCAAAACCAAAAATATTATTTTCAATATAAATTTTTAAATACCTAAGTAAAATAAAAAAAATAATTGTATAAGTCATCTAAAAGTTGTTAAAAAGAGACAAAATATTTTAAAAACAATATCATGTCCAGATAGTATATACTTACAAATATGTATAAATATTTTATGACTATATTTCTATTCTATGCAGTTATTTATTTTTGAGTTACAATTTACAAATAATAAAATATTATTGAAAACTGATATTTTTTCTAAATATTAAAAAAATTATAATTTTCTACTTTTTATTCTTTAAAATACAAACTTATGATTTTTTACAAGAGACCCCTTTCAAATTGCCTTTTAACTTCCCACACATAATAATTTAATAATTAAAATTTATGTGATTAAACTTATTTAGGTTAACCAAAATAACTGACGTATTATTGAAGTGTGGTGTATAACAGCGAAAAAATTTGTGTAATAAATATTTTAAATATGTTTGGTATAAATAAAAAAATTTTGTTTAAATATAGTTTAATAATCGTAGTTAGTAATGTACCATAAGGGCCCGGAATTATTTACAGTACCGTAGTTGAAAAATTCATGCGGGAGGCTGCCTTGTAGACTGTAGTAATACAATATATATGTATCTGATATGTATAAATATTACTAAGACTTAAGCATTATGATTTAGGCAAACCGGAGTTCAAGTACGTGGCTAACATGCATGGGAACGAAGCAATTGGACGGGAAATGTTGCTATTGCTTGCCCAATACTTGTGCCAGAACTACGGTATCGATCAACGCGTCACTCAGTTAGTGGACGGCGTGCGGATACACCTGATGCCGACGATGAATCCAGATGGATACGAAATATCCAGACAAGGTATTAAAATGGTATAATTTTAGCGGGTTGCACCTGTAGAGTACAGTTTGGGTCGCTCTACTTAAAAAACGCATTTTTTGTACTAATAATAAGTTATTCGATACTTGTTAGGTAGATTAGTAAATGAGTATTTTTATTCAAATATAATATTATATTCGAATATACGATATTGTTTATTGCAGGAATCGAAGACGTGAACGACTTGGTAGGCCGCGACAACGCGAACAGAGTCGACTTGAATCGCAACTTTCCGGATAATCGACATTCCTTGCACGTGAGTATTTACATACAATAGTTACAATTATGAATAAATAAAAATCGGGAAGTGAGTATCGCTCTGCTGTACATTAGGGGGTGGGGTGGACCTCGGACTAGGGAAGGTTAAATTTGAATGCAATGATAGGTATCATTGTATACGAAAAACGATTCTGAACGGAGATGATTTTTTCCTAAAATTCGAATATTGGTGTTTCTTAATCGTTTTGTTATGTATTACTTGAATTATAAATACTTTAATGAAAATAAACCATTAGTAAAGGCATACATTTGGTCAACCCGTTTGGTAATTTACAATAAATTATCTTTCATTTTTGTAAGAATTATGAAAATATACACTCCACTTTGTTGTCTGTTGATTAATTTTTTGTATTTTAATATTACTACAGTGTTCAGTAAAGAGAAGAAAATTGACTTATAAATTTGTTGAAAGATTTTCCAAATATAACAAAAACAAATTATTTATATTAAATTTTAATATTTAATAATTTATCGTTGTATGTGTTTATTTTGTTTTAAAATTATTTAATGTTAAGCTCGTTTCATTGAAAGTTAACGTTAACATTTGCTAAATCTTAAACTTGGGAAGTTTGAGCATATATATATTGTGTCATATACTCATATTATACGTGTTTGTTTCTCGTTAACTTTTAAATTTTCTCTTAATTTATAGGTACAAAAACAAGAACCGGAAACCAAAGCAATCATCGAATGGATTAAAAGCATTCCGTTCGTTTTAAGCGCTAATTTACATGGCGGAGCCCTCGTAGCCAACTATCCCTTCGACAGTAGCGCGATTGACGGTAATCCCATTCCGCAGGCTTCGTATACCCCCGACAACGACGTATTCGTGCTATTAGCAAAAACATATTCCATGGTTAGTATACAACGTTCACGATTTTGGTGAAAAAATAACCGGAACGGTAGTCGTTGGTATATTTTTTTAAATTATAATTGTGTCATATTTTGAGAACTGAAAAAAAATATGAAACATAAAAAACTTATCGTTTGTACACAGAATCATCCAAAAATGCATTTGGATAGCAACAAGTGTGCAAACGACACAACGTCGTTCAAGGACGGGATAGTCAACGGTGCCTCGTGGTATAGCGTAGTTGGCGGCATGCAAGACTTTAATTACTTGAATACGAATTGCTTCGAACTGACGTTTGAACTAGGCTGCACCAAGTTTCCGTTTCAGAAGGAATTGGAAGGTTACTGGTTAGACAATCGCGAGTCCCTGCTCACGTTCATGGAACAAGTCAACAGAGGCGTGAAGGGATTCGTGTTGGATGACAAGGGGCACGGTGTGCGTAACGCGGATATTTCGGTCGTGGGCATTGAACACCCCGTGAAATCGGCGAACGATGGCGATTACTGGCGGATATTGGTACCGGGAGATTACGAAATATCGGTGACGGCATATGGGTATGACAAAACAATATAGTTTGCTAGAAACTTAATAAATTTTTATTACTTAATATACTTTTGTATTGTTTAAATCGTCTTAAATTCAAACGATTCCTTAGTCTCAATTAATCATTATCATTTATTCTGATGATGTTTCGAAGTAACTAAATACGTAGGTAACGGTTGTTATCTATTTATTGACTAATTTGGCTTATACATATTTATACATAACTGTTTGCAGTAACGGCAGGGCCGGATTAAGATATTTTGCGCCCCGGGGCAAACCTACTTAAAATTAAGAACTACTTTTTTATAAACATAAAATTGTTTTACTATAATTTGGCATTTATTAAATAATATATGACTGTAGTTATTACTTATAATTCAGATATCGGTAAATTCGTGGAAACGCGTATGTGAGTTTGTGCACCGTGTACACTGTCGTAATCGCTAATAGTTTTTTCACTCTAAATGGTACCTACAATATTTCAAAACTTTGAGCCTTTAAAATCTTGCGCCCGGGGGCAGATGCCCCCTCTGCCCCCCCTTTAATCCGGATTTTGTAACGGATATATGATTTTTTAGGGGGGGGGGGGGGAACATTTTTCATATAATGTACATGATTTATAAATATTTAGGATTTGATGTTAGCCTTTACAAATGTAATATAACTGTCAAAGGCTGGCCTGTGCCCGTTGCCCTTCTCCTTGAATCCGCCACTGACTTTGACATCGCGCTTATATTTTTACAGCCATAAATTCGGTATACATAATCATATTTTTATAACATTATTAGTTTTGGAGGCATGGATCTATCAGTTTCTTAGCGTGATCAGGATTATTTATTACTACATTTTGGACTATTACAATAATTATTTTTTAATGCATGTACGGACTCAAACACTGTTGAACAATATAAATTTCGGGCTTGTGGTTTAATGTCACAAAATTAAAGAATACGTTCGTTGTGTTTATAGGTACAAAAAGAAGACACAGTCCGTCCACGTTTACAACTCTACGACACCTAGTTGGTTGAATTTTACGTTAATCAAGGAAAACCTCGACGAATGGTCTCAAGTCAACGATTTCGGTTTGAGATCGAACGTGATTAAAATAAACGATTACAATACGAAAGCAATGTTTCTGAACAACCTCAAGGAATTGGAAAATAGTTTGTCGAATGTAGCAGAATTAGTTACAACGCCCAATTCCTTAGACTACCATTCAGCGGAAAGTTCAATAATTCAATTTAAAGTCACTGAGAATGTAAGGATGACATTTATGTATTTAATAATAAATAATAATAATATTAGATATAATATAATACGTGTATTCTTTTTATTTTGGTATAGGTGGGATCACCTGACGAATTCAAGTTCAAAATTGCCATTTTAGGTGGATTGTATGTGAATGAACCTGCTACTCGTGAGATATTATTATTTTTGGCTAGACATTACGTCGAGGGTTACAGAAAAAAAGACAAGGATATAGTTTCATTTTTATCAAAAGTTGTGCTACATTTTATACCCTACTTCGAACAAAATGAGAATTCTTACGAAAAAACGTGTTCAACCGACGATCAAGCAGTAGTTACCTCACCACTATTGATAGCCACTAACCAACAAGATGAGCAGAAGACCACTAATAACTTGTGGAAAATGTTGCAACGTGAACAGTTTGATATGATGTTCATTCTGGAAGGTGGATCTATTTCAATAAAGTTAGTATATTTATCATTATTATAAATTTATAAATCATATTATGAATTCTATTATCAATTATAGTGCCTACATTTAGTAACAGCATTTAACATTTTATAATTATTTTGTAGAGGTCCAACAATTCATCCAAGGAACACAATTTCCATAATACTACGGGATTACGAAAAGTTATTTTATAGTAACTTAAAAAACGTTAGTAATCTTATGATATACTAAAGTTATAAAAATCTAATATTTTTATTTATTATTATCATTGTTCTTTGTATTATATTTTTAGACTTGTGGTGAACCATTAGATCGTAAAATCAATGATGTTAAACAAAACGTTTTGGATACATTCAACAATGTTTTAAAAATCAAAACTGTACGTAGAAAAATATATAATTTTATACAAGTTAAAACTCAATCAGATGCCTAACCTGCATTCTGTCTAATTACGAACAACACAGCAAATCTATAATTAGCCGAATAGATTTTATGTTGTTTGTTTTAATATAATAATAAATTAAACCTATTATCATATTTAAGGTAAAAATATTATACAAGACATTTCATAGGCTTTTATTGATTTTAAAATTAGTTATGCACATTTTAAAATTGTAATATTTTTTCATATAGTTATAAATTTATAACTCGCATTAATATTTGATATCCTATGCAATGCTCTAGATATTATTCTAGGAATATTATATTTTTAAATTTGATAATAGGTCAATTCACTTTAATATTAAATCAGCTAACAGAATTAAATTAGTTTTGTTGAATGCAGATTTTTCATGTTGAATGTTTGTAAGACAAAATTTCATATAGTTTGAGTGTCATCTCATTAAAGAAAAAACTAAGAGTTCAATTATTTACAGATGGCATTGCGTTTAACCTGCTGTAACTATATTAATCCGTTGGAAACAGTGTACGTTTGGATGAAGAGTTACCACATGCTCAAAGTCGTCATAGAAAACATTCAAGGTATTCAAGGATCAGTTGTGGACAAATTAGGCAAACCTATTCGTAACGCAATCGTATCAATAAATATGTTTGCTGACATTTACACAGTCACTCCTAATTCTGCTGTTTTCAAAGCACACTTACCGATAGGTTTATATAATATTCATGTAAGTTAAGTTATTTTAGTCAATGAAAAATATGATAAATAGTTCAAATATGTTCATTTAGGTCAAAGCAACTGGATATTTGATGAAAAGTATTTCAATAAGCGTACACCGTGGAACTGTTACCATTTTCAAAGTAATTATGTCACCTGTAGGCCATGGTTCCGCAATTCTAGAATTAAGCACATTAGTTAAGGGTAAGTAATATTTTTTGATATTAAACTAACACTGTCTTAAAACCCTTTATTGTTTTGAACTTTATTGAATTAGGTTCTGTTATGGATATTGAAAATAGACCAATAGAGGGTGCAATCATAACTGATGATTCATCTTCATCAGTTTCCACTAGTTATCATAATGGATCTTATAAGTTATATGTTGGAGAAGGTGAATTTATTGTTATTTATATATAAATGTAATTATTGGCTTGTACCTATTTACGAGTATATTAAATGTTATTTTAAAGGTGTCAGAACTATACGAGTAAGTGCTCATGGATATTACACATCCGTAAAATCGATAAATATTCTAGATAATAGACCTCAGACAGTGATTTTCAAATTAATTAAAGATGAGACAGTTTTTAATATGCCAAGGTTGATGTTTATAGTCCTTACAGGTAGCTAAAAATAAAAAAATTAAATTTTTCAATTAAAAATTATATCCTTATTTCTTATGTTTTTAGTTTTTATAATCTCTATTATCGGAGTAAGTTGGTATCATTGCTACCTTCGATGGAAAACAGGAAGACCATCATCATTTGCCTATAAAAATGGTTTTGCATTGTTACCACAAAAACCTTATCTTTTTGATGATGATGATGAAGTGGAACTATTTCGCAACCCAGTCATTAAAGGCAAGTTTACTAATAAATATTTAAATATAGTCTGCAAGATAAAGATTTATTTAATTTTAATTTTTTGAAACATATATCCAGTATTTAATTTATTACATACAGTCACTATTTATATTTATTATTTTGAATTTGAAAAATATCTAACAAGAAACTATACCAGGGGTGGCCAACTTTAATAGACTTGCGATTGACCTCCGAGGTTTTCTTGGTTGTCGCTATCGACAAAAAAAAAAATATATATATATATATATAAGTATATTTTATTCTTGGGATATACAAAGATACACAAATTTACAAAAAAAAAATTCAAAAATTTAAGAAAATACAAGAGGGTGTCGCGATGTGGCTCAAATTCATCTCGCAATCAACCGGTTGGCCACTCCTGAACTATACCATGCAATATAACAGTGTAGGTATTTATTTTATAGCTTTTAGCTTTACATTATTTTGTAAATAAATAGAATACAATTTTTAAAGCATTTAAATTTACATAGATTTTAGACTGAATGGTATTGCTTTTATTTTTCAATGAAATATATTTTTTATAAATACAATTCTGAGATTAGTGCTTCAAAAGTTTACAGCTAATATTTTAATTATTTTGGTATAAATTTAATAACTATTTACTAACAATTCTCTTAACTTTAAACAATGAATTTACTAATATTTATTATTAATTTTATGGTACCTATCTGATGGTATCTATGTGATATCCCAATTTATTGTATCTATACAAAATATATTAATTAAATAATGAAAATTGTTAATTAATTTGCAGATTCTGCGACTAGGCCATATCACGATGATTCAGACATAAGTTTCACTGATAGTTCAGATGAGTCAGTATCTTGCTATGTTCGGTAATCATTTTAATTCCACTATAGTATATTACATATTTAAGAACAATCCTAATGTGCTATACTTCAAGGGGGCCAAGTTAAAATTTTTAATTTCCATTATGTACTAGTCAATGAAAGCATGCACTTGATATGTTTTAACAGGTAAATCTATATTTTGTTAAGTAACATCTAGTGCAATCCTTAATTGTTTAGTATTTACGGTTAATATTTTTTATTATTATACTGACCTTTTTTATTTTATATCTTATTATTACAATATTGACATCTCATCTATCTAATTATACTAAAAAGTGTTGCATTTAAGTAATATAAGAGAATAAACTATAACTTGCACTACATTTATTATTACTTGTTAATTAGTTTAAACAAATTTATAATTGTACAAATCTTATAATAATTATTCTATTTTAATTAATAAATTATTTATATTTTTATACTTGCAAAACAAGCTTGTTGAACAAATTATATTTAGTTATTTTCACTAGAATTTTATAATATTTTTTTATATAAAATTAAAAATTATTCAATTACGTTTTCTTCTTTATTTGATTTCATTTCATGTTCCTTACTTAGATGGTTATCTAAAAACAGTTGTCTTCCAAATGCCTGACGGCATAACATACAACTGAATTTGAGCCGTCCCTCTGCATGCATTTTCAAATGTTTCTTATAGTTACAAAATGACACAAAAGAACGATCACAAATGTCACATTTATGCTGAACCATATGTTCTTGGACATGATTACTTCTTGACACCTTCACATTAAAAAATGTACAATTAAAAAAGTAAAAATACAAATTATGATTTAAAATTTAAGTATGACTAACCCAATTCTTAAAATATCTAGGACAATAAAAACATTTAAACTGCTTGATACCGGAATGGCCTTGTTCATGATTAACTCTACTACTTGATGCACTGAATGTTTTATCACAACCTTCATGACGGCATTTGTAAGGGCGTTCTTTGGTATGTACACGCATATGTTTTTGTACGAGATCCTTGAGTCTGAAACAACGACCACATACTGGACAGGCAAAAGGTTTTTCACCAGTGTGCACTCTTTCATGGTTTACCTAAAATAAGGTGTTATAATGTATAATTCTTAATCCAACTAATGGAAACATGATAAATTACTTTTTCAATAGGTTTAACAAAAGTTTTTCCACAGAAACGACATTCGTGTAATCGACGTAAACGTTCAGGAGGTTCAATATGTGTGATGGCATGATGTTTCAAAGAGTTTTTATCGATAAAATGAGCATCGCAAACATCACAAATTAATATTTCACGTGGTTTACGTCGCATTTCATGTGCTCTTTGATGACACCGAAGACGAAATTCCGAATCATAACATTTATTACACGTACTAAAATAATTAAAGGTTAATTATTTAATATAAAGCTATAATAAGATTAAATCATACTTGCATAAAAATTTTAGATTAGAAAATTCAGGATTTTGATGAGCAATTAAATGTGTGTCCATCATTTCAGGTGCTACTGGTTGATCACAAAATGGACATTTATTTGAATCATTTACATGTACCATAAGATGTGTTCTTAAATAACCTTCTGAATCAAATTCTCCACCACAATGTGGACAAATATGTTTTGATCGAATATTAGGAACTGTGCGACTATTATTACGAATAGCTGGATTTTTGTTATCGACATTTTTTTTAGATTTAGGTGTTGTTGCATCATCTTCTATGCAGTTATGTTTGTTTAATTTAGACCAATGGTCAGATTTAACATTACATGCTATACACTTCCAAGTTAACAATAAACAATTCTCCAAATTTTCTAATTGAGAGTAATCATTACATTCAGATGATTTTTCTAAAATTGGAATAATGTTGCAATTAGTTGGTTTGTTTTGAAATAATATTTGCTCAATATCAAATTGATTAATATCAGATTTTAATCGTATAACACGGATTCGCTTTTTGAAACTTAATTTACGGGCTTCGACTTGGAAATAATCATTTACTTTATCAGCTACAGCTACTTGATGAAGTAAATAAACGGGAATATCAAAATATCGATCCCCATATGAATCCGTGATACAATGATTTGAATAAATATTAGAAGAAAACATGCTAGTATGATTTTGATACGCTTCACTTTTAATTTTAGTATTTCCATCTTTTATTACTTCAACAAAATCTTCTGAAATAGTTTTCATAGTTGTTGTTTCTTCTGATTTAATATTAACCAAATGCTTCATTGCCACATCTTTATGGTTTGTAAAAAAGTAGCCATTTCCCCATTTGATCCAAGTTCCCCTCTCAGGATTTTGTTCGCCAATGGTACCAGGAATATCTTTTACTGTATTATTGGGGTTATCATTTTCATTTACCTAAACACAATAATTTTATCACATTATATGTATAATATAATAAACAAATTATTTTTGAAAATACCAACCTGAAATACAACTTCTTGACCTTTGTGACAATTATTTATATGCTCTTCAATTGATGGGAAATTTATATTGCATTCAGAACAGTGATAGAGATTTGATTCTTCGAGGATTTCTGTTTCTACTGTTTCTGATGGACGCAATGTTTTAGTTGGATCATCAATTGTAAATTCTTCAATAAATTTCTTAACTCCAGTTTCTGCATCAGTTTCAGTTTGCCGCTCATCATTCTGATAATCTTCTTCTCCCACAAGGTTATCGTATTCTCCACCCTCATTATCTGGTTCCGGTTCATCGTCTAATTAAAAAATAATAATTTACTCTCAATTGCACAATAATAGAACACTTGACTTGCCATCTGGATACACTACGATCATTTCATCGTTGTCTTGCATTGATTTCTCAGTTTCATCTTCCTTGTCGGAGCAAATTTTATCCAAATGTGCGACCAATGAGTTGATGTCATCGCACTGTTTTCCACAGAAAGGACACTGAATATTTGTGGTCAAACTTAATAAATGATATTTTAATAAGTCTTGGTTGGAAAATCTGTCCTCGCAGCAAAGTGGGCACGCGACGCTCTCCATGAAAATGCTGAAACAGATTTTGTTCAACTCAAATTTTGAAATAAAGAAAATCTAAAAACGTAAATTTCCAAAACTATTGACAAACGTCAACGGACATCATATTATATTGATCGATACAAACTTACTGTGCGGATAACTTTCGTCGTGTTTAAGAAGTTCGAGAGTATAACTTGCCAACGACCTGGAACTGACGCTAACAAATCAATTCATTTTGTGAGTAAAAATTAAAAAACCAACGTCAATACAATTCGATCCATAGTAAAATAGCGAATGTACCTGAATTTTTAAAATGTACCGCCTAAACGCGTTAGTAACTTCAGAAATGTTATTGAATCTCTGACCGCTACGATGCGGGTAGTAGTAGTAGGACGACAGTCGTGTTGTGTTACGTTAACGTCAGACGAATGTACGTACCGCCATGATTGTTTGCCTATTAAAACGTAGTGTCTAACCATTTTGGTTACGCAAGGTTAACCAGAGTACGGTATTGTTAGGTCGTGGTTACTCGCCAAGAATTCCGAGTATATATATATATAATATATATGTATGGTGCAAGCGAATGATAATAATATGGTTTATAGTGATATCATAGTATCATACAGATATCACTTCAATTTCCTTATAATGGGCCATTCGTGGATGTATTGCATATTTGCATTGCGCAGGCTATAATTTTGTAAAACAGACAGCATTACAGCAATTGAGCAGTCAATGTTCATCAGAGTAAGTTAACGATCGCAGCTTGCAGCTGATGACAACGTATACGCAGTACGCACATTGTACTGTGCGAATACTAACATTTAATGCTATCGGCTCTTAAGTGTCAGAATATAGCCATATAGGTAAAAAATATAAATAAGTTTATTTACGATTTACGTCATTGTGCATGGTAGGTAGTCAACAGTAAATGTACAAACGATTCTAAATATTAATTATTATAATATAAACTAATATAAGTAATATAATATGCAATTTTATTGAAATTCTGATCCCTGATGACACTTTTGATAAGTCTGTAACTGCTTCTATTTATTTTCTATTAAATAATAATTAATAAATTTTTTTATGTATACACGATAAGTAGAAGTTTATAAATTGTTCGGTTCTCAACTATGACGATCTATTGGTAGTTAGTTTGATAGAAGTTAAATTTGGATTTTTAAAATGTCAAAAATAAATATTCCCACTATTTTTCAAAATAATCAAGAACAATTAAAAATTAAAGAAAACCTGAAATTTTATGTAAATCCAAAAAAAATTACAGTACTACAGTAGTTACCCACTTAAAATTTTTACCAAAAGCTTTTTTTTTTTAGCATATCCCAAAAGCTTAAAAATATTCAAAATATTTTGACCCTATGCTATTTATAGACGTCTAGATACTTGAAGTGTTCGTAATATGTTTATATGATAATTTTCTACGCATAAAAACATTTTACAAATATTTTGACTATTTTTGAACTATATATAGTTAAAATAAAAGTATCACTCAAAATTTTTTAAAATTGAATATACATCTCATAAATTAATCATATTACTTTATAAAAATATTTAAAATATAAAAGCACAATTTATGTTCATAAGCATTTGATGTTCAAATTTTGACAAAACCATGAAAAAATGTATGAGCAATTTGTAGTTAAAAATTAATTAAACATGCAATTTTTATAATATATAAGGTTTAACAATGTAATATTAAGTTCCTTTAATTCATACTAAAACTAGTCTAAAAAATATAAAAGCATAATTTTTTAATAGACATAAAAAACTGAATTTGGTTGAAATTAAATATGAGGATATTTGTTATTTTGTTATAATATTCAAAAACATTATTTGGTTATATTAAACTTTTAATTGTATAATTGCATTATTTTTAAATGCAATCATTTTTGACAAAAATTAGTTTAACCATGAACTAAGATATTGTAGTTTAACCAACTATTTACTAATAGTAAAATAAATTACTTTCAATATCAAAAAAATATATTTATTGATATAGGCTAGGGGTGGCAAACCTATAGCATGTGTGCAAAAAATGGCATGTTGATCAAATTTCATTAGCTCGTAAAAAATTGAAATTATGCTATTTATTAAGTTTTGGTTATAACTGTTATAAGACATTCAAAAAAACAATTTAAATGCATTTTAAAAATTATAATTACAAAACAAAATGTGCGTCTACTTAATAAAGTAATATATAATAAATCTATAACTTTATTTTTATTCCTAGAAAATATAATTTCTTTTGGCCATGTGAACAATTTTCAAACCTTAATTGGGAAATTTTGGCATTTACCTTAGAAAGGTTTGCTTCTTAACTTGTGTAGTTTTTTAAAATAAAAGATAATAAAAATATATATAAATTTTGTTTTTATTTTTGTGGTTTTTTTTTCTGTGTCCTTTTCCTTAGTTATCCCATAAACTATAAGTCTGTAAGTATATGTAAGTGTGTAACATATTATTATTTGAATGTAATTTATTTTATAATTAAATATCAGATTATTGATTTCATTACTTACTTACATTTCAATAACTACTTAATTACTGGCATATAACAAAAGTTAAAACTATTTAAGTCTTAAGTATAGACCTTACATCATGGTCTTGAACTCTTGAGACACCAAATAGACAAATAAAAGGATATTAATAGTGGTTAAATCATAAAAAAAAAGCATGGTTTTGATATAGTAAAACATGATATGTATATTAATTGTAAGATAATATTTTTATTCCATAATATAAAACATTATTTTAAACATTGTTGTACAATACAATATCATATACTCTAAATAAATTTTAAAAATGTATTATTTATGAGTGAAGGAAGAAAGATTTATTGGTACAATCAATATATACATATTGATCTTTGATAATCATATCACACAATAAATAAGATTTAATTTATTCTGTGATTGAATATACTATAATGTGTTATAATATAATCTTATAGACTTGTGGTTCATATTGAAAGTTATAAATTATTTATTTTGATTTGTTAGCTTAATATAAATATAAATAAATCATTATTTGAAGAAAATTAGATTTTTTTTTTAAATATAATTATAAACACATACAAATATGGAGATATATTTAAATAAGTAAATAAAAAATCAATAAATGTTAATTATATTTATAAATCTTAAAGACATAAGTATTATTTAATAATTTTTATTAAATTGAACCAAGAATTTTAGTACTTATTTGTTATAGTCTAATACCAATCAGCAAACAATTTATTTATTTATGGTAAAATGATTAATATTTCTTATATATTTTGATATTGTATATTATAATATAATGATGTTGTATGTAATCGACTAAATATGGTGAATATTATGTAAGGTATATGGAAAAAAAAACAAAATGATAATATAATCAACATTCAAATGGGCAGCTTTAATTATTATATTAGCAATAACTTTGTCACTTCTTCTTGTCATGGTTATAAGATATAAATGCTTATAAGGCGTTGTAATCAAAGTTTCAGTTTTAAAAATTTAAGTCCTCAGAATAGCATTTTGTATAGTGATAAAAATATTAAATAATATTTGTACAGTGATTATATGATTTGTAAACAATTTTTGTCCATTTTTATAACCAAAATAAAACTAAAATATTGGACCGTCGCAAAGTCGCTGTCGTATGTCCCCATCATTTATTTATTAAATAAAAATATTGTTATTAAATTATTTAAATTTCATATTACAAAATTAACTTTAATATTTTATATTTATACAATTTACTTTTAAATTATTTTGTTACAATAATTGTCTATGTCATATTACATAAAATGTATCTCACTATCTTATGCTTAAATTGTTATTAAAACACAAATAATCAAAAAATTGAGAGGGTTAGCCTTTAAGCCTCCCCTAATTTTGCTAATAAATGATACTAATTCTTTGATTATAATATCATATTGGTGTTTTTTTGTTGGTTTTTTATTTTGGGGTTTTTCCAGGATTCATTGTGTAAGTTTAAATTTAAAGCTATTCCCTACAATGTTGAATACTGGCATTTAATTTTTACAACAAGAACAACTGTTAAACTTAAAACAAAAAAAGTATGAAATTTAAGAGTATTTAAGATCAGAGAAATAGTTTTATTTTTATTTATGTCTAATTATGAAATATGAATTATTATCTACTATGTTACTATTAACTGTAAACAATATAATATTATTTGTTACTTTATTAAAGAATTTTGTTACTATAATTATAGAATATCTAAGTACAACAGATGGTCATCGGGAGGTAGTGTGATAAATTTTATACAGAATGGTAACAGGGTGAAAACAAATGAGTACTAAAATGTTTAAATTTAATTTTATTGTAAAATAATATGTAATAAATATTACATAATATATAATAATATTTTAAGATTTCATAATGTTAAGTAGTTATACGGTTTTTATTTATTTATTAGGTAAGTTATTTATAATATCGTATCATTTCTCAAAATAATATATAATACACAATATAAATAATACATATAAATAGAATAAACAAACTCTTAAAGAAATGATAGTTCATATTATATAAATTTTTAAATTTTTTTCAGATATAATTTTTATCATAATAAATTTGTTTTATAAATATATTTTTTTTTTTTGGCTTAAAAGTTAAAATATATATCACTCAATAAATGAAAATAAATGTTCAGTCTCTGATCCTACAAGACCCAATAAAAATCAGCAGTTCTTAGACTTACCAAAGCACATCAACAGCTTGACAAATCAATGATAATCTATGAACCAAATCCATAAATAAAAGCTACCCTTTGATAAAATTCTCCGAGAATACGTTTCAATAAAGGTCTAGTAGCAGATTCTGTCAAAACTCTCACTCCATTGAATAAGACTGGTAACAATAACTTAAATGAGTCATCATCTAGTTGTGCCAATAAATCGAAAACTGAGATTAACATTTCAGACCAAACTGACTCATGTACTTCACTGTCCTAGAAATTAATTATTAAACATTTATACCATTAGTATATAATTATTAATTTAACATCAAAAATTTTGTTAAAATATTTATTATAATACCTTATTCATACTGGTCTGCCTCTGTTCTTCGATTTCTGCTGGTAAATTGTCTTCATTTTTTTCAATAGAATCGGGTTGCCCTGGCATAGAATTAGCATGTTTTCTTTTTTTATATTCTTCAATTAAATTATCTAAATTTTTGCAACTTGCTATTGCATATACAGCATCATCATCATCATCATCACTTCCACTATCTTCACTTTTTGATGTTAATGGTGCATTTGGATATATCTTTTTAAAATCTTCAAACTTAAAAGCGGTAGGTTTTTCAGTTGTTTCAAAAATATCATCGTTTTGTGCAACAAAAAAGAACACTGGTTTATCTCCTGCCCTATCAATAGCGCAATGTGTACCACTTTTATCCATAACTATTTCAACATATTTTTGGCAGGCATCATCAAATATACGTTTAAGTTCAAGTATAAAACTTTCAGTATCATTAGAAGGGGATTTTTTTTCAACAATATGTTTAATCTGATCAGAACTCAACTCTGATGTGCGATTGATACATATTTCAAAAAGTGCAACTAATGAGAGTGTCCAAGCTCCTCCAGCCTGTTTATATAAATTAGCTGCTTTTTCTAAACCAGCAACTTTTTGAATAAGAAATTTTAAACCGGGCCTTGAATCAAATTCCCATGATATGCCGTACGTCATATTTAAACATGAGATAAATGTATGAATCTGAGATTCGGTGAGTGAGGACAAATACCCAGGCATATGTTGTTTGTGTGGTTTAAACGATTGTTCATCCATTGGTGTCATTAAAGAAGACTGGAGAAGAATATTAGCTAAACTAAAGAAAATAAAAAATGTTTATTAATAACAAAAACATTATTATTTACATATTTATATAAATTAATACCTTGGAATAGCTTTGTTAGTACCCTTTACTAACACATTTCCAATCATTTGTAATAACATTTCATTAACAAACAACCCAAGGACTATATTCTTGTAAGGAACACGTTCTGGTGATTTCTGCCATTGGTTGTCAATTTCTAAATTACACCAGTGATGACATAATAAAAATATGAAACTTCTCTCGTCATCAACAATTGTATCACTTTTAACTCTTTGATGATCTAACAAAAATACCTGAAAAATAGTTAACATTTAAGTAAAATGAAATAAATATGTGATTTCTGAAGGACCAGTAATACTATAAAAATTTGTTTATTTAAAACAGTGTTTCCCAATCTAGGGCGCGTGAAAACTTCCTTCCCCAGAAGGGAGGCACAATCAGTTATTATGGTGATAATTAAAATTTTTATTTATTAGATTATTTATAGATTAAAATAAATTAAAATAAAAAATAGAATAATGATTGGTTATTATGTATTGCTTAAGTTCAGTGACTAAATACTCAAATATCCACTAGGGTAATTAATCAAAACAATACTTATATTAGTGTCATTAAATGATGAAAAAGTATTATTATTAATAAAATAAGAAAAAATACATCATTACTAGGGCCCGGATTTATATGCATTTGCATGTTTTTTCTGAATAGTCCAAAAAATAGCTAGGTAAGCTACAAGTTTGATTTGTAATCAATAGGTCCGAAATATAAAATTTTATTTTGCATATTTTTGCATATTTTGTCATTTTTTGACATGTACTGCATATTTCTGTATTTTACGATTTTTTTTTTTGCATATATACGGTTTTTAAATGCATAATACGTAATATTTTGGTTATTTTTATTAAAATAACGTATTTATAGTTATATTTAAAATCCATGTA
Source organism: Schizaphis graminum (assembly GCA_020882235.1). Taxonomy (NCBI): domain Eukaryota; kingdom Metazoa; phylum Arthropoda; class Insecta; order Hemiptera; family Aphididae; genus Schizaphis; species Schizaphis graminum. The sequence goes on from CM037031.1 coordinate 39,675,959, forward strand.
ATTTGACGAAGTCGTTTTCTTATTTTATCTGAGACATATCGGGACAAGTAGTAATCTGTTATTGAGTAAATTTTAGTGAATCATACATTAATCGTGTTTGTTTCGTCGTGTTTGTAAATATAGTATAATTTATTTAAACATAATATAAAAATAATAATAAAAAAAAATTTTAATCGATTTTTTGCATATTTTAGATTCTGAACGAAGTGATGAATGTATTGCTTTTACTATGATGTGTGTTTTTTTTTTTTTTTTTTTGTCTGACGACAACATTTGGAGCAGTAATAATGCTCCGATTTTTGACTTCAGCCCCTCTTTGAATAGGAAATTGAATCTAGTTGATACTTTAGGGGGGTCAAAATTAAAATTTTCAAATAGTTTTCAAAAAAATCGAGAAAAGCAAACAAAAAAAGTTGGTAAGTGAGTATCGCTCAGCTGTACATTAGGGGGTGGGGTGGACCTCAGACTAGGGTAGGTTAAATTTGAATGCAATGATAGGTATCATTGTATACGAAAAACGATTCTGGACGGAGATGATTTGTCAGTCTAGGATATATTATATTTAAATATTGTCATATATTCTATTTTGAAACGAATAGTATAGTTACTATATTATGTTACTATAGTTACTTTATAATATCTGTTTATTAATAAAAAAAATATTTGGCAACATACACATAATGAGAGTATGAAATTTAATTTAAATTTTGACATATTTCTTATAAATTTGAACTTTAAGCCCTTATAAAAAAAAATTGTGACTAACGATTTTGGATTTTTTTTTATCACTATAAGAAAAACTTATAAGAAATCTTGTATTAATTTTCAAGATTTTCTGGCCACCCAAAAAATTTTTATCGGCATTTGAAGAAAAAAAACTTAGAAAAGTCGAAAATTTCAATTGTCTATAAGTAGCTTAAAAATGGTCAAAATATTTTGAAAATTTAACTGTAAAAAGATAACCATAATATAAACATTTGGTGAAAATTTCAAGTATTTACAATAATTCGTTTTTGAGTTACAGCTAAATCAAAAAAACGATTTTGTCGAAAAGTGGTTTTTCGTAAAATTGCCGTTTTTCTGTCATTTTAGATTCTGAACGGAGTGATGAATGTATTGATTTTACAATGATGTGTGTTTTTTTTTTTTTATTTTTTTTTTTTTGTGTCTGACGACAACATTTGGAGCAGTAAAAATGCTTCGATTTTGGACTTCAGCCCCTCTTTGAAAAGGAAATCGAATCTAGTTGGTACTTTGGGGGGTCAAAAGTTAAAAAATTTTTAAATGAGTCGGGAAAAACCCTAAAAAAAATGACGGAAAAACGGGATTTTTTACACAAAACCAGTTTTCGACAAAATCGAATTTTTTATTTTGCTATAACTCAAAAACTAATCGACGTAAATACATGAAATTTTCACCAAATGTTTATATTAGCGTTCTCCATACACAGTTAAATTTTCAAAGAATTTAGACTTTTTTTAAGCTATTAATAGACAATTGAAATTTTTAATTTTTTTTAGTATTTTTTTTTAAAATAACGATAAAAATTTTTTGGCCGGCCAGAAAATCTTGAAAATTTAATACAAGGTTTCTTATAAGTTGTTCTTAAAGTGATAAAAAAAAATCCGAAATCGTTAGTCACAATTTTTTTTTATAAGTGCTTAAAGTTCGAATTTATACGAAATATGTCAAAATTGGGAAAATTGGCAAGTAATTTTGTGGTTGAAAAATCGTAAAATTTTTTTCTTTTATAACTAAGTTTTGAAAATTTGATACAAGGTTCTCCATACATTTTTCTTCAATTATCTGTAAAAAAAACTCAACCGGATTCAGACAAAAATTTTTTATGAGTGTTTGAAATTTAAATTTTTACAATACCGCGTTAAATAACGGTTTAGCCTCAAAGGATTTTTGATATTTGTTGTTATTCAAACAGTATAAGTCGTAAATACTTGAAAATTTTACCAGTTATTTAGATTGCCATTTTCTTTACGTGATTTTATTTTCAAAACATTTTGGCTTTTTTTGAGCTATTTATAGACAATTGAAATTTTCAATTTTTTTTTATTTTTTTTTTATAAATGTTGATAAAAAAAATTTAGCTGGGACAAATTACTTGAAAATTTAATTGAAGGGTCTACATAACTTGTTCTAACTCTCATTCAAAAATTATAAAAATACATAGGCACAATTTTTTTTTATTAGCATTTGAAGTTCAAATAATGACAAAAATTCGTCAAAATCATGAATATTTTTCACTATTTGGTAGTTAAAAATTTATAAATATTTTTCTATCAAAAGCTAAGAATTGAAAATTTAATACTATGCTGTCCATAAGTTAAGCTTAGAATAATTATAAAACAGTTTGAGGATTGTTCAATTTAAAAAATTTTACGAGTGTTTAAAGTTTTAATTTTAATTTGAAATTAAAAATACACGTGTAAAATTACGTTTTACTAATAAATAATTTTCGATTTTTGTTATTTTTAAAAAATTACTAAACGTAAGATCTTGAAACTTTTACTTAAATGTTTGAATTAGTTTCAAAGTAGAATATATTACAATATTTAAGTATTATATATCCTAGACTGACAAATCATCTCCGTTCAGAATCGTTTTTCGTATACAATGATACCTATCATTGCATTCAAATTTAACCTTACTTAGTCCGAGGTCCATCCCACCCCCTAATGTACAGCAGAGCGATACTCACTTACCCGCTTTTTTTTTTTGTTTTTCTCGATTTTTTATTTGAAAATTTTAATTTTGACCCCCCTAAAGTACCAACTAGATTCAATTTCCTATTCAAAGAAGGGCTGAAGTTAAAAATCGGAGCATTATTACTGCTCCAAATGTTGTCGTCAGACACAAAAAAAAAAAAAAAACACACATCAATGTAAAAGCAATACATTCATCACTCCGTTCAGAATCTAAAATGACAGAAAAATGGCAATTTTACGGAAAAACCACTTTTCGACAAAATCGATTTTTTGATTTTGCTGTAACTCAAAAACGAATTATTGTAAATACTTGAAATTTTCACCAAATGTTCATATTATGGTTATCTCTTTACAGTTAAATTTTCAAAATATTTTGACCATTTTTAAGCTACTAATAGACAATTGAAATTTTCGACTTTTCTAAGTTTTTTTTCTTCAAATGCCGATAAAAAATTTTTAGGTGGACAGAAAATCTTGAAAATTTAATACAATGTTTCTTATAAGTTGTTCTTAAAGTGATAAAAAAAAATCCGAAATCGTTAGTCACAATTTTTTTTTATAAGTGCTTAAAGTTCGAATTTATACGAAATATTTCAAAATTTAAATTAAATTTCATACTCTCATTATGCGTATGTTGCCTAATACTTTTTTTATTAATAAACAGATACTATAAAGTAACCTTAGTAACATATAAAAACTATACTGTTTGTTTCAAAATAGAAATATGACAATATTTAAATATAATATATCCTAAACTGACAAATCATCTTCGTTCAGAATCGTTTTTCGTATACAATGATACCTATCATTGCATTCAAATTTAACCTACCATAGTCCGAGGTCCACCCCACCCCCTAATATACAGCAGAGGGATACCCACTTACCCGCTTTTTTATTTTATAGGGTATATTTCTATAAAATAAGAGCATAAATGCATATTTTATAGTGCATATTTCCTAGGTTTTTAGAACATATAAATCCGGGCCCTAATCATTACATATTTCAATTAATGGGAGAGAAATTTTTAAAACTCTACAAGGGGCACATAGAATAAAAAAAAAGGTTCTCAACCACGGATTTAAAATAAACATTTGAAAATGTATTGCTAATAATCTAGTGACATACTATTTACTTTAATACAAAATATAGTATTAAAATTACTTAATTAAACAATTCTATACTATTAAATTGCACTAAATATTGAAGCTTAAAAATGCATTTAAATATTTTTATGAAATGTATTGTTATTTTTATGTTATTGCAAGTTGCTAAATAGTAAGTAATCACTAATCACACTATATTTTGTTTAATACCACAATACATATATAAAATTTAATTTAAAGATAAAGTGAAACCCAATACTGTTGAATATGTACATATATATTTTAGAATTTGATTTAATTATTATGTTAAATAATTTTTTTTTTTTTTAATTAAAATAATAAAATTTACATAAAGAATTTTTTGTAAATACATTTTTAATTTAAAAAATCAGATTACCTGTTGCGACAGTTGTTTTAAATGTAAATTGTCATCTACTGTACTATCTCTTCTTGCAGCAACTTTAATACCAGCTGCTAAATCACCATAAAAACTATCTGAAAATGGACTGTACGTCATTGATACTCTAGTCAATGGATATAGAGAAATAGCACAAGCTCTGTGTAAACTAAAGCTGACTAGATCCCATTGATTTGTAGTGAAGATATCACCAGCACCCAAAACAAAATGTCTTAAACATGCACATCCTAAGCGTACAATGTTCTCTAAAGGTTGAACACAGAATTCGTTTAATACAAATAATAGTTGTTTCATCATAAGTGTTATTTCTTTTTCAAATTTCAATTCATAATTCTTATTCATTTTAAGGTAATTGACAATAAGGTCAGTTGAATTTCCACATAACTGTTTAAAATTTTGTAAGTCACTAAGATCATGTGTTGACACAATCCTTCTTGCCCATGTTTGTATGGTAGGAAGAAGTAGCCGATTTATACAAAAACAACCAAATATATATCCTGTAATTTATTATTAATATTCATTATTATTTAAATATTTGTTGCACATTAAAAATAATTTTAACCTGGTGTTTCAGGAAATTCCTGTAATATGTCTAAGAGCAATTCAAGACTTTGCCTCTGGTATATAGCTGTTGTACCAGTAATGGCAGTACAAAGTCCTTCTATAATGCAGTACCATACTCTCAATATACCACAGGGTTGATCAATTTCTTCTAAAAGTACAACTTCGTTTTTTGAATCTTCAATAGATAATTGTTTATAATTTTCATTTTGAATATTTTGTAATTCGGGCACATCATTATCAACCAAAGTAAAGACGTGGTTTCTAAATAAAATTTATATGAATATCAAAAAGACGTTACATCAAGGTTTGTTATCATTATCTCTAAATTGCAGAAAATAGTAAAAACCCATTTACAAAGATATGTTATAAACTTAGTATACTAAGTATTTAATATATATATAATTATTTATTATTTTTTTTTTTATCTATAATTCTAATGTATATATCTGTTATTACTTACTCATTAATTTCCAAAAGAGCTTATCCCAAATATTCATAATTAAAAAGAAAATTAACAATATTTCTGAAGATGTCATGAATATGTATTAAATTCTAAACACCTACATAGCAATTAATATTAATAATAATATTTTATATACTTTTTAATATCTTAAAATAGGCACACATTTTTTAATCATAAAAGTTTTAACAAAAATTTACTAAATACTTTTAAAAATATTGTTTAAATTAATTTAATATATATATATATATATAAAATAATTAGGAACTTAGTTCTTAGGTCAGTTAAAAATATTTATTTATGACAAATCTTTGTAAATCAAAAGCTTTTTATGCATTAAGTATGAATTCAGAGATTACATAGAGGTAATAATGTAATTTTTTTAACACTATTTAATTTTGAATAAGTTATGTATATAAAAAACTATTTCATAACCCACATTTACAATATTATTAACAAAGATTAAAAATTATTTTTATTTTTCATACACAAGATATTTGAACAAGTAATAACAATAACTTACCGTTTAGGTAAATGAAATTTTGGACAAGCTGGCATAACATACATTGACCTTAATATTAAACTGCAATGTTGTAAATGTTTAAGAGCAGCTTTGCACAGTTCTAGTCTAATATTAGTATCTGAGTCGTCAAAATCTAATAGAATAAAAAACAAACTTTGTTGCAAGTTTTATTTTATATGATATGAAAACAAAAATACTTACTAGTTCCCCGTACATGCTTAATGAGACAAGCTATACAATCAACAGCTGCATTTGAGAAAGCTAATGTGTCATCAGTATTCAGAAAGACTCTGAATACCTCTAACAGAGATGATAAATGACTGCTATTGACAACTTTTAGAGCACCAAATAAAGGTCTCCAACCTGATCTGATATCTGAACGGTTAGCTTCAACAAATTCACATAAGCAACTGACAATCTTTTAAAAATAAATTATTAATCAAATTGTTTAATATGAAAGTGTAATATCTATGTAAAAATTAAATTACTTGGTCTTGAATTTCTATATCACATAGTTCTAAACATAAAAGATTTTCAAAAGGTTTGAACAATGATTCATTGATATGGAAATGAGAAAGTTCTGGTTGATCATTAAGAAAAGCTAATACTGTATCATGAATTGAAGCTATAGCTTGTTTGGATAACGCCAAATCTTTATGACAAGATACCTGTTATAAAATTTAGAGAAATATAGTTTCTGAATGTCATTAAATAAATTATTGTAGAATATTTAACATTAAACGTTCTTACTTCCATCAGACACGGCAAAACAATTGACCATATTTTTATCATGTGAAACAATGGGCGCCCGCTTTTGATGCATCGTAACATAAGTCGAGATAATCGTGTTAACAGGGTGGCATTGTTAGTGCTATTGTTAGATTTCTTCTGAATCTGACGAAGTAAACAATTAACATTATTCGAGATATATAAATAATGATTTTTCGGGTAGCATAAGAAAAACGGTGTATTAAAGTGGATATGTTCAAGCAATAAAAATAAATTGTATAGCACTCTATTTTTCTGGTCTCGAGAAACTAAGATTAGAATACATACCGATCAACATATTGAGACAGAATACAGACTATTTGTGCAGCATACTCTTGGTTCAATACACCATTGTTTTCAATATCTGCTCTACTTTTGTTTACTAAAGTTGATATGGTTTCTGTCAAATTATTGGGAGAAGTCGGCGAAGACAAAAAACTGTAGACATCCATACTAAAAATAAAAAACAAATAATACATTTTCAAGCATTTTTTCTCAAAGATGTTCTTTTTTGAAAGTAATATTGTATACATCATAATATTTAAAAAAAAGTTAAATTTAAAGATATTTGGACTAAACAATATATCAAATAAAAAATAATTTTTTTATTTATATTTTAGTGTGTTTAATAAAACACATGTCTTACCAAACTTCTTCATCACTATCTACAGATGTTCCAAAACTTTTGTTTAAAGTTTCAGTATTACTATTTAATAACTTAGGTTTAACCATCTTTAAAGCAGAAACTGATGAACACGTTTGTCGAAAAAATACTTGTTCAAGGTATCCAACATATAGTGCACAGCTATAAAATTAATAAAATTAACATTATAGGTAATATATACATACATTTCATTCTTAAGTTGTATTAATGAAATATACTTGAAAATATGTGGCCAACATTCTTGTCCGTGACATCCAAATTCTAAGCCACGTGAGAGCATCACATCCATACTCAAAACATGTGATGTAATTAACTTTGGTTGCTTTTTAATTATGCCAGAAAACCAATTTACGTTTCCATTTTGAGCACAAGAAGCTTTTACGAGCAGAGCGAATATACCTTCACAACGATTATGCATACCTAATGGAAATAAATAAAACATTTATATAAATAGAAATTAATAATTTGAATTTTAAAAGCAATTACAAAATGTATGAATATTATAAATCATTATTTATTACATACCTAAAATATTTGCAAGAGTAGCAGCTCTTTGCAAGGCATCTAGACTATGTTGTACCGACATCTGACGAATAGAATCTTTGTTAAGTTCATTTCGTAACATTTTTTTAACCTGAGTATTTTTTGAATCATTGGACGAATTGAATTCAAGAGGAACGGCCAGAACATTCATCATAGTATCCCAACAACATGTAACAATCCGTCTACTTAATTTTGTACCTAATAAAAATAAATTGCTTGATCATAATATTATCAAGATACATGCTTTACATTTTATTTAATTATATTCTACAATTTATATTTCAGGTAAGTAAATATAAGCCAATAAATTAATGTATGTTTATCGAGATCATACCCGCATCAGCATCAGGACTTGTTTCTGATCTACAAACTGTTCTTTCTAGGCGAAGACAATCTGATAGTAACCAATTCACTTTATTCTCAGAATTGTAGCCATCAATATCTAAATAATTATAAACAATAATTTAAATAAAATTATTATTATAATAAAATATTTGTATTTGAGATTTTAAAGTATATAACACTGTGATTGAAGTACAAATATATCATATTATATTATGTATTTTAAAGCTTGTGTTTTTAAAAACAGAAAAATAAATGTGTTTAAAAATTTAAAAGATCAGTTTACTTAATAAACATTATTTTCAATTAAATTTTCACACTGTAATTTCTCATAATTCTTAAATAACTTTAAAATTGATTAAAAAGTGAGTTTTATACCATAAGAGTGGTATTTTTAAGAGTTTATGAGCTTATATTTTATTATACCACATAAAATCTAAACCATGATTAATGAATATTTTTTTACTAATAAAGATGATGTGATAACTTATATTTAGAAGCAGATTTCTTGCGCTAACTGGACAAATAAAAACAGTTCATAACATTGCTATATTCAAAAATTACAAATGCAAAACGAAATAATATATTCATAAAATAATTTGTTAAAAATGATAAGTCAAAACAAAACAAAAGAAAGCATTGCAAACAAAGCCAAGCCAAAATTATAAATGTATATAAAATATATTAAATCAAGCATGAAGTTAGACCCTATATGAACCTGTTAATATATCTATTAGCGCCAAATGACCAGCTGCTTGATTCTTGTAACCGGACAATACCAAAATATTAGTAACGAGTACATGTTGATAGAGCTCAGCTAACCAACTTCTAGACACATACATCAGCATGCCACTGCTGAAAATTTCTTCAACAAATTGATCCTGCAGAACAACCCACCCTAATTGTTATATTGTATCTTGAATAATGAAGTATTCAATTAAGTTTTTTGATTTAAAACACTAATTTTTGATACAATTATATAAATAAAACCCATGCTTAAAGTATCCTAACCAGTAACAATGTTCGGTTAATTATAATTAATCATAATAATACATAATTAATAAATTTTTATATAAATATTATATAAGAAATATTAAATACTTGTTTAGTATTTAAAAAACATGAATACTGGTATTTCAAATTGTCAATGATTTGAATGATGTCAACTCCATTACCATATTTCTTAATATTGTAGTATATTATGTTTGTTTTAAACTTACTTCAGACATAATCGGCATTATAGAAGGATCATCATAATAATTTTGATTTATCAACTTTAAATTAACATATAATGACATAATTGTTGCTACATAAACACCATCAGCATTTATTATTATTGAACCATTTTTTTTATAATCTTGTCGTATAATTTCTAAAATAAATAAAAAAAACAACAACAAATATTATAAATATGTAATCAAATTAATACATTTTCTTCTAAATTTTTGGCATTACTTAAAACTAAAATAATGTAATTCATTAAATATTTTAGATATTTTTCTTAAAAATGTTTAGTTATTATAAGTGTTTTAACAATAATTAAATATAAATAATAAAGTAACACTGAACTTATATTTATATAAGCAATGGCGCAAATAGAAAAAAATTTTAGAGGGGGTTACATTATTACAATATATATACTTAAGATAAGTACGTAGGTTATTATACTAGGCCTTGGAGAAATTTCGGGAAGGGTTACAACCCTTTTACCTCCCCTCCCATTGTGCCACTGTGTAAAAGAATAATTTTTATAAACACAATTTTAAAATTAATAAGTTTTATGGTAATATAGTAATAATATATAACCTTCGCAAAAACTGGAAGAAAACCTTTGGATCTCTTCATCTACTTGCAATGTACTTCGAAGTGGTAACAATGTAGGTAAAAAACTAACCAGAGTTTGAACAAAATTACCAGCATTTTTTCTTTCCAAATCCAACATTTCTACAGACTCCTAATAATATATAGTACATATTATTATTAATTGAATTATTATTATTTAAACAACAATAAAGAAAATCTAAAAATTTAATTGAAACAAACATAAGTGATAGTAAGAAATTAATTTTAATATAAAATATATCCATGCTTGAAATAAATTTAAGTAGCAAATGTTTTATGTGGTACTGAGTATCAGAAAAAAAGATACAGCCCAGATTGATTTTTTTTTGTGTATTAGTACAAAATATTTTTTAATTTTGACTGAAAAATTAGAACTTATAGTTGGTAGATGATGATTAGGAATACTTTGTACTACTTTATATAGATTGAAAATAAAACTTACTGGAGTAACTTGAAAAACATTACAAGTATTTAACTTTTTTGTTACTAGTTCTAAACGATATGCTTCTTCTTTTAGGTTTTTCTCAACTACTGCTTCCATTTCGTCAATCTGAATTACAAATTATTATAATAACATTTAACTTTGTATTAATCAAATTAAAAGAAATATTATTTTCTATTTATGACTTATTAGTTCAAAAATAAATTGAATCATACGCGCAACGCCCAGACTATTTGGATGCTGTGGTGCTCTGCACCACATGAAATAACTAAAAGATATTAATATTATACATGTAAAAATAATAATTTTTAATTAATTTGTTTTTTGTTTTTTTGGTCGCATGACTCGCGCCATCATCAAAACATAATAAATCTGAAGAGCTAAATTTAGGTTAAGTCAAACTACCTAAATAAAGAACAACTCTAAAACATTTGATTGAAGGGGTAAGAATATTTTTAAAGTCAACAACGACTTAATGATGTAGCATTATAAAATATACATAAATAAGTAGAAATACATATTGAAGATATTGCTACAAATTTATAAAAACAACCAAAATGAAGCAAATTATCTTTGAGATTTGTTAAGCAATTTAAGAATATATATTTTAAAACTTTTCATTTATACATTTTTAATTAATTATTATATATAAAAAGAATATTGTTAATTATTTTTTTATAAGTTATAATTTTTACTTTCTGTTGTAAAAATATTCACAATAAGGCCAATAAACAATTTCACCCCATAAAATTTGGAAAATTTAGTACCCATGAATGGAATGTTGATGACTGATGTTTTTTACATAATATGTTACCTGTGGATCATTTTGATATCCTCCTTCAGGACCTTCTGTATTACCACTACTTGGAACTCCACTACTACTGCTTGTACTGTTAATACGACTTCGGTTTCCAATAGATGACTCAGAAGAAGAAGATAATTGTTCTCTATAGATATTTGGTAATCTCTTCATTGATTCATAAGCTAAAGGTCCCGTGTAGTCACAGCTAGCTAAAGATTGGAATTTTTCATTTATTTTTTCAGTATAAACATCATTAATTCCTTTTCCAGTAGACAATTCAAGAAGGGTTGAAAGTAGAGAAAGAATACATGAAACACTCATAAAAACAATTTCCCAATCTGTACATTTAGAACATTCTTCAATAGAATCCATAACTCTAAAGCATAAAAAAAATAAATTATAATACATTTATATTTAACATAAAAATAAATTTTATTAAATACTGACAAACGAGTTAATGCCATATCACTCTGTTGACATAATTTATCATCTTCTACAAGTATTGGTCCAGCAAAATCCACTATTCTATTTGGACTACTTAATAGCTGAAATAAAATGTATTTTATAATACAACTATAAATGGTATAATATATTTTATGAATACAAGTATTATTAATATTATAAATTATTAATAACTTTTTAAATTTTAAGACTGAACAATTTTAACATTCAACTATTGATGGCGCAAGCTTATATTTTTATGATTATCATAAACTTAAAAATGTTTTAAACCACGACTACATTCAACAAAATTTAACAATATTAACCAATTTTTTTAATAAATTAAGAATAATTTTATTTAAAAGCTTTTTTATGAATAACCATTAATGTGCTCAAGTAATAAATTTAAGTAAAATATAGAAAGGTTTTATAGAAATTTATGTTAGTGTTTAATAGTTTAAATTAGATGAAAATTTAGACAAGGTATAGAAAAAAGTTACACGGTAAGAAATTAAAAAAAGGGAGATTTACCACATCTATGAAGCACAAAGAAGGGAAAGAAATAAAATTGAATTGGTATCAGGATGTAGAAATAAAAGAGTAAATGTTTTTAAAGTATTATGGATAAGGAAATAGATTAGGATTATATAAGTAGGATGCTCTACCTTAAGAACAGAGGAGGAATAAGACTCCTTTTGTACACACTCTAATTTTAATTTTTCCTACGCAAGATATGGACAATATGGTTGCCAAGCTACTTTACTGTACTCTATAATCGAACTTAGACAAAATAAAGAGTGCTAAGGCATTTATCAAAGGCAAATTGTTTGGTATTTTGCTTAGTGAAACTCAATACATCATATTAGTAAAGGCTATTAGTGACAAATCTAGGATAAATATAGGGAAGAATGGAAACGGGCAAATATTTATTAATATTTAAAGAATCAACTGATTAAATATTAGGCATAATAGAACAATGACCTAATCCTTGGAGCGCTTAAACATAAATGAAAGGATTCATTATTAATTAGCAATAGTTCTACAATAAGGATACAGAAATATTATCTGGGCCAAAGGAATTATTATTTCTAAGCTTGAAAAATTAAGAATGTCATCAGAAGAGAAGTCAATATTAGATAAAAGGTTATACATAAAATATATATTAAATAATATAACAAAATGTTTAAATTTTTCTCATTAACCACATAAATTAATTAATTAATATTAATTTGATTTAGAAAAAAATGGGAAACTGTACTACAGATTTTACTACTAAACAATATTTTGGTATATTAACTATTTTCCATATAACTGATAAAAAAAAGAAACATGTATATATAATATAATATAATACTGATATAATATTAATTCATGTAAAAAACGTTTTTATGTATGCGTTAAAAGTTTTTGATATAAAACTTTAATAAAAATGCTTAAATTAAAATATTAAATGTTACACAAATAATATTAAATAGTATGTATTTAATAATTTACTAAATTACTCAGAAAAAGTTAAAAACTAAGAAAAGTTATTTTAATCAATGTTTCATAGATAATAATATTCTTTGACTAAAAAAATAATAATCACTAATCAATTAATAGTATTTCATGGAATTTTACATTTTTTATTTATTATTAGATACAAATTATTTGAAAAGATTTAAATTTAAAAAACATCAACGTTTACTGTATAATAATTTTAAATAGATTATTTTAGTGTTTCTAAATTTAATTTAAAATTTTCCTATTCAATTTGTATTTCATTATTAAAAAATATAAAATATTTAAGACTTTTCTGGTCATGATTCCATTAAATAATAACTTATACATTACTCTTTTTTCTGAATAAATCTAAATACCCACCTCTTTTAAAGCTTTTAAAGCATCTATTCTATAGAGAGGCGGTGGATATAAAAGCATTCTATGAAAGACAGACTCCAAAACAGGTCTAAGAGAACTCACACATCCAACCAGTCTCACTAGTTGACTTCCAATACTAAAATTAAAATGCATGCTTTATATTAGTAGTGTTAATAATTAGTAATTATCTAAGCATGTGAGTAATTATTATTAAAAATAAAATAAAATACATTAATCTATATTACCTATATATTATTTTAGATTGATTGCTATTGAAGCTAGGAGCACTTCCCAAAACACCAGATCCTCTACCAAATTTGGTAACATTGTCATCGTCTCGTGATACAATTTTTTTATCTACTCGAGGTGATCCTAAAAAGGCTATAATAGCTGGGCATAGCCGTTGCCATAGGAACATAGTAAAGTGACGATTGTCATGTACCTTTTGAGGTAAACTTGCAACAAGAGTGTGAAGACATTCAAGATAAAATACAACAGCTTGACTACAACGATCTCCACTATTAACACAACAAACATACATTAAACTCAAATTTTAAACATCAATACAAATTTGAGCAGTATATTTACTTTTGAGTCTCGTCTATTTTACTAACAATAAATTGTAAAATTGGTAATGCTTCATTAAAACACAGTACTCCACCAGCCCCATTGTCTTTCATTTTATTCATTTCTTCACATTCTTCATCTGGAAATAAAACAAATAACTAAAATAACTTTTAATAAATAATTAAATACAACATAATCAAAATTGGTGAAAATACTAATTCCTACACAGAATAAAGATTTCGTATTTTCAAATATTATTGTATTAAGTAAATAATAAAAAAATGAAATGATAAATGATGATTACATGATAGATGAGGTTCATTGACATTATTTCAGTCAAAGTTAACTGAATAAAAAGGTCTGAAATTTTTTTTAAAAGGATCTTTAACAATTTCTCTTATTAGTTACTACCCCCCAAGTCTTTTACAGACTTGGATAGAAATAAGGTACCTATTTTACCGAGAAAGTTGCAAAAATATCGTAGTGTCTGACTGACAGCAGCTTGTGCAGCAGATCGAATTCCTTGGTTTCCATTTTCATATACTTCGCAGGATACTGTAAGTATTTGAATTATAATACGCCCATTCATTGTCCAGTATGAAGAACACGCAACATTCAAAAACACCTATAAATAAATTTTAAATAATTATTCTCATTTAGACACGAGTAAGTAGAATAACCTTTAACATATCTATTTGCGTGTCATCAGACTGTGTTAAAATAGAACTAATTGTATGCAAAATCTGTGATGGCAGCCATAATGAATCATCTTCTGGCTCAAAATTTGATTGAAAACGATCATCTCTTAATATTTTCTAGACATATTTTAATATTTTTAAGAATTTAGTAATAATCAGTTATGATTGAACTAATAAAATAAACATTTTACATTTAATCCACATAAAGCTTGTGCCACTAATTTGCTTTTTCTGGTTTCAAACGCCAGTTTAAAAACATTTAAACACTTTGCTCTAAGTTCATGAGCAGGATCGCGCAATGTTCCCTGTTGCTTCTCCAAAAACACTGAAATAGGAGAATAAAATCTTTTTTAAATATTATTTCATCTACACCTACAATAGTAACAAATTAATATGTATATCAAAGTTGCACAGAATCGATCGAATTAAATGATTTAGAATATTAACGCTACCATATGCTTCAGTTGCTGACTGACTCAAGCTGTTCAATTTTGCATTTGCTGCATCCTTTGATATTTGAATCAGTAAATCTTCCATGTTGATCGAATATGTTCGGATTATAATGCCAGTACAAACATATTGTATTCCTGTGCGATGTTCCAAAAACGAATTTACCGACTACAGTTATATGACAAACGCAGCTCGTGGAATACACCTGCACCTGAGTCAACAACGACTGTCAAAAGATTGGAAATTGGTACAAATCATTAAAAACACACAGAAACGGAAACCGGCGTCATCCAAAAAAATGGTTCAAATGAAGACTAGGCCACCAAGGAGACAAAATCTCGGAAACTAGAGGGTTCAGGGTTTAAGGTTTAAGAGTTTGTGCCTTTGTGGCGTTAGTGCAGAGTGCAGACTTTCT
Organism: Schizaphis graminum; assembly: GCA_020882235.1. Lineage (NCBI taxonomy): Eukaryota > Metazoa > Arthropoda > Insecta > Hemiptera > Aphididae > Schizaphis > Schizaphis graminum. Next base: position 39,691,581 of record CM037031.1, read on the forward strand.
TTGAATATTGTGATAAATTAAACTGTTTTTATCACTTCTGTTATCATTTACATTGCGTTCGCCGCGCGCATAATAACCGCGGAGTGCGAATCTATGAAAAATGTTACCTATCATTTATATAGGTAACAATTGGTAATACTTATGAAGTTACAAACTTTCACAGTCAACTCACAACTGTGAACAATAGAATCAACCATAGATTAATAATAATATTTAAACATTTAAGTACCTATAAATTCTATAGTAGATACGTGTAATCTTTTTATTTTTTGTATAAGTAAAATATTATAGGTAGGTATTTATAGAATATAGATACAGTATAAGAACCTAATAGTATTAAAACTAAAATGATTAGAAAAAATTCTTAGTTAATTTCTTCAAGTCAGTCGTTATTTAAGAATTAGTTTTGTTATTTCTTGAGTAACGTATTCGTAAGTCGTCTGTTTTATATTGTAATCAGTCTAATAAATGTTTCTAATAAAATCTATATAGGTATTTAAATAATTCTTTTGTAACTTGCAGGTGGCAGGCCTATTGCTTAAAATGGCTACAAAAAAAGTATGTGTGACTTACCTACGTACAATTTTGAATATTATAGGTATATTATACGCGTATCACTTATGTACTCTTTTTGAATTGTTTATCGGCATATGTAATTTATGATAAGTATATTTTTTTAGATTCTAAGTGGAGTATTTTACAATAATATATGTGTTTTTTGTGTATGTATACGAAAATAGTAAAAATAAATGCTTCAACTACCCTAGCAACACTTAGATTCTAGGGATGTAATGGGAGTCTCCCATTAGACACCATTAGCATCATTGGATTCCAGCTAACCAGCTAAGGAATCTATGTACCTAATCTCTTAGGAATTTCTCTGGTGAGTAGATATTCATTAAATACAACTTGGCGTTGGCGCATCCCATTATATGAGAGTTTATATGAGAGTCTAATTTCTATTAAAAAACTAGATTTAATTTAAACTTTAAAGAGGTCAAAACGCTTTCTATTTAAAAAGAAGACTAATTACACTAATCTAAACCTATTGCAGTATGTATTGATATAAACTCATGCTTCGTCAAAAAGTTTTAAAATTTAATGCAGCATCATTTGACATTAAAAAGTTATTTAAATTTCAAATCATGATGCTTATATCAATATTTATATATTTTTGATATTAAATATTTTCTAACTAGTACAAACCACTCGGCACTCATTCAACATAATATTTTAATCTTCGCTTTCAATTTTTTTATTACGAAAAATTATCGTTTACATGTATCAGGTTGATATATAGGTACTACTTATATAATATAATGTGGTTGATTGCTATTTTGTAGTGTTAATAAATCATTAATTTAATTTACTTATTAATTATTATATTTTATTATGTAGACATATAGGTATATATGTTTATGTCGGTCATTTATTTTACTAATTGTGTTAACAAATATAGATTGTAAATTTTTCAATGAAAAAAAAAATTATAATAAATAGGTATATCGTCATCATAAACCATATTCATTGGTTTGGAATCAAATATTCTAAACTTATAAAATAAAAAATAAACCTCGTGTATGGCATGCTATCAGATATTCAAATGACTAGATGAGTGATGATGACGAAGGCGAGTGGCCGCCGCGACTCAAATGGTTTCTTATTAGTTATTTGCAGTGCGTTACAAATTTCGGGAGTAAAATATTACTATAAAATTACATGCCTCGTCACTCGTCATATCATAAGTCGCGTTACTTTGATGAGCGTCGCCCCTAAAAATCGAAAATGACGGTGAGTCGATGACGGATGAATGGACACATTGACCGAATACAAGGACACCCACGATCATTACTATAATTGATCATTTGACATCACAATGAGGTGAAATTAATTAAATCAGAAGTATTTTTTAAGTTCTTAATTTTGTCAACCCTATTAGGTAATACTATGTCTTAAGCTTTTCATACATTAATTTTTAATATAATTTTCATGAATACACAACATTTAATCCTTATACATTCAGTTATTGAATTATACTAAAACAGCATATTTTGATAAAATAACAATCGAAACTATACTTCAGTGGTAATTGGTAAATGAAGCTATTTTTTTTTTGTTTTTGTCTTGATTAATGCATCTATTTTATAGACGTTTGTGTAAAAGTTTAGACACATGTTTTTATATTAATTTGATTATTATATATTTTAAATGGATCAATGAATATATCGATTTTTTAATGATAAGTTTTTTTTTTTTTTGTTATGCCCTGGGTCACTTTTTCTATTTATTCTGTTTGTAAGAGTATAAGAAGAATATTTGCAATGTGTATAAAAAGAAGTACAATAATACCTAATAGTAATATTATAATTTATATATACATATACATATTATATTATATACAATATACATAATTGGATACATATTATATAATTTGACGACTTGAATGAAGAATACGCCCAGTGATGCTACTTCAACTTGATTAGATTTTTTATATTATTATTATATTATTATTTCTATTTTTTTTTTAAAAGGTTGACAGGCCAATTGCCCTTTACGAGGACAATTATCCAAAAGGATAAAAGAAGATATATTTAAATAATATAAATTAGACAGTTTGAGTGAATATTTTATAGTGAGTGGAAGCAAGTCTAAGGAAAGTAGTTAGACATTTTAAGGACATTGTGAATAGTTCTATTTTAAACGTATAATAAGGTACAAGGTATAACTGAACTTTAGTTATAAACGTAAGTTAATTGAATGAAAGGATTGAAATCAATTTATATTTGAAATTTAAGTCAATACTCAAATGTCTTGTAGGACGAATTCATTTAGTAAAGAAAAATTGTGAATTAAGTTAAATGTTTTCACGAAGAAGAGGTACCTATACTTCAATATAAAAAAACGGGTAAGTGAGTATCGCTCTGCTGTACATTAGGGGGTGGGGTGGACCTCGGACTAGGTTAGGTTAAATTTGAATGCAATGATAGGTATCATTGTATACGTAAAACGATTCTGAACGGAGATGATTTGTCAGTCTAGGATATATTATATTTAAATAGGTATTGTCATATATTCTATTTTGAAACTAATTCAAACATTTAAGTAAAAGTTTCAAGATCTTATACGTTTATTAATTTTTTTAAAATAACAAAAATCGAAAATTATTTATTAGTAAAACATTATTTTACACGTGTATTTTTGATTTCAAATTAAAATTAAAACTTTAAACACTCGTAAAATTTTTTAAATTGAATAATCCTCAAACTTTTTTATAATTATTCTAAGCTTAATTTATGGACAGCATAGTATTACATTTTCAATTCTTAGCTTTTGATAGTAAAATATTTATAAATTTTTAACTACCAAATAGTGAAAAATATTCATGATTTTGACGAATTTTTGTCAATATTTGAACTTCAAATGCTAATAAAAAAAAATTGTGCCTACGTATTTTTAAAATTTTTGAATGCGAGTTAGAACAAGTTATGTGGACCTTTCTATTAAATTTTCAAGTAATTTGTCCCAGCTAAATTTTTTTTATCAACATTTATAAAAAAAAATTGATTATTTCGATTGTCTATAAATAGCTCAAAAAAAGTCAAAATGTTTTGAAAATCAAATCACGTAAAGAAAATGACAATCTAAGTAACTGGTAAAATTTTCAAGTATTTACGACTTACACTGTTTGAATAACAACAAATATCAAAAATCGTTTGAGGCTAAACCGTTATTTAACGTGGTTTTGTAAAAATTTAAATTTCAAACACTCATAAAAATTTTTTGTCTGAATCCGGTAGAGTTTTTTTTATAGATATTTGAAGAAAAATTTTTGGAGAACCTTGTACCAAATTTTCAAAACTTAGTTATAAAAGAAAAAATTTTTACGATTTTTAACCTCAAAATTACTTGCAAATTTTCGCAATTTTGACATATTTCATATAAATTCGAACTTTAAACAGTTATAAAAAAAAATTGTGACTAACGATTTCGGATTTTTTTTAATCACTTTAAGAACAACTTATAAGAAACCTTGTATTAAATTTTCAAGATTTTCTGGCCGGCCAAAAAAATTTTATCGTTATTTAAAAAAAAAATACTAAAAAAAATTAAAAATTTCAATTGTCTATAAATAGCTTAAAAAAAGTCTAAATTCTTTGAAAATTTAACTGTGTATGGAGAACGCTAATATAAACATTTGGTGAAAATTTCATGTATTTACGTCGATTAGTTTTTGAGTTATAGCAAAATAAAAAATTCGTTTTTTTTTAAAACTGTTGGAAAATGTTTTCTTTTGACCTTTATAATGCACCAAGTATATGAGTGATATCACCTTTGCCATCGAAAACCACCCCAAAGTTTGAAATTGAAGCATTATTTCGACTAGTTATGCTGTACACAGACACACAAAAAAAAACACATCATTGTAAAATCAATACATTCATCACTCCGTTCAGAATCTAAAATGTTTGCACCATCAATCTCAATGCTGATGAAAATTTTTTAAGACCCTTTAGATAGTTAGATAATTCATATCTACGTTTTACGGTAAACATTATATCGATTTGATAAATATAATAAAATAATAAAATTTTAATAAAGTAATTTAAAAACGTGGCACGGTTAGACAAAAAAAGTTCGTGGGCCGCTAATTGCCTATATCCTGCAAATGTCAAACATATAGTTATATCATTGTAAACGAAATACGAATCTGAGTGTTGACTGTCTGTCTTATATTACTAAACGCATTTAGTGATGTGCTTTTTTGTATAGTTATATCAAAGTAGTTTATTTTATTTTTAGTATTAAATTATGGGTTGATATATTTTTTATATTATTAATATTTAATACTCCCAATCTTTGCCAGTGTTTCTCAAAAATGTGACTTGTCACGCAATTTATTTAATATATACTATACACATATATAAAATAAATAATATATATACTTTAGGGTATCACATCAAAATCGCGAATCTAAAAAAGCCAATGTCAAAATGGCTATGACAAAATAGTTAAATGAAATAATATCGAATGTTCAAAACAGCTAAAGTATTTTATTTTAAAATTATAATATAATTATACATGTTTACTTAGGTTATGTTATTAGTGATATATCAGTGTTTAATCATACATTAAGATTAAGTTAAAAAAATTAAAAAATTACAAAAATTAAATAAATTATACTTGTAGTAATAAATTATAGGCTATGCCTTTCAAATAATTTAAATTCAGTGGTGTAGCCAGGATTTTTTTTCGGGGGGGGGGGGGGGGGGGCTGATTAATTTTGTACACAGCGGTGGTTTATTAATATATACAATAAATTATTTTACCTGTTAATTTTTAAATTTTCTTAACTTTTCGGGGGGGGGGGGGGGGGCTGCAGCCCCCTCAGCCCCCCTGGCTACGTCACTGTTTAAATTACTTCTTTCTTCATGTTGTTTTTGTATTTCTAAAATTCTTAATGTCGTTTCTTGATATTTATTTTTTTTATTGGGTATTGTCCACACGATGTATTACTCAATTTCCATGTTTGTATTCGTCTGTTTTTGTTTGAATCCTTCGATCAGTTTCCCTAATATATTTTAGATTTATGTATTTATAAAAATTAATTACCTTCGACAGAATTATTAGTCTTTGTTCTTTAACAAATCTATCGCGTCATAACAATTCCACATTTTCAAAGGAATTGTTGGATCTCTAAGTCGTTTGCGCACAGTCTTTCCGAACAAAGTATCTTCAAAGTAGTCCAATAAATAGTGGTTGAAAAAGTTCTTCGTGTTCTATGACGTAATAATCACTTTAACATAAGTGCTTGAAACTTGCTATTACGTCAAATACTGGTACATAAGTAAGTGCTGGTAATAATCGTATTAGATTTAATAATATACTTAGGTTGTTTTAACATTCGCTATTATTTATTTTAGCTATTTTATGGACTTATGGTTAGCTTTTTTGCCGTCACTATTTTGAGTTTTGACATTCGCTTTTTTTGGATTCGCGGTTATGACGGTGACTCATACTTTAGATATTCAAAATTAAAAAATTTAACCACAGAAACTCATACTGGTGAGTGACGATATAACTATACTTCTGTCCAATTCACAGATTCTGTGCAAGCTTTAATCCAATGGTTGCCAACTTTTTGGATCTTGCGGACCACTAAAACCATACTCTAAATTCTATGAACCACTTATATAGCTTATTATAGATTTTTACATAAATACCGTTTCACTACTGATTAGTCTTATACCAAACTAATATAAAAATATATATATAATATAAAATAATAAAAAAGGATTTATACAGGAACATAAATACATAATACAATTACTCATACGCATATAGTGACACGCACTCGCTGGAAGGTTCATAATATAATATTACAAATAACGTTCAAATTTTTCTGCGGACCATCTAAATTTTCTTGCGGACCACCGGTTAGCGACCGCTGCAGTTTAATCGACCTCTAAAATCATCTCGACTTAATGAACACCTGCGGGCAACTATAACTTATAACTTTATAAGTGTAAAATTTTAATGAATCCCAAAAAAATCTTTCCATGTGCGATGTGCCATTTACACTTCGGAAAAATAACTTAAATTTCCTTAATTTAATTTAATAGGTTCAATTTCCTAGAGTTGAGGTACCTACAATGATTCAGGTAAAATATTTGGGAATTTCACTTGGCAAAAGAATAATGTGATGCCAGTCTTGTTAAGTACTTGAATACTTTTTTGTATTTTAACGTTAATCGTTAACTATAAATAATTTTCGACCAATATACTTTTATAATTGTATTGTTATTCTAAAATACTTACTAAATACTTTTTTCATTATATTGTTACTTATCTAATATCTTATACATATTAAAGTATTATATTTATTAACTCAAACTCAAATATTTATAAATAAGTTTAAATACCTATCTATTTGTAAATAATGTTAATTATACGTATATTAATTATTGATAAAAATAAATATTTTAATAAACAATTTATTGAACTAAAAAAAAGTATTTGTATTCATATTCAAATAATTTTGAAATTATGTATTTGAATACGTATTTTAAATACAAATGTTATCAAGTATTTAAATACGTATTCTGAATACATTTTAAAAGTATTCTAAACAAGTCTGCCTGAGGCCAACATTTAAAATCCAAGTGAAAAATCTTCAATAACCGTCTACATTTGTTTCAACCTATACATCAAATCTAAACAATTAATTCATACAAAATCTACGCTGTACAAATCTTTATTTAAACTTATTTGGGCATATGGTATGCAAATCTAGGATGCTCCAAAGTTTTTCAAACCCACACCATTCAAATCATCTAGTCTATATCATTCTATATATACTCTTCAATTAATTTCCTCGCCCCTTGGTACATAACAAATGAAACTTTACACAGAGATTTAAAAATTGCAACAGTTGACCAACTATCTAAAATATGTTATAATAGGTTTCACTTCTTGGCGCAACACTATTATAATTCTTTAATCTCCAACTATCTTTACGTACTTACCTACACTTTCTGATAACTCACTGCATCACCACGGCTGGTGACCTATTAAAATAAACTTAACTAATTAATTATCGGAGAATTCTATTGCTGGATGACTTCTCAGTTCTCTCATCTTATATGCATAATGATTTCATGTGTTGTTTTATATTATTAGTATATGTTTATATCAGTCATCTTTTTTACTTAATTTGTGTAAACAAATACAAATTATAAATTTTCCGAATAAATATCATGATAATAGTATATATATATTTTTTGTTATATCAACTTATAATACTCAAAATGTAATAACACCTTTCTGCAAATATCGTAAAAGAATAAAAATAAGTTTATTGGATAAATAGATATATCATAAAATAAATCAAAAGAATCATATTATATTGTAGTAATTATACGTGTATGAACAATATGAAAACGCCAATAATATAATAATAATTGGTGAAAATAGCAAGTATCTATGGTTATATTTATTCTTAAGTTACATAAAAAAAATTGATTTTGTTAACAATTAGATTTACGTAAACATTTTAAAATTCATGTTTTTTCTAATTTTTTTTTCCCCGATTATAAAAAAAATAACTGGAATGTTTTATTTTAACATCTTTAAAGTACTAACTAGATCAAATTTTCTAATTATTTCTATCCAAAACCCCCCTCAAAATTGAAAATCTTTTTTTATAGACTATAATACATTAAAATAAAATGCAAATGCACATCATTCAAGATACTCAGAATCTAAATATTATATTATAAAATTGACTTTGTAATAACACAGATCGACTGTCTTCGCTCAGTAAATTGTTTTTTGTATGTAATTACTTATCATTGAATTCAAATTTAGTACATATACGTCATATACTTTACAGTTAAGTTGTCAATGGTACTATCTCCATTCTCCATACCTATACGGGCTACGGCCGCGGCTTACAGTAGAGCAGTTGCTTATTTCTCCCTTCTTTTAATTAAATATTGATAACTAACAACTGTTACTAACTGTTTTCAAACAAACAACTATATTTGCCTACATTTTACAATACAATTTATTAGACGATAATAAAATATATCTAAAAATAAAACGACCTCAAATAGTGTGTACTCAAGTTATTTTACTTATATATTTAATTAAGGTTGACCGTCTTCATTTTTGTTATTTTTATGGGAGAACGGGAAAATTCTGCGTTTGTCTTTGAAAAGACCTTGTTATATAATGTACATGCATATTATTATAATATGTTAATAAGCAAGTTTTCTTTGTTCGTGTTTGAGACAACTAAGAAGTGATTGATTAAAATATTAAAATATTATCATCCTGCAGTATTTATATTATTGTTATAATGATCATCCAACTTGATGTGTATTCTGCGTGGATAGAATTTTAGTGATAATAGATTATTTTAATAGTGAGACAAGTACACGGTAAATTGAAATAATGTGTATAAAACTATAAAATAAAAAAAACACCAATGATAATCGATCAACGTTAATAAAATCATGTGCGCTTAATATGTATACGATATTGTTAAATATCTAAAAAATCTACAAAAATAACACCTCTCAGTCCTCACCCCCTGTTACTAATTTTCAATTAATAAGAGTAAACTATTAACTGTTTTTAAATACTTTATTATGTGTGCGTCATACATAATTTTCTTTCTAAATTATAGATACAATTATAATTATTATTTGAATAATATAATTCCTATAATTCACATGTGGACTACGATATAATGAGTAGGCTTATGCAATGTATCTATTACAAAAATGTCGAATTTAATTAATTCAAACCATTATTTATATTTGGAAATTCTGCATAGGATATTTATTCAACCTGGGAGATGGTAAAGCGTATATATTTACAAAATGGTCTTAGCAATCATATATATTTTAATTGTTAATAACTGAAAACTAAAATATTTAAAGTACTATAAAAAATATTAAAAATAAAAATATATTATTCTATTATTGGCGTTTTCATGTTGTTCATACACGTATAATAACTACAATATAATATGATGCTTTTGTAATAATATGTTGTATATTTTTTATCCTAATAATGATATAATTATTAAATATTGATACATATATGTTACTATCACTATTAACCTCTTTTATTTAGAATTTTTTTTTTTTGTCTATTAAGCATTTATATTCATCCTATCTCTATTAGCTTTACTGACTAATTTAAAAATACAAGTAAATAAACATTAAAAGAAATAATTGATAGCAGGATATAATTATACAGAGATAAAAATAAATATTTGTATTATCTAACATACAAATAATATACGTAATTTTCGTATAAGTGCACAGTCGAAAAAACTCGTTCATATAGTTAAACGCTTGTACGTATATACATTATGTGCTCTCGTCTGATTATTTAATATATTTTATTAGATTTAATCGTATGTATCAAATATTTCTTAACCGATTTTAAACTTGAAATTTGCTAATATTCGATTTTTTTTTTTAGGAAGCTTAATTTATTTTGTACATGTTAATTCTGTAATATTTATGTTAATATTTAACTGGACAAGTTATGCAAATAATAAAAAAATAATATTAAACATTTTTTGTTGAATTCCAACTTACATCCTATTTGAATAAGTGCCAAAGTAAGATATTATTATTATTACTAATTAAAAAAATATGTAGTAGGTATATATATTTGTATATTTTTATTATAGTTGAATTGTTTAGTCAATTGTTTATAGATTAGTGATATATATTTTTTGAATAATAAATTATTATTATTACTACAATAATTTATTTAATCATTTACCTCATATTGTATTTTATAATTAATTACTTCAATGACCTTTTTTGAGAAGGTTTAAAAAAAATACATAAATATTTCAACTAATCAGTAAACAAATAATCAAAATATATAGTAATACGCTAACTAATATTTATTAAATAAATATAACATTTTTTTCTTATTCTCTATTTTCTGCTACCCTAGATTAAACAAAAATTGTGTACTCTAAGATTATACACCTTCTTATATTTATTATTATAGTTTCAAATGTCTGGATACAATAAATCTTAACTATAATAAATACTAAAACTAAATATCTTTTTGAGGTTTTTAAAATTGTATTGCTATGATAGGTAAAGTTATTTCAACTGATTTTATTGTAACTATTTATATATGCTTATAATTTTATATAACTCTGGAGTCTGGATATAATTTGAAGACATTTAAATTTAAGTTTATATTATATACCTAATGTAAAACGGACCAACTGTTTCCTCGGGAACGAATCAAAAATATATAATTTATATTTTAATAGTTCATTTAAATAATAAATATACTTTATATTTATGTGATAACATTATTCATATTCATAATTTACTTAGGCTTGTGTAGACCTTTTTATGAATAAAAAGAGTAAAAAGTTATATTACCTATATTTTTTTAAATGTATGAACTATACATTTATACATACATAAAATATTTTATAAACAAAAGTATGATAGATGAATTGATTCGACTTTTTAAATTGCCTAGTTTATTGAATTACTTTCATTCTATATTACTTCAATTTTCAAGTCCTTGAAAGTGTTAGTATGGATCCATTTAATTTGTTTGAAGACATGCATATCAAATAAATATCTATATTCTATATATTAGTTATATTATTTGCCTTTATCTATTTAATTAAATTAACTTTGTGTTAGCGTTGTTTCTATCAACTTCCACTCTTCTACTGCAAACATAACCACTGAATTCACAAATATATAACTTATATAATATAATAATGTGTAAAAATAAATATAATAAATAAATTTACCTATTCTCTAGTTAATTTGTTTCTAGTGAGTATACAATACTAAAATATTATCCTGCAGAAGTTCAAAATAAGTTCTATTGTTAATATAAATTGGGAATTATTACTATTCTTATTGAAACATTTTTGTTAATGATATAAATCATTTTTACACTAAGTTATTTAAAGGTTAATTTTTTTTTAGTTCAATTTTTTTTTTTATGAATACAGCATTAGTATAAATAGTGGGGGTTTGGGTATTTTGATTAATTGGGAAAACTTTGATCCTACAATACTAAACCGAATATCTTCAAATCAAGTCTTAATTAATTATAAACGAAGAAAATAAAATTTGTTCTGCAACTTCCAAATTAAACTCAAACAAAATATTTCGGTAAATACGTGGTAAAAGAATAATATGATTAATATTATATAACTTTTACCGTCTTAAATATCATTGTAGAAACTTCATATTAATCAAGTCAATTTTTTTAAATTTTAGATTGAAAAATCATATTAATTAGAAAAATGAGGACCGTGTGTAATGAATCTGACCGTTCAGTATTTAACGACTACGAAGAATCAATAATATTCGATGAAGATGATCCTGATTTCAGACCTAGTGATGATTTGGAATGCAGTTGTGACAAAAAAGGTAAGTAACTTAAAAATTTTAAATCATCACATTTGAACAAAATTAAAGTATTTGTATTGGTATTTATGAGTATATACGCATAATATGTAGCGTACTTCGTAGGTACAGTAAGTAACGTGCGTAATGTCAAATGCTCAGGTAATGTTTACGTTTCCTATTGCTAAACTCAACATTACCCTAATAGAACATAATCTTGTTAATTATGAAATGTATGAATTATAAAGCTATTTATGATAAAATTTGGGTATGTATTAATCATATCAAATTTATCTAGGTAATATCGACAATACTCTCACTAGGTAAATACTGTAGAGCAGTAAAAATGCATAAATATTCAATTAAGGGAATTGGAAGCGTTGATTTTCTGTCTTTGTCTTATACACGTGGAATATAGGAAAAATAGCTATACGTGCCTTACGAAAATTAATGTACTTCTAGTTGTTCGATTTAAAATATGTAAAGATGATTGAATTGGTATACAAGTTTACTTTGCATCGGTCGAAGTATATTTTTAATATTTTAAATATATATTTAATAATAAAAATTGACAAATTTATTAAATTTAAAATATTTATTCTCATCAAAATATTTATTTTAAACAATAAAACAATCGAAAAAGTGCTTCGACCGATGCAAAGTAAACTTGTATACCAATTCAATCATCTTTACATATTTTAAATCAAACAATTAGAAGTATCTTAATTTTTGTCAGGCGCGTATAGCTATTTTTCCGATATTCCACGTGTGTAAGACAAAGACAGAAAATCAACGTTTCCAATCCCCTTAAGAGAGTAGTTTCTGGTAGTAAATAGGGTCTATAGTTTTTAATTTAAGATTAGAGTTGGGTTTATTAGTTTATTATCATTTGATATCGTAAAATTGCTTATAAATTTTGAGTGGAACGATGAATGTATTGATTTTATACAATGATATTTATTTTGTTTGTGTGTGTCTGTAATCATAATTTGATATTTGGGGTAGGAAAAATGTTTTAATTTTTAACTTTGGGAACAATTTCTGGTAGCAAAGTAAATTTAATAAAGTTGATATTTTTTTTTGGGGGGGGGGGGTCAGGAATAAAATATCCTTCGTATTTTTTTTTATTAATCAATAATCAGGAAAAAAAAAAGTAAAAAAAGTAATAAAAAATAGAAATTTTAAAGCTAAAATAATTGATTTATATTGATTTTATTATAATACAAAAATAAATAATCCTAGATACTTGAAATGTTCACCAAGTGTCGAATAATTATCATTTTCTAAACATGGTAACATTTTCAAAATATTCTTAATCTATTGAACAAAATGTTTTCTCTGTCAAAAAACCTTAAAAATTAAATACAAGGTTCTCATAAATGTATATACTTAAATACAACTTAAAAAAAAGTATTTAACCGAATGTCAATTTACAAAAAATATTTATAAGCATTTAAAATTAGAATTTTAACGATTTCTGTTGATATAATGAAAATTAGCAAACTATTTTGTTATTGAAACTTAAGATTTGAAAATGTAATACAGTTTTTTTTTATAAATGTTGCAACCTTGACTAAAAGAATTTCTACTTGCAAGTCAAATTAATTTTTTAAAATCCACAAAACCAACATTTTTTTTTCTACCTATCTCCCACATGATATAGGAACAAAGATATTCCGTATTTCTACAATTACGACTTTAGTTCGTTTAGTTTAGGGTAAAAACACCTAAAATATATTTTATAAAGAAGAATATTTAAATTTTTTAATAAAATTTTTATGGTTAAAATAATCAAAATTATTTTAAATTAAAATATGTTTATATTTATAAAAAATGTAAATATTAAATCCGGTCAATGCATAGATAATATTCTTCTTTATAAAATATATAATAGGTGCTTTTATCCTAAACTGAACCAGAAAGTTGTAATAGTGGAAATACGGAATATCTTTGTTCTTATACTATGTCGGAAATTTTTACTTTGCATATTCACCCGTAAAATAACTATTTCTCTTAAAATATTCCTGTTATTTTGTTGTCAAAACGAATAATAATTATCTACAATTATTGTAGATACTTTAAATTTTCATCAAATATTTATATTATTATATTCTACTCGTGATAAATAAATAGATATAGACTATAACAGACTATCCCGCTCAGAATCGTGTTTCATATATACAATGATATATTATTAAATTGAAATTAACATATCCATTACAGTGACTAATATATAGCAGAGCGTTACCTAATTTCCACCTTTTTATTATTAAAGTGAATCGACCTATAGTAAAACTTAAGAGTAAAAATATTATTCTAAAATTAACCCTCTCAATTTGCTTTTAAATAATAATACCATAAAAATTATACGTGGGACTCAAGATAATATTTTTACCTAAACCTTTCATAATATATCAATTCATTCTGATAGAAAAATAACAATATATAAAATATAGATTCTTATTTCCTCTAAACATAAAATTTGCTATTTTATACAGTAAAATAAGACGGATGATACACATTTTAATGATTTAAATACAAAAGAAAAACATTTAATTTAAATTTTCAACATCTCTTTATACGATAATAAGAATAATGAGGCAGCTTAGTTTTTAATATTGCTATTTAACAGTTCTTTGTAAAGGTAATGATTATTAACAAGGTAACCTTCAAACGCTTGATACAGTTGAGATAAAACTGCAACGGAATAGAAACATTCAAACGTAACTATACCTGTCCTGTTTAGCTTTGTAAATGCATATATTTTATATCAGAGGTTAATCACTCTCAACCTATATAAGTAACACAATATTATTTAAAATTAAAAATAACTTAAATAAGGAAATAGCTTTTAATATTACCAAACGAAGATATAAATGTTCGTATAAAATATTTATTTACCTATAAGAACAATTGCTTATCATAAACTAGTTTTAAAATTATGTTTTTACATACTATATACCTACATAATATTTTACCACATTATATACTAGTGATACTACATACATTTAATATATAAATAATATATTATACTTAAGTGCATATGTTATAATATATGTACCTATATTGTATTATGGATACACGAGATTCGATGTCTGTATAAGTTAATTATTAGAGGTTTAAATATTGTTATCTTTATTATTTACTTTTTATGTATTAATTAAATATCTATAAGTACATTACCTACCAATACCTAGGTATTTAGAATAATTATTATATTTATACACATTATGTATTACTGTATCAGGTACATATGATATTTATCACCTTTATAGCATAGCAGGTAGGTAAGAGATCCGGGAGTTAAGTGATTTTTATAGATTCCCACCAGAATAAAAACATGTTTTTATTTTTTATCTAGGCATTTAAATCACGACTCAGAATCATGATCCTATTAATCTAACTGTCAGCTGCTTAACATAAACTCTGCTTAAGTTACGTTTTATAGAAATACTCAAATACCTTTAGGATATTATAATAATCACGTCTCTTTCGTGAACAGTACGGCGTACGTTGGTTCAAACTGTAAACCATCTGGGCAACCGTACTTATATACGTATTATCATTGATTATACATAGTATAATCAATGGTATTATATAACTATATACAAACTATAATAACTATGCAGACTGATATAGTATATTTTTAATAAATCTAAATTAAATATAAATTTATATTGAAATATTTAATACAGATTAAATTATAAACCTCATGGATCCGCTAAAAGTAATTGTTAACTATATTATAATTGTCTGTTTGTTTATAGGTGTGGGGTTAAAATTTGAAAATGTTTTTATTACAATTCGTTTTTTAAATTTATTCTGGAAATAATTTATGTAAACGTGTTGTTATTAAACAATACAATTAACATACTTATTTCATGTTATTTAAAATACAATTGTCGACGAGTTAATACTTAATACTATAATTTAATAATAAAATAATTATGAATATTATTATTATTATTTAATTATGATTTTAAAAAATATAGAATATAACTTTGAAAAGTCATTATCTATAATTAAATTTAGGACTTTTATTGTTGGTATCTTTACAAATATTTTGTAAGTTAGACGTTTAACATATAAAGGTTTAATGGGTAGCAAACAACAAGCATGTAGGAGGGGGGTAGGCGTAGGTACAAGACATATAAATTAAAGCATAGGTAATACAAGATCCATTAGATAATATTCTTGATTTTAAATTCGATACTAAGTATTAAGCAAATTCGTTATAAAATTTCATAACATCAAAAATACATAAAAATCAACCCCCCTTCCATTCTACATTAAAGCTTGAGTATGTCATGGAACTAGTATAAAGTATTTATTAAATGTAAATTTTTATTTAATATTTATTAATTATCTAATGCGTATTATAATATACCACTAAATTAATACTTTTAAAATATTTATGTTTTATTGTAATTCTAAATTTTTATAGTATATAATTAATGCTATAATATAATGTATAAATGCGCATTAAATTTTTATAGCTAACGTTCTAGTGATAGTTGATAAATAACATTTATAATGCATATAATATAACGATATATATTATATGACATATATATTAGTATCTTTGAAGAACTGAGTGGACTTAGGATATGTATGTTAAAGTGAATACAATACAGTTGTATTATTGATCCCTTATTAGCCCTTTAATTTTTAATGTCTCATATTCTCATTAAATAAAATAAAATAAGAATTGAGAAGTTATAAATTTGTCATAATTTACAACTTATGAGTAATAAATAATGTAGTGTTTGATAATTACTTCACAATAAAAATTAATATATTTATATTGTAGACTTTGTTTCAAGTAGAATAAAATATTGAGTTTACAAATACTGCACATGCGTCTGTCTCCAAGGTAATCACGATTATGTAATATTTTATAATTATTGTATACCACGGACTAAGATATACCTTATATCTTAGTCCGTGTTGTATACATATAAAAGTAATATCTATTATAGCTATGATTAAAGAAACAAATTTCAATAGTTAAGAAACTATAGATATTTCATGCATTTAAATAAATATACATAAATATTACTATTTACTTTTAAATGTTACACTGTTATTTTTACAGTCATAAGTAATTATTTAAGAAGGAGATTAAGTAGCGTATACATATTTTATATTCTTAAATTTTAAGTAAACTATTTAATTTACCATCATTATTAACTTATTATACTACATCGATGCGATTATTATTTAAAGTATATAAATAACCTCGGAAAGTAGGGATATGACGGAGGCGTAAACAGGTCTAATAAAAATAATGGTGCTTAAACTTTAATTAAGAATGACCAACTTTACTTGCACTTAACACTTTATATGCATAGTGCATTGTTTCAGCCATTCAATAATTTTAAATATTTGTCTTAAGGCTAGTAGTAAAGTTCCGTCAATATATTTTGGAAATTGTATCTTGTATTGATACGAAAAGATGACAGATTTATCAAATATTAAATTTCGTTCAATTATTGAAAATACATTAAAATTAATGGACGATGAATTTTATTAACAAATATTATAATAATATAATATTATAATATATCTTTTTAATTTAAATGTATTTCACACAATTTTTTTTCCTCAATTAAGCTAAAATTATACATAATGACTAAATATTATAATATGAAATAACTGGTTAATATGCGTATAATAAATAGTTTTTTACGTGTATTATTTTATACTTGAACTAGCATTTGTAGTTAGGTAATTCATAAACTACCTAGTTATTTTATAAAATGATAGAATTCAACACTTAAACTGTAACATATAAATACAATGAATCTGCTTATCGTGGGAAACTGAGGATGTTGGGATCAGATTAATTAATAAACTAACGATTATCCATAAAATCCAAAATTTAAAAAAAATCGATTGTTTAATATTTAATATAAATTATTTTTTAAAATACATAGATTAGGTATGCTAATGGTAATACATGATAGGTATATCTCATTAAGACTTATTAGAATTTGTTAAATATGATAGCAAGAATATCATATGTAGTGGTATCGGCATGCAGCTTATTGTTATAACCTTAATCGCTCTCGAAGCAGTCTCATAATCTAACCAAATAAAACCACATATATCATCGACATCATCAAGGCTTGATCATTTTCGTAACTTTTGATACACATAATCTTAACAAAGATGTAATTATTTTATAATTAAAATAAATTAATAAATGGTTATACGTTAGATAAAGAAGATTATATGTTAATTTAACACTGTATTAAAATAGTACTTATTTAAAAAAATTGTTTAATTGTTAATTGGTATTTTTTAGGAAATACAGTTTGAATAGCTATGGCTGTTTTTCTGAATTCTGAACAATATAATATTTTGAAATTTATAAACTGGTATAAACTTTATTGAATTTGTAAATTTAGGTAGTATAAAATGACTAGAATGTGAATTTAATGCAATAAAATATATTAAATAATAAATATGCATTAAAAGTTGATAACGTATGTATTTTTATTTCTCTAATAATCTTAAAAATGTGCATGTATATGAAAATTCTGTAATTATATCCTAAATAGATCAAATTAATTATTTTAATTAACCTTTAATCATGATTAGGTTTGTTGATTTGTAATTAATATTATTTTAGTAATTGTAGGTATAGAATATTCTTATGCATATTGTTTCAAAGTTTTAAACAATTAATTTAAAACTGTAGTACTTAATATTTTTAGACCCTGAACCGAGTGAAAAATGTATTGATTTTTCAAAAATAATCCAATTTTCCACTTTGAAGGTGGCTTAGTATAGACAATTGTATCTAGTACTAATTGTTGATTTAGATTGGTTAAAATAAAAAATTCCATTTAATTTTTATTTTATACTTGGGAAAAACAACAAAAAAAATCAAGGAAAAACTAAAATTGTTGCAATAATCCAAATTTTGACAAAATTGATTTTGTTTTTTTGTGTAAACCGAAAACAAATAAAAGTAAATACTTGTTATTTTTACAAAATGTTTATATTATTATTGTTTTCTATTTACTATCAAATTTTAAAGACATTTTGACTATTTTTGAGAAATTTATTGACTAGATTATTTTTTTTTTTTTTAAGTTTTCTTTTTAAAAATATTGTTTAAAAATTATTCGCTGGGAAGATATTTCTGAAAACATTTTATACAAAGCTCCTTGTAAATTGATAATTACCCAGTTAAAAATGTTGAAAACTTCAAGTCATAATATTTTTTATATTTTTTAAAATTATCAAATTATTGTGTGGTTAGAAATTCATAAAAACTTTTCTTTTTATACCTAACATTGTAAATTCTTTTATATTTAGAAAATGGTAATTAAAATCATAGTTCATATTTCTACAATTGTTAATATTATTGAATAATTACAAAATAACAAAAACTGTTTAAGTATAAATCGTTATTCTATGTAATTTAATTACATACGTTTTCAGGATATATATTGCCGTCAAAATTGTTTACACAACTATACGAGTATGCTCAAATTTTTTTCTCAATTTCCAGTAATATAACTTATGAGTAATGAGTTATAATGAAAAAACTTGAGTTACATTTTTAAACATTTATTTTTTATATTTACAAGAAATAAACAATCTGTATCAATAGCTAGACACACTAAGAATAGTGACAAAAGAAATAATTTAGTTATGAGAATTTGGTTGAAAGAAGCCACCTATTGATGGAACTTTCTGTTAGTTTGTTATTAATTGAATTAATAGATCACGACACAATCTATGCTTCAAGCGTCTTGAAGGAGTGCCAAGTATTGTGGGAATTGGGAGTAGCCAAGTTTTTTACTAGTTCATTTGGATGATTGTTTACATTTTTAAACATAAGTTTTACAATTTAAAATTGTATACAAATATTTACCTACTAATTTAAATGTTTTTAATTGTGATAAAGATTACTTCTTGTGAGGTTCTTATCATTAAACTTTCAAGCTTTTTTGTCAAACAAATTAAATCAAATTAAAATAAGTTAAACATTTTAAATATCTATAAATAACATAAAAATAACCACAATATTCTTAAAATAATAAAATATCTTGGTTTTGAGTAAAAATACCAGTTTTTCCTTTATATTTTTTTTTCAGTTTTTCCACTTTTACGATTATTACTAAAAATATTGAGATTTTTACATTCTATCCCCCGAAATACCGAGGCATCCTGGCCGCACTAGTTTCAGATAACCACCAAATACCACCTTATTCAAAATTGAACATTTATACTACTCCAGTGACTAATTGTAATGACAGAAATAAAAAAACACACATCATTGTAAAACCAGCTTAGAATCTTAAATAGGTACCAACTACTAACCTACCTTGTATTTAATATTTGAATGCCAATACTACGTAATAATTTGATACGCGTGTATTCTTTAGAAATCTAAAAAAAAATCATTTTGTTTGACATAATAAATCGCTAACCTTGACAGTTTATATTAATATATTCGTTTTAGTATACGCTATAGTTTATATAGGTATAGACTATAAAATAAACTAATACAATGATGCCTAAACATTTCCATATTTTGTTATCACACAACTTACAATTGAATGAACATGGTTCAGACTAGTTATATTCAAGGTAATTTATTAAAATAAGTGTAAATCAAAGATAATTTTTTTTTGCTTACAAACTGAATAGGGAAGAGAAGTACAAAAATTATTTTACCTATATAATAGGTAACTATAATAATTACTACTATCCATTATATTTTAGCTTCACAATTGACCGTAATAAAACAAATCAACTATTATTTATTTGTGAGACCTATGCGGATTATCTTTTATTTTTTACTTATTAAAGTTAAGTTATATTTATTATAACCCAATTAATCAACCTATTAAGAGGATAGCGAACCCACATGATGTTTTGTTATTTTTTTAACTAACTAATAAAAAGTGAATTGATTAATTATCAAATTTAAAGGTTTTATTAATATTTTAACTTTAATCAGCAATATCAAATTATAAATATAGTAATGAACATTAAAAAAATATAATTTAATAAACATAATATTATTAATATATTACATGATATAAGTTATAACTCACTTTAAACTAAAAATATCAATAAAGTCCTAGATAATAAATTAGTAACTTAGATAAACTCTAGATAATAGTCTTACCTTTAAGTTATGTCATAGTAATCATAATAATTATAATATTAAAGCTAACAACACAAAATTGATTCTTTTGTACTTTTACGTTTGTAAGATATAAACAACACAGGTCACAGAGCCTACTTAACTTAAGATATTATTCTTTGTTCTCGTGTTTACATTTTAAATCCATTACTTTTAATAACATTTGTCATTTACGATAAATGTTGTTAAAGTTTAAAAAAATTAGCTACCCATGTACAAGACAAGTAAGTAATCGCATTACAATTCTCTTTGATAGATCATAACTCATAAGTATCTACACTAATTATTATTTTGACATTTTAAGACAGTTTTAAAAACAAATAAAAATTTTATAATTTCTTATCATTCGAATTTTTAAGTTTATTATCGTTGTAATTTTTTTAATGACAATATATTTTTAATTTTTGTATTTCAAATCAGAATATTTTTCAAAATCATTAACCCATAATGTGTACAATCAAATTTTGTATGAGTAAATAATTACTAATTAGTAATAGTTTGTAAATTGAAAGTAAATGTAGCTACTTAAATTTTAAATGAACGGAGGTACAGTGCAAGAAAGTGGTGCACTCCAAAATGTTATTAACTATTTGTTTATGTATAATTAATTATAATTAATATAATGATTATCGTAAAAATATAAATTTATAATTTATGTAAAATAACGGACATGATATTATTTAATGAAGTAGTAAAAATATATAATAATATTATGATTAAACATTTATAAATAACAATTAAAATTATAAACACTAAACGTTTGTTTTGAAAAATTTTTTACTTAACTAACCTAGGATAGTAGTTTTTGTTGTAAAAGCATTAATTATACATCATATAGGAGTACTTCAATACAACGCAAACATATTTACAATACAACAGTAATAGTAAAAAATTATGAAAATTATATTGTTAGCCAGTTGAAGAGTGGATCAAACCCCGTGACCCTTCCCCTTCCCAAACGCTACTGTAGTGTTTTCAAAGATTATTAAATATTCTATTTTACAATTTAAATTCATTTTTGAAGCTTAAAGCAACTAAGTTAAATTTAAAGTTTATTTTTAAACTTCAATGTTAACTCTTATATATTTATATAAGTGCCTATAATTGTTTTTAATTTATTGTTATTGTTATGAATTAATAAAATAAAGAAAACATACCTATCTTTATTAATATTATTATTACAATCAAATATTATTAATCGCTTAGCAATGTTAATAAAAAAAAAATGTAGGTTATGTTAAATTGTAGGTAAAAGTTCAATGGCAGTTTATTCACGTGTAACTCCATATGACCACGTGACTGATTAACATTTTAAATTCGATTAATATATTGATTTTATAATGATAAATGGTTTTTATTTTTTTGTTTTGTTTCTTTTAAGTCGTCATAAGGAAGAGAAAAAATTCTTTAATCTTTAACTTTGAGCGTTGTATCTAGTATAGCTTATTGGATTTGGTTAGTACTTTGGCTTGGGTATACTTTTCAAAAAAAGGAAATTATTAATACTTTTAAAAATAATCAGGGAAAACGAGAATATTTAAGCTATACTTAACAAATAAAAAAAAAAATTTTTTTTTATTCAAACAAGAATAACAATAATATTATTATTTTAAATATTTTCAATTTTCACCAAATATTTATCATAATATTTTGATATTTTTGAGCTGTCTATAGACATTTATAAATTTTGGCTCAAGTTTTTTATTTATATCAAAAAATGGTTGTTCTGAATTTAACTCTTATTTTTAATACAAGGTTCCTATCTTAAGATATTATTTTAAGATCAATTAAAAAGTATAAAAATACAGTAATAGTTTTTTTATTACACGTTTGATATTCGAATGTTGTCAAAATAACGTAAATATATAAATTATTTTGTAAGTTTAATGTTTAAACATCTTTAATTTTCAAATACATAGTCCAAATTTCCATAAAAACACAAAAAAAATGCAACAAAATTGCGAGTATAATAATATAGACTGACAGACTGTTTTAGTTTGATATACGAGTTAAGTAGTATATGTTCGAGTATGCTATTTAGACGATTAAATCGATTTCTTTAACATCTACATGGCTGTATAGTTCATATTATATTAATATATATTATATTTATTATTATGAACGTAAGTTGGTAATAAATTATTAATATAAAATAAATTAAATCGAACGTCAGTTAATGAAATAAAACTAATAAAATACGCATTAATATATTATAATATGTTAATTTATTGGTAAAACATTAATATTAAAATAATAAAAATGATCACGTGCAAATTATACATATAGGTACTAAATTTTGAGTATCACGTGCAAAAATCATGTTACCTATCTGTTATGAAACAAATGAAATACTTGAAATTATAACTACCTATCTCTTTTACATAATATCTTTATGTTCTATTGTTTTGAATTATAATAGCATTAATTATACATTTTTTTATCAATCAACTTTGGCTGTAGCCTGTAATGACTATTAGTTATAAATTTAAATTTTTACATTTATTACAATAAATCTAAATGGAGAAAAAATAATAGATAAAGAATTATATTAGTAACACATTATTTTTAAAAGTATTAAAACAAAGCCGGTATCTACTTTGTGTGGAGAAGGATACAAGTCTGTTCGTTGCATATTTTTACTAAGACGGATAAACTACCCTGCTTTCAAAAATATATCCATCTCTTTTGGATCCTACATAAGCTTTACATAGTTATTCAAGGTTTATCCCTGACTGCAGAGTGCAGACAGAATTGGATTTTCTATATCTTAATAAATTGACTGATTTTGAACAATCGATTCCATTAGCTACGATTATTATACATGAATTTATAAAATAAAGTATGTACGTTTCCCCTACCTCCACATATCAAATTCTCAAAAAAATTTTTGAAAGTTTCCCCAGCCACTTCTCTCACGCGGAAAACCGATTTTCCGAGGTGAACCTACATCAAACAAACTCTGAGTAGGGTCCAACAAATAACGTACTAAATATTGACAAAAAAAAATTGCGAAAATTGATATGTTGCGGGCTGAGGAAATGTACGTAAATAAAGTACTCTTATAATTTTTTATCATATTTATGTAAGCTTCTTTTTAATCTAATATGATAACATAGTATTCAAATCTTAGGTTCAACCAACTATTCAAACTTAAAAAAATTCAAATTCCTCCGTCAAATAACTAACAATAAACCCTTTTGTATTTCAAGTAATGTACATTCCATGACGACTTTTGAAATATTGAAATAATTAAGAGCATTAGCAAATAAAACCTTATATTTTATGACTATTATAAACATTTTCACTAAAATGTATTCATTTAGTATTCTAGCGTAATTTTCTAATCTCTTATTTATCCCAAACCCAGTTAGGTTGACACGGCTACGATCCCCGAAAGACGTTTAAAGAAGCATTAATAACCTTCTAATTGATTATAAAATAATATTTTAACACCATAAAGAAGTCTTCTATGTAATTTCTAATTCGTGTAGTTTTAATGAAGTTTTCGTCAAAGGGTATTTGTTCTAATATTGATTGTCCTGGTTGGATTGTAGAATAACGGCTACTTTAGCCTTCTTGTCTGCAGTATTGCTATTTTATAATTTTCTATAATGATAATTTATATAGTCGCTCGGTAAAACTTCTTTTTTTTTTTTAGTATCTTCTTTAAGTTTATTTTAAAATAGCTTTATTGCCATATCATATCACCTTTATTATTAAAGCACTATAATTATGTTATTTATATTTATTAATATTATATAATTTATTGTAGTCTAATATCATGTGTATCTATTAATAACTTTATCATCTTTATCATTAATTACTCTGTCAGAAATAAGAGAATAATAAAGCAATAATTATATAAATACCAAATATACAATGTATCTTTATTAGGCTATCTGTCAGTTAAACTAATAAAATAGTACGATAAAATATACTCGCTGTTTATAAGTATGTTGTATGTATCATGAATGCGACTAATGGTTATATAGAGAGAATCAGCACCGTAGTTTGTAGTGTTTGTATGCCATAGTTATATATTATGTATATAACAATAACATACAGTATGTATATAAAATGTATTGTATTTTTCATAGTGCATTCAGTTCATTTATATTATTTATATTAAAAACGATTTGATAAATTATCTAAATTGATAAACTGATAAACGAAATTGATTAAAAACTCGTAAAAAAATATAAGATCGAAAATTGTTCATCATTATTTTTTTTAAATAAATAAATAAATAAATAAATACAATACAATTATCTCTCATATTTATATTTACCTTATTTAAGTATAACTTGTAATGAAATTATATGCAAGTAGGCAGTTAATATTAGTCATAATATAATTATTACGCTTACAGATCGTGATTCGTAATAAGCGATAACCAAATATTTTAAACAGTGAATACAAACAAACTAATTGAAATAAAAATTTAAATTAAAATACAACTGATAATAATTAATAACTTAAACTAATACTAGAGACTGATAATTAACGTGTAATATATATATATATACAATATAATATACAATGTGTCAATAGTCAATAATCAGTAATGACTATAATTGCCTTTATTATATTTTCGCACATTTTTATTTTAGAACTATTCTTTTTTTTTAATCTACATTTAAAGAACTATACATTTTGGATCAAGATAATCTAAAAAAAAACATTGATTTTTTAAAAAATGATTTATAGGTTAATTTTACTTTATAATTCGAATTAACTTTTTGAATTATTATGTGGGTTATGGTGATTTAAAAACTATTATTGTTATTAATATAATATAATTTGTAAAAACTAAAACATACTTTTTTATATTTTAATGAAGTACATTTCTGTTTTAATATAATTTAAATATACAAATAAAATAGCCTTAACTTCCTAAACTAAATACAATTGAGTAATCATCGACATGTCTTTTTATATTTTAGTAATTCGTTTCGTTTGATTTTAAATATTATTTATTTAAATATAATATGTAGAGGGATACCCAATATTACCTATTAGTATTTAGTATTAAGCATTGAGTAAACAATATAATATACTCAATGCTGGGGGGGCAAATGCCCACCTTGCCCCCCCCCCAAACGACGCCACTGGTTCATAATAATATTTATATTATGATGCTGCTCAGATAAATCTTGTTATTTTTGAATCTTGAAGTCAAATATCTGGTTAAATGAATAATTTTTAGTTAATTTATAACACTAGATTTGTAATTAGTATTTCAACTTCAAATAATAAACTGAAATTATTATAACTATTATATTACTTATACCATATTATATTATACTTACACCTATATTAAAATGTAAGTATCACGAGATTTATATTTATTCTATAATTAATTTTAGTTTAAAGTTTGTCGTTAGTATTGATCACTAATTATCTTCACTTGGATTTTCTACTCATCTACACTCGAAATGTATTAAATACTTTGAAATAGTAAATAGCACACGTTTAAAATGAAACAAAGTGTACCTATATTTACGTTAATATTAAACATCATTTTATAATTTTCGTATATCTATAACTTATTAATGCTTTATACAAATAAAATTATACTACTATGATACACGCATTATTAATTATCAGTTTATTCTAACTGTATGTTTTATAATCATAGAAAAATCGTTTTTTCCTTCTTCAGTTTTAGCTCTATATAACTAAAAATAATAACATGAATATTTATAAATATTATATAATACGAATGTATATCAGTATATTAATGAAACCAATATAAAAAAACGCAGTTTATAAATTTATTAAAATATGTTATTTATTATTTTGTTAATATTATACAACAACTCACAAGCTTATAGCTACAACAACTAAAAACTGTATCTATACACATATAATTAATTAAATTAAGATTAAAATAAAAAAACTTGTTTCAAGTCAAGTAAGTAGTAATAAATTATAATTCAAATTTCAATGTAAATATTATTTTATACACCTAATAATTGTATTATATATATTATATTAGCTGTACGTGCATATTTACATATACTGACAAAAAAAAAAAAAAAATCAAAATAATGACTATCACTATGTTAAACAGTTTATTATACTTATTATTGTTACCTATTGTTATAATATCCATTTTTTTTTTTAATTAAAAGAATCATAACTAGTTATTTGTTAAGTAGGTACTTGTTATGAATACTTTAATATAAATGTTATATCTTTTCATAAAAATCGAGCTCACTCAATTGGTTATATAAAATGTATTGATAACTTAACAAAAAACTAAATATTTGTTCTGGTACTATAACGTTAAATTGTTCAGAAAAAAATTATCTAATCTATATCTTTTCTATAATATCTATGTTAAAATTAAAATTCATAAATATACACATCATCAATACCTAAATTAATAATTTAGGTTGAAATATATAGGTAGACAAATAATATTATTAACAGATAAAATATGGTTGAGACACCCGAAATCTTATATGTAATCTAATGCCCTATTTTGATTATAGAAACGGTTGTTTTTATTGTAAAAATACAATTTGTAATATTCTATAATTTATTACAGAAATTTATCTGTTTTATTATCTTACCCGCCTCAAAAAAATAATGTTAAAAATATAAAATCAATTTATATGTTTTTTTTTTTTTAATAAAGAGGTAAAAACTAAAAAAAATTCTTAAATAGTAACCTTAATACAAAGATACGTCGTTATATCAAGTGTCATTGACATTACTAATTGAAAACTCGGTAAATTTATAGAAATGGAATAGGAAGACGAATTAAATACACGTATATATAACTGTGTAATTAATAATTATTTTATTTTCTCTCAATAATTATGTTGGTTTTAGAGATAATATTATTTTTAATTGACTGGTAGGAGGATGTAACATATCAATACCATATAATGACCATATAGTGTATAATTTTACTTGGGACACACGATAGATGTTTGTTATATATTATGCAATTTTGTATTATAGTAGTAATTTAGTCTGCATAATTTAGCAAATAATATACCTAGTAATATATACAGTTATTAATTGTCGATTCCCATGTTCAAAATATATTACAGCTCCAACGGAATTGTTACATCGTCACTACTCACAATTTAAATTTTTTTTACATTAGTGCTTATACTAAATTGTGGTTTATAGCTACAAATAGTGAAAATTTAATACTTTATAAGCATGCAGTATATAATGTTTTCTCATTTCTCATCTAAGCGTTCCACATATTCACAGGCTACAGATAATGCAGTTTACACGTATGTACACATATTATATAATGGGTATTTAATATTTATTATAACATCGTTAAGAGTTTAACACATGTAAGTGTCGGAAATTCCGGCGATTTCAATACCTATTGCCGGAGTATACCATTCATTGTTGTTAATAGGTATATTATATTTTAATAATTAACTGATAAGTTTATAGCCAATGTACTTTATTAATGTTTACTAAGGTACCTAAGCTGATTAACGATTTATCGATAATCAATTATGTATTATAATTTAGTTTTAATGGTTTTCTTACCACTTCTTCGGGTGGTGGAGTGGGCACAGTGGCAGATTTCGAATTTTTTGTGGGAGGGGAATCAAAATGTTTTATATTATTATATTATGTCATATCATATCATTTTGTAAACACAATATTTAGGATTTGATGTTAGGCCTTACAAATATTATATACTTGCGACCTGCCAAGTAAGGGGGCGAGCCCCTCGGGCCCCCTCTTTAAAACCACTACTGGTAGAGGGGGCTGAAAGGAAGTTCGAATATTACCAATTAACGATAAATTTTGTTTTTGATAAATTAATGATAGAATTTTGGGATAGATCGTAAAAATAATTGCTGAGAATTCGATGAATTTTTTTCAACATTTCAACGTGGGATACATATAACATATTCAAATTCCATTAATTCCAAAGTGTATAAAGCAAATTGTCTTGTGAAAATAAATAAAGCACCTAATTAGAATAGTCGTTGTTAAAAATATGGCAATAATGAATATGGACAATATGGTAATCGTAATTTATACTGAAAATTATTTGTTTATGATATTGACGGTAATAGACATACAAATAAAATATCGTTATTTATAGAGAAAGATGCATGTAGTTTGCGTGAAAATTTATATTTTGAAAACAAATAGTTAAAATCGAAACGCCAGCCAACCCATTGACATGTATCGAGCAGTATCAGAGGGGGTGATTAGAATGGCATGTTCTCTTCCTCCTCTCATGACCTTGGACAAATATTTTAATTTATTATTTTATAAAAACGTAGCAACCTAGGAAGTAATAGCGAATAAAATAGCTTTTAAAATTAAAAAATCTGGTATAGATGATTTAGTACTACAAAATAAATTAAAAATATTTGTGAAAATAGAAATTGTCATTTTAAAAATAATTTTACTTCCCATTAAATTAAAACATAGTAGTTACCATTGATTAGTAGGTACTTTGTAAAATTCAAGTAATTTATAATCTATGATATTTACATTCGGACTAATTATATACTTTGCCTAATAATATTTATTCTTTAACTACGTTTAAGATTTTATAGAAAGCGATCCAAAAGACTTTGTAAAAAGTTGGAAGCTGGAAGATTGTGAACTTCGACTATGTACCTAGTTATTCATAATTATGTTTTTTAGTTGCCTACAACTCATAGATTTTCATAATGAGATTAATACAATCCCCCCACCAAGGCTACCCTTTTAAAAAGCAGTGCACATCACATGAGCACTATATAAGACAATCTTTTATAGTTTTTTGTAGAGAGGATCTACTTATGTAATAACTTAAATAAATTCATTATGAATATAAAATGTATTATATTATTATACTACGGTGTATTGCAGTAAACAAGAAATTGAGTAATTACTTTAAAAAAATTGTATATCCAAATGAATGATTCACCAAGCAGGATCACCCACATGTTTTTGTGTAATAATAAATGTATTCAAATTTTGATTTTTTAATTTTTAAATATCGCTAAGGGCTATATTTTTAAATACTTGATATACTTAGAATTTGTATGTAATTTAAGAAGTGTTCTGTAGCGATATCAATTCGTTTCTATTTTTCAAATGAAAATTATCCCTTTCCCTATAAATTATATTAATCAGACGACTTTTTTTATAATTTAAACTAATACCTAGCTTTTTAGACTTTTAACTATATGTCAATATGTAATAAAAAAAATAGCCAATTGGTCTATGTTAATGTATTTGAAATACATGGGATTTTGATGTTTTGAAAATTTCAAAAAATCAATTTTAATAAATTTATTGTTAAAGAAAAATAGAAATGAGAATATTTGGTTCATAACTATGAATATTATTAAAAAAAAAACTGTATTGAGTTAATCATAATGTGCAGTTGACCAAGTATTTAATAAATATATTAGCGAACATTATTCAGTAGATACACTTAAATAATACTATGAATTTCGCAAATCACTTGGAACCGTTTGTAATATCCTGGATACAATCACACATCCTGACGCTATTCCTCAAAATAATGCATAATAATATACAATGCTTATAAATTTTACAAAGCGATTTTCCTGAAATTTCAAGGTGGGTAGGAGGAAAAAGGCCTGTTACATTCCTATTGCTATTATTTTACTCTTGAAGTCCATCCTATTTATTCATATCATATGATATAAAAGGATTGTCACTCGTAGATATTTGGTATGATTAGGATAATACAACAAGAATTTTACATTTTACACGATCCACACAATAACAATGTTATGATAGACGCATATAACGAAGATCCGCCAGGACATGAAGGTCATCGAAAGACAATGTGCTTTTCCCGGAACCGACGTCGGTTTTATCCAAGCCTGGTATAATTTTGTGTCGGGCATGCTACCACGGTTCTGTACGAAGGTGCTTATACACTAATGGCGCGCATGCGCTCAATCGGCGTACCGTCGATACGTCATGGTATCTCCCGATCTCCGTGGCGTGACGTTTTCGCTATCGTCGCGAGAACCCGCCAACAGGCCGATCACCGAGCGACACGCCGCGTCAAATCAGACGTACTCAGTATTCACTATTCAGTATGCCAACGACCGTCTGACCGCGTAGATATTACACGCTCGTCGTCTAGCCCGACTTATTAGATCCGAAAAAGAGTGTTCGAATATCGTTCGATCGATCGTTTTTCAACACTCCTGTCGGTCTTATTTCATCCAAGTTTTTCCCCTTTTCGGTCGTTACCTATCCGAATACCTATAATATTAAACGATAATTTTGCAACACCGCGTTGATCGATCATATCGGCATAATCGAAAACGCGTTCGTAAAATATCTATTTTTGATATAACGCATTATTATAGTATAATTAGCACCGTCGGGATCGTCCAAAATCCTCCCCGAAGTATACTAAACGTTTCGATTTTTAAGAATTGCTAGCGAAACGTTGGTCGACACGTCAGCGCCGTGGCTGAAATTTAAAATAACAAACTACCGTAGTCAAATTGCATTCATTGTTTTCGTTTCGGAGTTAAATGTGAGTATTCTGCAGTACTTTAGTAATGTATAAATTAATATTATTATTATTACGAGTCTAAAAAACAAAATATATTCGTACACATAATACGACTATACGAGTATTTGGAGTAAACAATTCCTCGTTGAAAATTAGTACCTATGGGCCTATGGCTATCGTTTCATTATAATTTTAAACACATCATGCACAGTTTCTTTTACACGCGTAATTATGTGAATACATTATGATTGGCATAATTCAAAAGCTTAAATATTTCTATTTTTTTTTTTTTCACAAAATATTTGTATTTCTTAAAACACTACAGACCTAGCTATTTGATGGTTTATAATAACGTATATTCATGCTATATAATACATATATTATGCAATTTATTGGTACATTTTATATATTTAATGACATATTGATATTGCTTATATTGTAATAATGTATCTGCAATAGTATTTAACCTTAAAGTAGGTATCATAATTTGCTATTTTATGTTGAAAATAGTATTAAGATATTATCAAAATTAAGTCACGTTGATAAAAGTAATTAAAACGATTCGAACAAGTATATTTAACTTATATTTATGTATACTATGTGAATGGATGTGATACACATTATCATAATATAAATATATAGTATAATAATAAGAACATATATTATTCCTGTCAAAAAACAACTTTTTATCGTTTTTTTGCTATAAAAATAAATAGCAAAAAGACCTTGATTGATTATATTTAGTGAATTCTAATTATATTATATTATATATATATATATATATATTGTAATATACGTTTAAAACATAAAATGGCTATGATTATATTATTTTTAAAAAAATTAAATTTTTATAGTAGTTATTGCATGTATAATGTATATAATTCAATATGGGTTGGGGTAAGTACATGACACAACTACTAACAAGGTTGTAGTATGCATACACATTTTGGTAGTCGTGGCTTACCTATTAAATAAGTAAATGCAATAGTAGTATAGTAGTCCTATTCGGTATTCTCTTTTATTTTTAGAGACAGTATAGAAATATTTTAATATTATATATTTAAAAACACGAGGAAAAACATTTCTAACTTCAAGGCTTTAATAGCTCCCGATATATGAAACATAAACATAAATGACCTTCCTTCGATGTTTATTAAAGTAATCAAATCAGATATTATCAACGCATCAAAAAATAAATAATAATTAATAATCTTAACATATATTAATTTTTAGGCAACTGTATTTATTATTTTTCGAAAAAAAAGATCTAGTATCAACAGAGATTATTACTATACTATACTAAATATCAGTTGGTATAAAATTAAATATATTAACAAATTAGTTTTGGTCTAGTTGTTCATGTAAACGCTTATGTGTTACTTTATGAATGGTTTATTGTCTTATTCTAAAGAAGATGCAATTCAAAACAATTTCATCATGCACTTTCTAAAACGGCGTATATGTCTATTGTAGTATTTCAATTCCTACAGTTAAGATTTGAAACTTTCCAGATGAAGTAAACATTCAAATTTTTTATTTTTTTTTGGTTTCCAACTACTAATCTTGTAAAAGATACTTTTTAAAATGTGCAAGTACCAACAGTTTTAATACTACTTTTACTTAAAAATTTATTAAAATACTGCTAACTATAATACATTTTTTTGACCTGATGTAGATTTATTACGTTACTTAGTGAAATGAACAATAATAATGTAATAAATGATAAAATGAGTATCAACTGTGCTATGTGTATTGTATACACATATGCATCATGCATTATAATTATCACCAGTTTCATTAGCATAATATGCAAAATTAGTCAAGATGACACTTGCACCGCGTAATGTGTAGTCAGTATATCGATTTCGCACTCAAAAATATATAAATGGGAAGTATAATGAAATTTGTCCATCGAAAAAAATGTATGATTTTTCCTTATATTATACATGTAATTAATAATATTATCGTTATTAATGGTATTGACTATTGGCTAGAGGCTAGAATGCTAGATGCAATACAATTTAAAAATTATTATGGTGTTTATTGACACTATTTTGTATATAGGCCGTGTTATAGAATTAATTATAAAAATAAATAGGAAATATAACCAATTTTCAACTTTTCAAGCACTCTACTACATAGTATTTTTCAAGGCAGAATAATTAAATCATAATAATGCAGACATCTTTTGATATAAATACCTTAATCAGTATCTACTATCTACTTTATCTACAAATTGATGGACTTAAGAATAAAGTATATGTTACTACCATATTATATTATGTCCAATGTCCAAAAAAACGTGTCAAATCGAATAAAATTTTGTTTGACATTGATTCCATGAAATAACGAAGAATGTTTTTCACTCAATGACATGACTACTGACTAATATAACAATCATCAACATAGGTATACTACGATTAGTACCTACAATATGACGCTACTTTAGAGGAATTCATATTTACAAGCCCGTTATATCAAGTTCAAAACGTAACCTTGCGTTTCTCATCAACAGTAAATAAAAATATAGCAATATATCTTTTCTTAAGATATACCTACTTCCTTTAATTTTAATTTTAATCGTATTAATACTTATTTTATTATCAAAACTATAATTGCAACAGTTAAAATAAATTTCAATTGAAAAATCTCTAAGATTATTGTGGTTAATATTATAAATTATAATGGCATTTATCAATGACGATTTTTTAAATTTATCTTATATAAATAAAAATGCAAGAAAAATTAAAACACATAATACAATTGATGAAAGTAAATAGTATTTGACTTGAATTTGTGTGAAACATTTATATTGTTTTATGCAAACTAAATTAAACTATAGATATCAATTTTCAGTATATTACTAGGTATATTAGTAGCATTTCCATGATATTCTCATCTACTTAATAGTAAGCATCTAAATAATGAAACAAATAATACTAATAATAG
Source organism: Schizaphis graminum (assembly GCA_020882235.1). Lineage (NCBI taxonomy): Eukaryota > Metazoa > Arthropoda > Insecta > Hemiptera > Aphididae > Schizaphis > Schizaphis graminum. The sequence goes on from CM037031.1 coordinate 39,726,115, forward strand.
TATAAATAAACGTTATTTGTGAGAGTAGAGACTGAAATTAATTATGAATTAAAAACTCATCAATCGGGCATTCCGACATATATTGAAGTCTGTCTCCTCTATACGTATTTAATATTATCATTGATTCGGAAGGTCAGTCTTTGAGTCTTGTAAACCTGTAAACCGCAACTCTCATGTAAAAATATTCCAGCAGACAAGATTTTAAAATATATTGCGAATTAAAAATATTAAACAGGGAATTCCTCGGACGTATAATGAAAAACCAGATATGCAGTTGTTCATAATGGTAGGAGTTATAACAAGGAAATATAGTGTGAACGGGTTTTTTAACATCATAAAACATAAACATAATATAAATACAGATTGAATTATAAATTTATAAACCAGACAGTACTATATTTAAAGGTAAAACAAAATATTTTCTAATAACATAATTTAATTTAATAAACTAGCCACACTGCAATTGATACGCATTTACCATTTACCGATTATATATATAATAAACATTGACTAGGTAATTATAGTCACAAAGTACATTTATAAATAAAAGAAAAAAACATTACTATACGCCCATCCTTACAGTCACGGAGTATTGAAATAAACATTTTTAGATTTTGGAAAAAAAATTTCCTAGAATTTTAGGATTTTTATAAAAATCAAGTTTTAATGAAGTTCATTAAAATTATGAACGTTTAATAAAATAATTTCTAACTCTGTAAAAATTATTGTTTCATTGAACGGCATAAATTATACATATACAATAGAATGTTTCATTATGAAAATAACGTTATACATAAAAATAAATAAAACTGAATAAAATAAAATACGAGTACTATACTTACCTTGTTACAATTTGTAATTTATTTTCATAAATTACACTTAGTGTAAAATATACAATAACAATACTTAAGGATAAGATACTCAATTTCCAAACAAGATGACACGTGTATATTATATTGTTGTTGTACATTAACACCACCAACCAGCCTATGCATGTCCAAGGTTATTCAGCTTTATAAAAGTATAAAACCATGTCTAAATTAGTAATCCCAATGTTATTCATTAACAATTAATTTATTCTAAAAAAAATATCAAAAAACTTAAATTTAACGAATTGACAAAAGATTTATAGTTAAATAAATTACTATAAAATTACTATTAATTACTGTAACTGTATGGTCTGTATGAATGCTTTCTCTCGTTTGATTATCGTATTGTTCAACTAAAAAAAAATGAAAGAAAATATTACAACAATTTCGATTTGCTTTTAGAAATGCGGAAATTTCCTAGTGTAATTATATACTTATTAGTTATTACTAATTAGTAATTAGGTTGTTGCATTCAGTGTCAGTCTGTCCATGGTCACTGAAATACGGATACCCTGAAGCTATTACAATAAGTATATGGAAATATGTTTTATTTGACAAGGCCCAACAAGGCAACAAACATTAAAATAATAATTTGAGCTCGTAAAATAAAAAAATATAAAATGGCCCATCTTATATTTTAATATAGATCAACTAGGAAAATCAGTGTGTTAATAATATACTGTATTGATTAACATACCTTGATATTGAATATTGCATTACACGTGTAGGTATGTAATAAATGTAATTCCTAAATTATTATGTAATACATTAAAAAAAAAAATGCTATGTATTCAGAAATTATTGTGTACTACCTGGTTATATAAATATTGTTTAATATAGATACCAATAGCACTTTTAATAAAATAATGTACCTATGTTAAAAAATGTTAAAACAATTTATCTACTTGTTAATACAATAAATAAATAATAATAATATACAATAAATAATATTACAAATACAATGATGATCTGTAAGCGATGATATTACTGATATTATAAAGTTAGTACGTTTTGTTGCGAATAAGTTAATTATAGTTTCTTATAAATAAGAAAAAACTAACAAGTTAATATGTATATATGTATAAAAACGTAGAAAATAATAAAATGGTTATTGTTGTACCAATATTTTCAGAATACGAAGAATAAAATATTTCGATTTATTTTTCAGAATAAATTCAATTTGTATTCTAAAAAGATAGTAGGTACAGAACTACAGACTACCCATTAATTTATATAGAATTATAAGTTATAACTTACATTATATAAACTGTAAATATATTATTTGGTTTTTAATGTAAGAAGTACGTACCTACTTTAAAAATTGATTATTTGAAAAAAAAATTATAAACTGTTAAAACAGGTTAAAGTTTTTATAAAATAATTTGTAATGAGTAATTTATATCACAAAAAGTGCCGTTTTATGCTCACTCGCATTACATTATTATACATTATTTAAAACATTATAAATATATATATATAATATTATAATATTATAATACTACCAACTAAAAACGAATCTATTAAATAACTTAGTTACTGTTAAGTGTTAGGTTAGATTGGGGTGAACAATTTTTCAGATTTTTTTTTTTAATTACTGTAATTGAGTCCTTTTTTATATGACAGGTCGATTTACTGTATTTGTTTAATAGGATTGCTTGAACATGCTTTGTTATAGTTATTTACTTATTAATAAGTAATCACAGATAATTCACAGTTGTACAGAAAATGAACTGAATCACCAGCATTATTATTATTTTGTAAATGTTATATTTTATTAAAAAAAAAAAATACAATTTAATGATATACTAATTTTATTAGATTAAGAATATATTATTTCAAGATATTTTCTGATACTTATTTAGATAATCTATGTGTCAATGAAGTAGCTAGGTATTCAAGTATCACTAAGTATTATCAAAATACTTAAGTTTTTATGAATAAGCGTTCATATCAAAAATTATATTTTGTTTTATTTGTATATTCAAAATTCAAATTATTAACTTGTTAATTGCTTTACAATGATGTATATATTTAATACGCCATTATTATATAGCATGAACGTCAAACTAACAAAAAAAAAATGGTCTACGAATGTAAAACTAAATGAAGGCCACGTGGACCAGTTTTTCAGGATTATAATGCTTTCCGGGGTAAATGATCAAAATAGAATGTCGTCCCATTATTTTTTTTTTATCCAGTCGTCCTTATAAAATATATGTAACATTATAAATTAAATTATATTTTATTATTCTAATAATTCAAGTACACTATATTATATAAGTTATTATTTCAAATACACAACTTGTAAAAAGATATATTTTTACTATATATCCAGATTAAATAAAATTATTGTAATACATATTAAATGTAACTTGAATTCTGTCTAGGATTTTATTATAAATAATTATCATAAGTATGATTGTCTATTTTCTGAAATATCAAGTAAAAACTTACCAAAACGATATAACATGATAATACCATTATTGTCACTCTTCGCAAAACCGATGTATCAAACTCACGCAAATAAATAGGTATATATATATATATATATATATATATATTACACGTATTATATCCTGCACAGCTACACAGTCAAATATTAACGATCGACCTTGGAAACCAAAATTCATATTCCCCGCTTACGGTCCCACGTTATGTGATTAAAGATTAAATTGTTTAGTGTTAAAAATCTTTAACCGTTGCATGTTAATATGTGTGATCCCCTATTATGACCCTACAATCGTTTCCCATTTAAATCTTTTAAATTTGAGATTACCAAACGTTATATTATTATACATAATAAGATACATGTAGATACATGTACAATAATTTTAAGTTAAGTGTAAGACAACGACTTTCATTGAATATTCTTTAAATACGCAAAAGATATATAATTTAGTATTTAGGTATATTTTATATAAAAAGGTCTCAATGATATGTTTAATTTCTTATTTTATTACTTAGCTTTAATCTGTTACACATTAAAGTCTCTGCTCTGCAGATATGACAAAAATATTGTGTCTTGTTATTCTAATATATAAGTAGTAATTAAAATCGTGCTTGATCAATAATATGTGTATCACAATACCTACAATGATTATGATTTATGATAGTATAATATAGTATTTTTTTCATCCTATATCATTATAATATATCATGTATACAAATAAGAAATGTATAAAATAAATGCATAACAATAATTTTTGTTTATTTTAGTTGAGAATACTAACAACAAGATGTCAGTTACTAGTGTCCAGTCCATGAACAACCAAAGCTTGATGAACATTAATGACAAAATGCTTGATAACATCGATCTAGTCAGTGATATTGAGCAGGCAGTAACTCTAGAAGAACTCAAAGAAGTTTTTAAATATTGTTTCCGGTATGTAGTGCAAATGCAACTAGTATATTACTAAATTTTTTTAAACTTTAAACTCGTTATAACTAGTTTTTTTTAAACTTTAATAACCGATATATTTTTATAAATAATTTTACCTTGGTTATATACATTTTCAATTATATTAAAGTTCAATACAATTTTACTGTTGTCAAAGGCCATCGTTTATAAATAGCATATTTTTAAATATTTCTTATATTTTTAATTATATTTATTAGGAAACGTCGACTAAAATTAAATGTTGATAATACAAAGTATAATTTGCATTAATATAAAATTGTTTATACTTTAAAAGAGCGTTATTCTGTAATGTTACCTTTAAAAAATTATTCTTACTAACGTAAATTATATAATATATTTAATATTTATTTTTGCATGACAATTAAAAGGAAATAAATATTAATTTAATCATAATACTATTGATGATAATTAATAACTAAAACAGTTAAAAACAATACGTAATATTAGGTATCGTCATTTTCTGTTATAAAATGGTTAATGGATAATCATATCTTTGATTGATTAGTTGTGGAGTCAACTGGGAACAACGACACGTATCACTAGATTGCTTAGAATGCGGTGGATATTCTCTTGAGAGGCCTTGTCCTATTTGTGCTGGTCACTGTCGAAATATTTGGAAACGTGATCTTGAAGAAGTGAGTTTAAAAAAAAAGAAATCCATACAATTAATATTTATTTGCATTCATTTTTACGTATTAAACTTTTATTTTATAGTCTCATAGAAGTGGTGAGGCGAGTTGGATAGGCGAATGCTCCTCAAAATGTAAAGAAATGGGACGTGATGTCAATCAGATATGTAATAGACTCGAAAAAGTTAAAGCCACCTTTTGAGCCGTGAGCGATACAAATCTTACACAACTGAGTAACTAATTATAAACATTTAGATTAAGTGCATCACTTTTCTATTAATTGTAATTTTACTCGGTGTAACACGGTGTCATTTCCTTGTGGTGATTGTACACTTGTTTTTTGAATGACACGAATTCTCAAAATGATTTTTTCATGTACATAATAATTTGCTATTCCATTTTCTATGAAAATTGTATATCAAATCAATATAAATTATTTACCTTATTCTAATATTCGTGACAGAAATTTTGGATAAAAACCTTATACTGTAATAAATATATATTTATTTTGATAAAAATTTGTTGTTATTTAATGTTACTTTTAATAATTAATAGAGAGTAAAATATTATTGGATAATGTTGATTTTCACTTTTCATATAACTAGCTAGATCTATCTGAAACTAGATTAATAGTTGAGTATATAGTTATTTTTACTATCATTATTCATTTCTAATTGAATTGTAATGTAGTTCGTTATTTTATAACTTGATGTTTTCATCTTATACAATTGTATCAGTCATTTTTTCGTTGTAAATATATTTTAAAAATAATTACTTTAATAATACTTAGTATGCAGACATTTATTTCAATACTAAGGTAAAATTCGTTAAAGTATAATTACAAAAAACAATAATCCGCTGTTTATGAAGCTAAAAATGTTCGTATTTACGAATGACTAAGTTGAGACTTTTAGGTGAAAATAAAATTAACTATTTTTAATTAATCAATAAAAAATAAATTGGTAGTATTTAATTAAAACAAATGGTCAAGTTAAATGACTTGACAATTTAAAAAATAATTGCGTTAACTAATAAAATGTATTTTATGCGACTTATACGTGTATTAGGTATATAGACGCGTAGCTACGGAGGTATTTATAATTTGTATTGAATAATATCGTAACATTACATTTTATTTGATACTGAATAATATTATATCGATTATGCACGAGTATCCAAAAATGTATAAAAATAAATATAAATCCTCCTACACAGCTAATTTGGGCTGGATCTACCCCTGCAATATTGGGTATTAAAAAATTATTATGAATGAAACTTAAATAATTTATTTGGTAATGAACTGAATATCTTTGTTTCCAGTTTCCAGAAAAGAGTATAGCTTAATATTAGCGGCGCAACCCATTTGCGCCCGAACCCATTTATCGTAGCCCATTTGCGCCCCAAATCATAGCCCACATGCGCCCGATTCAGATTAGGTGAAAATCGTGTAACGTTGCCATTTATTGAGTACTTTGGCGTAATGGTGTGTAACTATAAAATCTAAAATAATATTTGATCGTTTCCCAAGCTAATCGAAACCAATATTAATTATTATTATTTAAATATTATTGTAATTTAATTATTTTTTGCATTATTATCATTCTTATTATTGACTAATATATATTATTGATTTTAATTATTTTTAATGTAGGATTTTATATTTTTAAACAATCTTAAACAACAACTGACAACTAATATGAATTATTTATTTTGGTTCTATATACCTACATTTATTTTATGCATTTTTAATAATATTAAAATTTATATATATATATATGTATATTATTGTAATTGTATTTATTAATTATTTTGATTTTACGTAAAAAAATTTCCATTTGAAATTTATAATTTAATGCAATATAAATAATATTTATATAGGTACCTATACATATAACATGCATACTGTGTAGTATTTAACATTATTTTTAAAATTATTACTTTTTATTAATTTTGATTTTACGTAGGATTTTTAAATTTTAAAAAAACAACGGCAACGTTGCATGCAAAATGGGCGCATTTGGGCTATAAATCGGGGTGTTAAGTTTTTTATTTTGGGCGCAAATGTCCATAACCCTCGGGGCACAAACGGGCTGCTCTTGGGCGCAAATAGGCTACAGCCAATATTAGAATAATTGTTCAACAAAAATATAAGCGTCGAACATAACAAAACCTTCTGAATATTTTTATTCTTTCTAAAAATATTCAAATAAAAGCAGCTGCAGCATTCCAGTATTAGTAGACTTCCATCAACGTGAAATTTGGACTGGTTGGAGCATAATATATAATATAATAATAAATAATAAATATAGTATATTATGATTAATATACATCATTATAATCTAAAATTAAAATTAACGTAACCAAGACTTTCTGAACTGAAAGAAAAAAATTCCCAAGAGAAATCACACTGTGATGATCGTGGAGCAAAATAAACAAAGAAATATAAAAACAATCTAAATATATAATATTATTGTACTATCAAATTACAAATAAATACTGCTGCGACAGTAAAAATGTTTGCGAATTTCGTCCACGCGCTCCGGCGACCGTGCCGCTTGTCGATCACAATAAGTCAAGGTCGAAGTTTAGTGTCAAGATGACAAGATTGAAGAACTGGTGAATGCAATATTATGTAAGTATAAATATGCACTACGCAGTACCTACGTATATAAACCTATTTTTACAAAGTGATTTATCAAACACGCTCATCCCATCTTTTCTTTTATATTATTTTACATAATGAATTTATTCAAATCCTAATTTTTGGGATTCCAAATAATTATATTAATTAAATATAGGTACTCGAGGACAATATTTTTAATTACATATATATTATACCATTTAAGTAGTGTCCTGTGTCAATATAAACTTACTTATTATTCCAAATAAAAACTTTTTTTCTGTAAATTGCTAAGCAGATACTTTTTTTAAAATGTTGATTTATTTTAAATTAAAATTCAAACAAGTGATTTATGAGTTTTTTTTAATGTTTCTACCGAGGATAATGTATAGTCCTTAAAAATGGTTTTACAAAAATAAAAAATATAAGCAACATCGAATCTACTAGCTGTTTGTTATACTTGGGTAATGTTTACAAGTTATAAAATGTTTTTAAATTAATATTAATTACTAATTTACTATAATTTTTAAATCATCATCATGTCTTCCATATCTTAAACACATATAATAATGGGCGGTTTTCATTTGGGCGAATGACCCAAAATAATATATCGTTTGGGCGAATTTATACATATCATTTGGGCGAAATTTACACGGGACTCTAATTTATTCAATATATCGTTTGGGCGAGTTGTAAATATATTTTTATAAAAATGAATTTTTAGAGACTTAGGACTCTCAGCTAACTCTAATTGATATGGTAAAAAATGCATTGTATTGTTATTATCTTAACTAAATTTTTTTTATTAGCATGGTATCTCATATGCCCATTTGTTTAATAAAATTTATTATATTCTTATATAAATATTATCATAATAATATATTGTATTAAAAATCCTAATTAATTATAATAATTAACAATTAGCATGATATCTCATGCCCATTTTTTTAATGTAATCGATTATTGTTAATGTTCTGGTTTGATATTCTTCCCATGATTTTAATGTATAGTTTTGTTTTTCTATATTATTTTTACGTACCTAAAATAGATTTTTTGTGTTGATAGAATTAATTTTTATAAAGTTATAATTTATAAATAGTTATCACCAATCAGCCGAAACGATATAATAATAATATTGAGTTGAATACATTGTATAGTAAATACGAATATAAAAATTATTGTATAGGTAAGTATGCTACTTCCCTATTATTCCCTGTATTATATATCCTTATATAATTCATAAATTAATTCGCCTAAACGATCAGTTAATTTCTCGCCCAAATGATATCTACTCTACTCAGGTAAATTTTGGGTTATTCGCCCAAATGAATGACGCCCATAATAATTAATAATGGATCAATATTATCATTTATAAGTTAAATGATTCAAAAACTAAGTAATTTAAACTAATATGTACTATTATGTCAATATTTCCAACAAAAAAACATTTGTTTAGGAATTTAGGTACAAGAAAAAGGGCGGTTCTCATTTAGAAAAGAAGTTAGTATTGCCTTTGTCATTATACTTAAATGATATAAAAAATAACTAAAATCACAATCATCGAATAGGTATATTTAAAAATTTCTGCAAAAATCAGGATTTAAATAAATTTATTACTAAAGGAAAAAGTAGGGGAAGGATACTTTGTGAATTACGCCACCCGTATAGATGGTATAAAAATACCATACGATAGAACTTGATAATAATCAACGTAGTGCATATCTATATAATATCGAAAAGATTTTACAGGTCAAGGGGTTGACATACCTAATGGCTAATAATAATATTATCACCTGCACATCAGTTAAAAAATAATCAATCATATATTATAGCATCAATGCATCATTGACATCCGACGGTAGGTCGATTTTCTAACGAGACATTTATCCGTAAAATATGTAGGTATTATAAATTTATAACACATTATACTGAATACATAACTTATTTTTAGCCTTCTATAGACCCTACATGACTGTAGAAAAGATTCCTGGATAACGAGGAACTATATTCATTAGGATGGAGGGTTACTTTACCATATAGCTACATCAAAAGTCAGCAAATACAGATCAATTACAATTTTTATCTATAAACATTTTTACTTGTCGATTTTAACTACGGAAAAAGTTATTTTATATTATATTTAGTTTTTGAATCATTTTAGATGTTAAGAAATATATTGTATGGTGGTTGGTGTTAAGTAGATTATAAATTAATTATAAATGATTTAATTTTCTTTAGATTTATCATGAAAATAAAAATATATATAAAGCTAAAAATCAATTAATTTGTAATTGATTATTTAAAGTTTTCTGAATTACTTTTAATATACCAACTTGTTTTATCTATATATCAAATATTTAAAAAAAATATCACTACTGCATATAAAAAACCTATTTAAAAAGTTGTATAATTATGTATGTATAGATAGTATTTCTGACTTTAGTGCTTATTACCCAAATATACTAATAGAGACTATGCTATAATATTTTTTTTTAATTATACTTAAAAATAAAAAAATTAAAAACCATATAAACTGTATAATAATGCAAAAAAAAAATTCCTACTTATAAACTAACCTACATAATGATAAAATGTATTTACTTATAAGTTATAATATAGCATAATATATACTTCTAAATAGGTATACGCATCAATTTCTCAACTAATTAATTGTATTTTGTATATAACTATATTATAATCGTAAAGAAATGTTGAAAAAAATTGTTTACTAAGTACATTTTACACTACTTACTAAGTGATTTCCAATAACTTGGAATTTGTATTAAACAATTTTTTACCACATCTTCTCCCTCCCATCAATCAACTCTTTATATTTGATATACAGTACTATGGTGTAATATACGCTTGTTATATTATTTTGCGAAAGTCGGAAAAAAGAAGACTGTCAATGACTGTGATCACGGTTGTAAGTGAATGTTGGCATTCACTTGGTAGGTTTTCGAACCGGTGCGTATCTGATCAATTTAGACATTCTTTAAAATTTAATCACGTTTTCCGCGTGCGAAAAAAAAACCAAAAATACAATGACAATAATATTTTATTAAATGTGTTGTGAAAAAAAAACTAAAAAAGTCACGACACATTTATAATATATTTATATATTAAGTTTATATATATGTACCTACTATTAGTTATTACAACACTATTATACCTATCTACTTATATACTTATTGTAATCCGACTATGTGACTATATATAATATTATTTTAATATTTTTTGGATCGCGCGCCGTGTGGTACTGCTGTGCAATGTGCAGTATAATTATATAATTATTATAATAGGCACGCATTGTTATAATCGTGTCAGTGATGTTTATTATTCGCATGACACGATGTTGTATTGGTGTATGGGATATATATACTATATATATAAGTACCTACGCAAAAATGTTTACACCGCACACACTTCATACGTCACACCTGATATATTATAGTTGCTGCAGTTTGGGTCATGGTTTTAAAATTATGTACTGCTGTCGTGGAATACCTATGTATACATTATGTAGTTAGTACGACCAATGGCGTGTGATGTATACGATGTTGGACTGTTATTTTGTTATGTATTATTATACCTATACTATAACAAAAATGTGTTGTCACCATGGTTCAGATCGATTCATGATTATATCGCATATTCGTATTCGTTAGATACATAATATAGATACAAGTATACTATTATTTGTTAAGTACTAGCTATAGTTATACTGATTTCGAAATGCTTAAAATTAGGTAGGCACTAAGTGCTTGATAATTTTAGGTAATAATCTTTATATAGGTTCGTTCATCATTATATATTAATATCATCATGTCTGCTGGTAGACCAAAAAAAATTTTCAATATACGTTCAGGCAATTCAGCCATTTTTCTTATATGGTGCAGGTACCTATACCGGTAATCTGTGTATACTCGAAAAGTAAGCATTTTACTTGGGAAAAAATAATTTCTTAACAAGTGACTTCTTTTTTTCGTGTGATTGTATCTATCACGAATAAAGCTAGGACTACAGAAGTATAACTTCAACCTCAATAATTACATCATTCATCATGTAATTATATGAAAAATTTATACAAAATTATCATAAAAATATAGAATAATAATACATATACACATGGTCATACTCAGGGCGGTTTTCTAGGGTCATATGTATGAAGCCCGACCCTAAACCTTATTTTTAAGGGACCTGAGCCTAAAATAAATCAGGCCAAACCCTAAAAAAGGGTGCTCGAAAGATTTAGTTTTCACGGGGCCTGAAAAAGCTGAATTCGGCCATACAGGTACAATATACATTCATAGGTGTCAACGCCAAAGTGACTGAAGCTTATATGACTAAATCTAAAATATATATTATATTTATAAAATAAATGACACATAGTCTCAAAAATTTAAAACCTAATACCCAATAGGCAATAAGTATTTAGATATATTGACATCTGTATATTTTTATACTTTAACTGCCATCATTCGATGAATGACATTGAAATTTTTGAATTACCTTTTTTTTGTCAATACACTTAATCATGTTTTGTACGTAAAATAAATCTGTTTTGAAAAGTGTTGATGTTTCCATAAGGGCATATGACATTAATTATCTGCAATAATGCCATAATGGATATAGGTACTTGCTAACACCATGAATAGGTACCCAACATTTAAAGTACTATAACTTCAGAATCCTACAACAGGTCTTAGCACGCAGATTAAAATATCATGCAGGTACTTACTCATATGACGTCTATGTCATCTTATAATTGATTAACATAATTAATAATTATGTTACATTTTTTATTTTTAAAGGAGCTAGCCGAGCATCCTACGTATTCAATACCTACGTGGCTACGTATAATAACAGGTTTCACATTAATACTTAATTTAATTGTTAATACGTATAACATAACGTAAATACCTCAATAATACTATTTATTTATCATATCATCTAGGAAGTAAACTTTCAATAAAATAAATGTTTTTTATTTTATTTTATTTTTATACACTTATACAAGATCAGAAATAATGTAATGAATTATGGAAAACCTTATTATTTGATAAGATAATGGAACGAGCTCGATTTAATTGTTCTGCAGTTATTAAAATAATAGATGCCTAATAAGTAATAAATAATTTACCATAAAAATTACTATCGACTTATTCAAACAAAATACAAACGTTTTTAAGTTAATTTGCTTATAATATTATTAATTATTATTGTAAGTACTTGGTTGTATAGACATGTAGTTATTGTGTAATACACAATGTGTATAATATATTATCATTTTTATCTTAAATAGTTGGCATAAAAAACTTTTTCTTCATAAAGGTACTTATTTATAAAACTATTAAAAATCAACTCTGCGACAAAAAGTTACCATGTAAATTTTAAACTTTATAGCCAAAAAATTAATAAAATTATATACTTATTATTATACTATAATAATTATAGGTAGTAGTATTATAATTATGGTATATTTATATTTTAATTGAACTCTACACGCGCTTATAATGAAGATCAATTTCATAGTTCTGAAAAAATAACCTACACGATTAAATTACAGGTTTAGAAAGTGAGGTTATATAGATGAGACTATATAATAGAGTGCATAAACGATCAATATTGAATGTGAATATGTGATCACTAGGTACGGATTAGACTACGATGAGGTCATCATATTATATTATTCTGTATACTTATGAATATATGATATAATTTACATCAAACAAGGAGAAAAGTACTAGGAAATGTCAAATGACTAATGAGTAGTAGTACTACCTACAACGAGAATTTTATGTCTTAACATAGAGGCATTATAAAGCAATACGAAACCCCTGTAATAAATTATACAGATAATAATATTTTCAAGGAAATGTGCCATCTAATTAGTAAAATCCTCAGGGATATTCGAAACAACCTAGAAGAATATAAATTATATTAGATAGATATATTATTATTTATTATGTACACATAACATTGAATTATATATTAAATTAAAATAAGTAAATAGTATAATCTATTTAATATTATTAATATTGTATATATATATATATATATATATATATTAAAACGATAAGATATGCTGTTATAAATAATGCCAATTGACAATATTATATATTTATGTCATAAACTTCTGTTTTCAAAGTGGAATGGATACAAATTCCTGTAGAAGGAAAGTCCTTAATATTATTCAAAAAAAGTAGCAATAAGGATAATGGGTGTAGGGTATATATATATTAAATATAAACAGATATTAAATTATTAAATTTTAATCATAAAATATATAGCTACTAATTTAAATATATAAAAAGTAAATGTGACTAACTGACTGATCTAAACAGCTCAAACCAATGAATGGATCGGGCTGAAATTTGGCACACAGTTAGCTATAACTCAAGCATCCACTAAGAAAAGATTTTTAAAATACCAACCCCTAAAAAGATAAAATATCCTATTCAGGGCTGGACTGGGAGGGTACCGGCCTACTATTTTAGGAAAGCAAGCGGCCCACAATCAAGCCCGGATTAGGGGGGCACGGTCCCGGGGCCCATTGATTTTAAGGGCCCATCTTTATTTGTAAAATATATGTTTTTAATACATTTAAAATAGTTAAAAAATTTTTATTTTTTTTTTATGTTCTTAATTATATATCACGAAAAATTACTAAATGATAATAAATATTACAATGATATTCTAATAATTGATAACGTATATAATATATATGGTAATAATATCTTTGATATTAGGTATTCCTGATCTATTCGCATGAGGTATCCATATAATTTATATATTGATTGATTTTATTGAAGCAATTCAAAAATTTGTTAAAGAAAAAGCAAGAAAAAATTTAAACTATTATTCTTTTTAGCTAAAAAAAACAGTGTTTTCTATATGTATATAATATTTCAATATGTGTACAATAAATTAATACATAATATTATTTTTTGTTTTGTACAAAAATAAACAATAATACTAGTACCTATACAGTCTTTAAAATGTAGTGTTGTTAAAATTATTTGAAGGTAAAGTTGAAAGGACGCCCGCTAAGTGTATGGTGTCCTGGGGCCCAATCTAACCTTAACCGGGCTTGCCCATAATGTGTTATTTCTGGAATTTTTAAATGTATTTGTTTTACGAAATTGATATTTGGTAAGATTTAAAGGGGTTAGAGCCTAGAGTGAGGCACTTTCTAGTTTCTTATAAACTTTATATTCAACAACCATGATTAATTATGTGATGTTATCCATAATCCATGTCCCATGATACTAGAAAAAATAAATATTATGCACGCCTTTCTCACGCTGAAAATATATAATATGCATTAAGCACGGTAAATACTAGATTTACTGCCAAAAAGTTGATTCAGACTAGATTTCAGTATAATATAATTTATAATACCTATACATAGGTAAAATAATCGTGCATTGAGAACATTTAAAAAATATAATTAGGTACCAAGGTGCTATACAAACAGATAATCTGGTCACTATTCTGTAATCTCAGTAAAGATTTTTTTTTCTTTCATCGCCGCGGCCTACTGTGCTGTAGCACAGTAGCACAGTGGGCCAGTCCGGCCCTGATCCTATTGTATGGAAAAAATATAATCTAACCCAAGCAATGTTGTACAATACATCTAGTATGTAATTAGTATAGTATATAACAGAGTCAAGTGCCAAGTTTTCCCAATCAAAGTTTTCACGTGACCAAAGGAAATTATATTTTCTAAGAATAAAAATAAAGTTACAGATTTATTTTATATTATTTTATTAAGTGAAGGCACACAATTCTTTTGTAATTATATTTTTAAAATGTATATAATTTGTTTCTTTACAACACTTATAATCAAAACTTTATAAATAGTATAATTTTTAATAATTTCCAATTTTTTCCCGTGTAATTGAAATTTTATCATCGTGCCACACGTGTTTGGCACGTGTGCCGTAGTTCGTCACTCTTGCTATATAGGTATACGGTATACCTGATCCTGACTCACGTTTTATTTCTTAACATTTTATTTCAATAACAAATTTGTTTTAACTATTTTAATTTCAATGGGTTATGGGTATAGGTTCTAGTTTTCTTGGATTTTTTACCAATACAAATTTACAAATTATACATATAACTATATGAATATATGAGATATGAAATGAATACAATTAATATTAATAAGATCATAAAGTGTAAAAAATATTCTTCAGGTAGATACCTAATACTTGAGAATCTAAAAATATGTTCGACACGCGTGTAAATACATTTTAAACTATACGTAGGCAATAGACATATTATACATTTTAGCTTGTAGTACGCAATTTTAAAGTATTTTAATGAAATACAAGTGCACTTTATAAGGTAGGTAGAATTGGTAGATACTAGATACTTTTAAAGTAAATATGAAACAATCAATGAGATAAGATAAAAAGTTTAAAATAAAAATATAAAATTGTCTTTGAACTTTAAATACCTATATATCTATAGTAGGTTATTTTAACGTATTTAATTACCTACATATAAACATATTTTGAAAAGTATTTAAATATATAATACGTATTAGAAATTTGAATATTCAGTAAAATAAAATATTCAAGTATAAATACAAATTATTTAAAAAAGTAATTATAGGTACCTAGATACTTTCAAATACTTTAGACTTATTTTCCTTTATAAATCAACTGATTCAATATTTTTTACCATTTTCATACATAACAATATAAAATTATAATTGTATAGAAAATTTTCCCCCAATTATTTGGTATACCGTATAACTATAATTTATACTCCTTTATTATTTTTTTCTAACAAAGTATTTGAATTTAATATTGTCAGTTCAATTGGGTATAAGTTGCATAAAAAAATTAAAATAGGAAATATATAAACTAAACTAAAAAAGTATAGGTACCTACCTATTTAAATATTAGTATATAATTTTAATTACAGATACTCGTACTTTGAGAAAACATTTAAAATATTTTGTTCGAGTATTTTTTTTTCAGAACCTATGGACCCATTTTTTAATTTAAAAATAATAAAATAAATTTATATTTATTCTTTTAATAATAATGAATTGCTACAATTTTAATATTGGCCATCACAAAGTACATAGTTACAATTTCAAAATTGGGTATAAATGGTATAATATAAAAATATGTAGGTATAACTAAGTGTTTACGTTATTCATTTCCAAATAAATTAGGTGTGGTGAGTAATAACGACTTTGTTAATACTGAAATCGATTGACACATATAAGCTATTGTGAAAACTAAAATGAATAATTATTAGTTTTACGGAATGGTCAAATAGAGAACTATTCGGATATTACCTTTTTTAACCCAAACACAATTATACAATTTTAATTTAGATAAAATAGTGTAGTTAGACAAATTTCCACGTAACTTTTGCGTATAGTATTATTATTTTTTTTTGTGAAAACTAAGAAGCTAATATTAATAATTTAAATAATAACACAAATTAATGACAAAATAAAAATGTTGAATAATTTCTAATTTTTAGTACATGTATTATGTAGAATGAAACTACTAAACTAGGTTCTAGAGATCAAAAATCAAAATGTATATAATTTACATAATTAACTATTAAGTATAGGTACTAGGTAGGTAGGTACCTACCAGTGATGACTAATGAACATTAACAGATAACAGTTACTTGTTGTTATACTGTTATATTATGGTAAATGGTAACAGTGCTTTAGTTAACAGTACCTACATAAGAAATGTTCATGTCATAAATCATAATTTAAATTGATCGTTTTAAATCCCTTGACCAATCATACATGCAATTTGTGTCAAAATGAATATACATATTATATTGTTTTTTAAGATAATTTGATGTAAGTAGGCTACACTTGCAATTAAATCCCCTCTCGAGTGTAGTGATTGCAAATACCAATAGGCAATAACCAAAGTAAAATATGTATGAAAAACTATTGAAATGTGTAATAACATTTAAAAAAAAAAAAATTAATTGTAATTTATTATGTTGACTTATTGCAATATTTTTAAATTACATGGTAACTATTGAAAATATATATGTAGTTAGTCTTGGAATTTTAAGCAGTCTTTTTAAACTTTTGTATCGACACACAGCTGCTTTCCTCTCTCTAAGTCATCCAAGTGCCTACCTATGACTATCATATGACATCGGTTAATAATCTAAACCCCCCCCCCATTGACTGTTATTCTAAATTGTATTAACAAAATTAATATGAAACATTTTGTGCCCTTAACATCCCCCTCAATCAAAAATCCTAGATTCATCATTGGTAGGAGTACTAATCAAATCATATTTTTTTACTAAAAAAAACATTAAGTACCTATATAATATATGTATATTTATTTTTATTTTAACATTAGTTATAAATATTAGGTACAATAAATGCATATAATATGAATATAAAATGAATATGCACACACGAGGAATACATTTTTAATTTAATACAAGTTATTTGTAGGTAGACTACAAAAATACTTTAAACTCACTTTTTAATAGAATTTTTAATAATAAAAAAAACTAACTACTATCTAATATACACATTACATTTAGCCATTTAGGTATAAAAAATAAAAATAAATGTTCTATAAATCTAAATAAAAGGAAAGTATGTATTACTATACTATAAGGTATTACATAAGTATGATTTAATATTTATGTCTTACATTTTAAAGATGGTTGAAATTTGTTTTAAATAAATTATACTAAATAAAAGTAAAAATTAATTAATCTATTCATTAATTCCAACATATAACTTAATTTTTAAATAATTATTCACTTAGAAACTATCAATAATAAACATTTTAAATATATATAATATATATATTATAAATTGAAGAGAGTAGACACAAATTGACAACAGTTTCAAAACCAAATAAACTTGAAAACATTTCTTGTTATTGGTTTAATTTTAATAAGACTTTCCCAAAATTCATTCTTTTTGCCAATATTGTCTGAGCTTCAATAACCTAAAGAAATGTAATAATAAAACTGTAGAAAAATGTTTGAAAGCATAAGCATAAACATACACCACAAAACTATCAAACTATTATGTATGATTGTAAAATTAAATTAAAATTTTTAATTTTAATTTATAATAACAATAGTTACATAGTATACTTAATAAATATTGTAAGTACTAAGTATTAAGTAGGCTAAAAATGTTTTTAAAATAAAAATATCTGCTGATTTTTAAGTTTTAATAATATTATTACTTTTTTTCTTGGTAAAATTTTTAAAAATGTTCTTTGGAATTTGAGATTTAAGAAAAACGACCTACAATATTCCCACATTGATAGTAAAATGCAACAGTTAGTATCATGAGAGTATCATTGTGTAATAGACTTATAATAACTAATAACTATTACACTATGCAAACATTACACTATTATACAATCATGCAAATGATGCATACATAATTGTATGAGAGGAGATATTATGAAAGTTGTTGTTGATTTATTCTAAATTTAGAAACAATGACCTATAATATATAAATTTTTTGTTAAAAATCAAAAAAATGCACCTACAACTACAATTATCTAAAAATAGAAAAGCTAATAACTGCTTTTACGTCATACTAATTACCAAACTGGCATAAAATTTTATCTGCAATATGCATTATTAAATAAAAAAATATGTGGTAAAAAGCATTCTATCCTTAGTTATAAGTTTGATATATAATGACCATTGACCATGTTTGTATGCATTTTTCTTACTCACATTATTAAATGGTAAGATCTCATGAATTATTGGTTTTATTAATTTATTCTTTAACATTTTAAATAATTCTTCCATGATATAATGAATTTTGTTTGGGTTAGAATCAAACAGCAAACCCAAATGAAGACCACTAACAGTGATATTTTGTTCTATCATTGTTTGAGGGATCAAGTTTTTTGTTTGCCACTTCATAGCTAATGACCTTACAATTTGTAATGTTTCTCCATTAATATAACAACTACCACCTAAAATAAAAAATATATTTATGAAATATAAATAATAAAAATAAATTATTAGTTTTTAAATTCGCCAAACATACTTATTAATCTATAGTTCTATTATTTATACAGTATACACTCAATAAGTAAATTAATAAATATTAGTGATCAGATCAGTTTCCTATTCCGATTAAAATTTCCTATTGCCAAGTAAACTTACTACACAAAGTATATCTTATATTGCAGGCTACAGCTATTTAGGTTGTGACTCGTGTCACTTTATTTGGTATAAAGTTTATATTATTTTAATTATAGTAACCTACCAATGATAACTAAACGACCACAAGGCTTAAGTAATTTTTGACTAATCTCAATATTTGGTCCACCAATACTATCTATAATTAAGTCATAACCCTGTGGTGATACATTTTTAGCCAGTGTCTCATAGCTTTCATGGTGTAGCACATGAGAAACTCCATTTTCTTTTAGTTGTTCATGTTTGGATGCTGAAGCGGTTCCAACAACAACTACATCTTTCACAGTTTTTGCTAATTGAGTTGCAGCACACCCAACACCTCCTATAAAATGAAAATCATATTTAAAATTCATAATAATAAAATATAAGTAAGTACTCTTCTTTATATACAATATTATATATACATATAGAAATGCCTTTTTTTTAAATCCTTAATACCCGCAATTGAATGTATAAGAACTGTATCTCCAGGTTGTATATTGCCCATGGTAAAAATACTCAAGTATGCAGTCAAATAATTTGCTGGTAGAGCAACAGCATCTTGATCACTAACACCCTCCGGAACTAAAAAACAATTATTTTCTGGGACTATAACCTTTTCTCCAAATAGTCCTCCTGTCCAAACATAACATACTACTCGGTCTCCATACTGTATAAAAAGTCAATAAGAAATGAATCTCATTAAAATAAAGTTTAAAGTTGCAGCCAAGATTGTAGAATATTATTAATGTAAGTTTGATTTGAAGTTATTGGTTTAAGACAACATATTTAAACAACAATAATTATTATTTTATTTTACTTTTTTAGCGATTAAATATCTTTACAATTTGGATTAATAAATACAATTAGTGAAAAGACTGACATTTACAGTTATCTACTACACAGGATGACATGATCGAAGGGGAATAATAGCAACGAATAACTATAATATTTTATTACATGAAAATTTTTCACTTCATTTCCAATAGCTTCTATTGTGCCATAACATTCTGCTCCAAGCACACGTGGAGTTTTTAGCTGGCGTAGAAAACCTTGTCTAGTATATATATCACTAAAGTTGACACCGCATAATTGAACTTTAACACACACACTTGTTGATCCTAAAAATTCAAGTGGCCAACATCTTGTCTAAAATAAATTGGATTTAAAATATATAAATAATATATTATCAAATAAATTTCATAATTTATTTTACATTATCTTAGATAGATATAATATAAATTTTAAACTTCAACTTGAATAATAACCAAAATAGTATTATATTTGAATCTAAGGGTAGAAATATGTACTAAATTAATTATAATATAAAATTAATATAACTAACTAAGTACCTACCAACCAATTATTAAATAATTTTCATATAGAAGTATATAGGTAATAGTTAAAGTAGGCAAGTACCTACCAGCTAGTATTTAAGTAAACGTAGTAGATACCTACAAATAACTTAGGCACCTATACTATCTATAGTATTCATAAATTATACTTACTTTTATTTTATCATACCCGCCATAACCTTCCAACACAATACATTTAACCTGTTCAGTCTGTTTACTCTGTTTGACATTATTCATTTTTTAATGTTTTTACAATATTTAATTTTTAATACTTTATAGTTTATACAAATTACAACGGCCAGTGTCAGCTGGTATATTCCTATAATATTATCAAATTATCTTATATTTTTATCCAAAAAGATAAAAATCATACACATGGTTTTTCTATAGTCCTATAAACATATTATGACATTCGATGATTCTTCGAACAATATTGATTAGGTATGATTATTTGAATTGATATTTGATATTCGATAGTTTATAAATTTATAATTCAAATTTCAAACCAAACCAAAGGCCGTGGTTTATGCTATTGCCTATTACTATTATGAATTTATGAATATTATAATGAGGCAAAAAACATGGCTGACGGCTGTAAATAGATGCATTATGCATAGAGCCCTGACAAGTAACTGTTGAATAATCAAACAGGTTAGGATACGTAAGATACGTTAATAAGTATAAGGTACTTACCTTACATTTATATTTTATTATGAATTACGATTTTGCTGAAATTCAGTGTGTATAAATTATCTGAATATATTTAACGTTTAATAAAATTTGAATTTTCTTATAAATTGTAATTAAAGAATCGTATTTTATGTTTACAAATAAACATACATCTACTAACGATCTTCTATAGTTCTCTACATCGTGCATCTACTTAACCCCTACAGTTATTTAATACTTTTCTTCTATAAAGGTGTTTTAATTGTTTTATATACCCACCTATTTGTTTAGTTATTTCTACTTTGAGCTCAAATGTCCCACAAAACTTCAAAATAAGCGTGTATTAATTATACACTAAACAATTCACTTAATATAGGTACAGTCATAGTATAAGGAATAATTATTATTCCTTATACTATGGATACAGGGTGATTTTTCTTCTATACACTACATAGGTACACCATACACTACTCAGTGGCGTGCTCAGGTTTTTTGAAAGGGAGGGGGATATTCATTTTTGACTTGTAGACCCTAAATTTTTTTTCATGTAGATAATGTCTATTATATCATTACAAAAAATCCAAAGGGGAAGGATATGACACCCTGATCATCCCCGTGAGCACGTCACTATCATTACTCATTATTTTCAAAAAAATTAACATTTTTTTAATATAATTTAGTCAAAATAAAACATTTTTACTTTTTTGAACGACAAAATACATTTTTAAATTCATATTCTGAAGCAGAATATTTTTTGTGGAGTACTTCGAAACATAAAAATCTAACTTTAGATGAGTATTTTAAAAGTATTTAAAATAGGTACCTATAGTTAATCAGAGTGGAGTGGTATGGAGATCCTGGGATAGGTACTTCACAAAATGTTAGCCTACTACTCCTCTCCTATAAACCTTAAATACCTAGATACTTACTACTTATAACTCATAAACTACTCATCAGAATTTTGGCTCGTGATAAATGAATATTCACTATTCACTAATCCCGGGTAAAAGAAAAATTAAGAACTGATTAGTTTTCCTGCGCAGATTTTTTTCATATTCTATCGTTGAATAAATATATAAGTACCTAATTGCTAATACTTACCTACTAATTAGTAATAAGCGTCAATTAATTAAACGTTAACGTAAAATGGTATGTATTATACACGCGTAACATAGTTAAAAATTGTTTTGCGCGGGACAATTTTACTCCCTCGATATTTATATCAAAATTACCAAAATTTTAAATTACATTGAGAAAAACTTTACCTGTGTCGTAGCGTTTTAATTTTTTTGATAACATGAATGCAATTAAAGTTATCGGTTTGAGAGCTTTAGGTTTTGTTCATTTAATTATTAAAAATTATTGGTTACCACTATTAAAAAAATTATAACGCTACAACACAGGCAGTGGCGGCTATCCTATGGTCTATGTGTTGCTTGAGAAACACATGCAAAATTATCAAAAATTGTAAAAATATATGACCCACTGATTGAATATTGGGGATTTGTATTTTATAACTAATATTTGTAGGTTGTGGTGGGTGGTAGGTCATCAGAAATATTTTCAGCAACACATATTTTTTTGAGGATATCCGCCACTGAACACAGGTAAAGTTCTTCTCAATGCGATTAAAAATGTTGGTAATTTTGACAATATCGAGGGAGTAAAATTGTCCCGCGCAAAACAGTTTTTAACTATGTTATGAGTGTATAAGACAGAGACAACACATGCGGGTATAGCGTCCTCTTAAAATAATATATTAATACTATAATATAGTTATAATAATTAATAATTATAGTTTAATTTAATATAATATAGTATATATCACAATATTAATTAATTATTTAAATATACAACAAAATTATTTCAGAATCTATATAAGATGTATATATAATTATAATTTACAATAAATATGGAACAGGTGACTGTCTTCAATTATTAATACATTACATTTACATCAAATTAGACTTTTTAAATTTTATTTTATGCCTCAGTAAATATACACATATTATTATGAATATTACTTTTGAGATTTTTAAAATATGTAAGTTTGAACACATAATTGCAAATAATCATATACAAATTAAAATTATATTTACGTAAGTACTAAAGTAGTATCATAATTAATAGGTATTTTACAAGATTCAAAAACATATATGCTAATAGTCCAAAGTCATTTATTAGTGTTGTATTTGTTTCTTCACAAATTACTTTCAAATTAGCACATCTATTCTGAAAAAAAAGAACAAAATAATTAAATAGTCAATAAATAAGCATTTAAAATAATTTTGTATATATTTTTAGATAATGCAGTATTTGCACTGAGTTTATACAAAAAGTCCATGAAAAAATATTTTAAGCAAAATGTATTAGAAACTTAGTATATTCATTTAATACCTATGTAAGTTTATAATTAATTTTATGTTCCATGTTTGGTTACATCGTTACATGAAAAAATTAATTTATAGACCAATAACGGCCCACAGGCCACTTCTTTAAAGGACCATTAAATCAGATACTCAATATGACTCGTTAAATGTTGAGTGATTATTCATGCAACCCGGCATCATTATGTTGTTTTATAAAGGAACATTTAAAATAAAAATATATAGAACTTTTTGGAATTAAAGTATTTTATTATTAACCTGGTATAGATTGTATACAAAGAAATGATAAATATACGACAAACAACAATTGTAAAAGCTAGAATAACATATTTAAGTACATGCAAGCGCGGACTGGCTGGGATGCTACAGCATCCCTTGCCCTAAAATATATTTTTATTTTTTATCATACAACTGAAGAATTTAAAGTAATTTAATATTATACTATTTGAATGTTTGTTGTAACTTAATATATATTTACGTTTTTTTACGTATTTTCAATACTTTATTTAAACAAAATAAAATATTTTAATATTTTATATATAACTTACATATTTTAAATTTGCCCTTAAAATTATGTAGCATCCCGTGCCCTTTTTTACCAGTCCGCGCCTGAGTACATGGTAAAGATTGTAATTTAGCAAATTTTGTTCAATATGTATTAATTAAGTTCCAAATAGATATATTTGTAACAATATGTCCCAAAAATCCCATATACTCAAAGAACCTTAGTGGAAAAACAATGTATTTAATTCAACTAAAAGAAATAAAAAATTAATCAAGTTAATTATACTTAGATTATAACATTCTTAACTTAAAGGTAGATATTTTTAATAATTTTCATGAACAATTTGGCATTATAATAGTGTTTAATTTCAATTTATTTTTATTTAGTTAATGAAATTATTAATTTCAAAAATATCAAAAACTTAACCAGCTAGAATCAATTATATTACTAAATTACTAGCTAGCTTTTTATAATTGGCTTTAAAATATGGCTATTTTGAAAGTTTAAAAAAAAAAATATATTTTTGTTTGATATTGTATTAGATAAAATTGTAATTTTTTCTATACATTTCTCTAGATGAGACCTCATTAAAAAATATGATTTGCTACAAAGACCCTGGGACATTGGGACTATCTATTATTTCAGTTAATTTGTAAACAAAGTGATTAAAATATAATTTATTTAAGTTATTTTTCTTGAACTTTTTTATCACTTACAAAAGTAGAATTTTAAAATATTCATCCTTTATTCTGTATACTTTTTATATTATTACGACATATTATATGATCCTCACCCAAGAAAATATAATATTTTAGATTTTTCTCAAAATGGCTTGAACATCAGATGGTGCTAAATCAAAAGGTGTTAATTTTTCTTTATTTAGGAGGGTACTATCAGCTCCACTTTTAATCAATAATCCAGCTTCTTGTATACGTCCCTCTTCACAAGCTAAATGGCTAAAAAATAAATTAAATATTTAAACTTTGTATTATTAACCATAGAAATTGAAAAATTTTTATTTTTTACAGTGGTGTATTTCCATAGCTGTCTTTAGCATCTACATGTACATCACAATCCAATAAAATTTTTAACACTGCTGTGTTTCCTTTTGAAGCACATCTATGTAATGGTGTTGCTCCTCTATTATCAGCTATATTAACATCTGCACCTTTTGATACTAAGTATCTGACAATCTAAGTAATTGTATATTATTTATTTGTTTACATATCATAATATATAGGTATATATACTAATAATTTATTTTGAATTTTGAATTTTTACTTACTTCAGTCCATCCTTTTGAAGCTGCATATTGAAGTGCAGAATGACCTTCTTGATTTTTTGCGTTAATATCTACTCCATATTCTATAAGAGTTTTCACTATATCAATACGGCCACCTGATGCTGCCAATATAAGAGGAGTTGTTTGCATCTGAATCAAATAACAATAATTTTAAATTTACCTTTACAAATTATATAATTTATATATTTACATCATCTCGAGAATCTTCTGGTTGACCATTTTCGAGAAGATATCGTACAAGTCTATCATGGCCTCCAAGTGCAGCCCAATGAAGGAGCAAACGATTGTTCTAAATGTGTATAAAAATAAAAAATTGGTTTCATTCATTTAGGTTGTTTCAATAGTTATTAAACAAATTAAAACCTTATTATAGGTAACATTCAAATGATAAATGTATTTTATAAAAGTTTGAAAACTAAAATTATAGTCATCATAATATTACTTACAACATCGACTTCTTTTAACAGCCTCAAATGCTCTTCAACTGCCTTCATAACTTGGTCAACATTACCTTTATGTGCATCTTCAAAAGTTTTTTCCTTTACCTTTTCAAAGTCCATTTTATAATAATCTATTAAAATATTAAATAATAGTGAATTCAAATAACTTCTTTACAACTCAAGCTCAGTTGTTTTTCGTATAGTAGCGTTCGTGCTCAACGTCTTTAGTAGTAATACTAGTATAGTCTCTACAATCTACCGTACTATATAATACAATTGAATTTTTTTTGTTATCTATGAACTGAATACTAAAATTACTATTACGCATAGACTTCTAATAGAATATTATATTAGAAATTAGAATATATTAAGTGTATTTACGAGTATTTTGTATTTATTTTACTCTACAGTCTACAATCTACATGACAATTGAAATAATATTGGAAGTATTGTCTAATCACTAATGGTATAAAATAGATTGTGGAACAGACATTTTTTGGAACAAAAGGACCAAAAGATAGTGATCCATAATCCATATCCGTGATATTCATGCGTGCGGTTTTTTATCGTTCAAACCTTATCAATTATTAATCATTGTCCATTGACTAGCCGTGAGCCGAGGGCGAATGGCGATCACTCCACTGGCTCTTCTGCTGTTCATTAATCATTTAAACACGTGATGTGTTCAAAATTATTTATTAGTTATTCTTCAAATTTAAAATCCCAAGATATGAGTGACCGAAAACAGTAGGTGCGATTCAGTACGAGCGAGGAGTGGTATAATTGTTCATTTATATCCCTGGTAAGTACATTGGTTTTTAAATTTTAAATTTTCTACGCTTTTAAATGTGTCTATAGCTTGATAATAATAATAATAAAAAAAAAACCCGCTTAAATTAAATTAAATATATATATGTGTACATACAATGGAAGTTTTTTAAGTTAATTAAATATATGCCTGACACTGTCCCCAAGTTCATTATTTGTTCTCATTTGTTGCCAGAAACTACCGGTCGCGCCATGGTAGTCCAGAAGAAAGAAAACGTATTCAACACACTCAACGAATGTGAAGTGGAAGATATCACTTTAGAGTTTTTCTACAAACCTCATACCATAACTCTATTGATATTGTCAATCGTTGGTGTAATTTTTATGTCCTTCATTCGAGATGATAAATTGATTGATAGCAACATATGTGCTGGAATCTGGTGCGTTATATTTTTTCTGCTACTTGTATCTCTATTGGCATTCCCAAATGGTCCTTTTGTGAGACCTCACCCAGCTGTCTGGCGGATGGTATTCGGACTTAGTGTTCTATATTCGTTAACATTGCTGTTTTTATTATTTCAAAAATATGAAACGATCAAAGGAATGATATTATGGCTTGATCCTAATCTAAAAGATTTCAGAATTGATATGGATAAAGAATATGGTGTTAATTGTTCAGATATTACTGTGGAAAAGTTTTGGGCACATTTGGATGTATTTGCTGCTGGTCACTTTTTTGGTTGGGTATCGAAAGCAGTACTAGTGAGACATTATGGAATATTGTGGTCAATGAGCATGATGTGGGAATTCACTGAAGTGATGTTTTCTCATTTATTGCCAAATTTTAAGGAATGTTGGTGGGATGCTTGGATTTTAGATGTCCTACTTTGCAATGGATTTGGTATATGGGTTGGGATGAGAATTTGTAAAATGTTAGAAATGAGAGACTATAATTGGCCTGGTATTAAAGAAATTGATACAACTAAAGGTAAAATCAAGCGAGCTGCATTACAATTTACACCAGCTAGTTGGACACAAGTTCGGTGGCTAGATCCAAATTCATCATACATGCGCTTTTTTTCTGTGTGCCAAATGGTAATTATGTGGCAAGTATCCGAACTAAATACATTCTTCTTGAAGCACATATTTGAAATGCCACCATCACATCCACTAGTTGTTGGCAGACTTTTCTTTCTAAGTATCGTTGTTGCACCATCTACTCGACAATATTACACATATGTGACAGATCGTAATTGTAAAAGACTTGGGACACAGTGTTGGGTCTATGCAGTCATAATGGTCACAGAGTCACTGTTGTGTATAAAGAATGGAAAAGAACTATTTCAGCAGACTGAAATTTTTAATATATCAGTATGGTTGATTATCATGCTATTTTTCTCCGTTGTCAGTGTTTTGGGCTTTTGGCAGGCTGATTGGTTAACGGGGAAAAAATTAGATGCAGAAGTTGTTTCAAACACAATTTCAAATGATAGCAATGTTGAAGAAGACTACACAACCAGCAAAAGCAAAACACATTAAGTTTAATTGTCCAAGTAGCGTTGATTAGTAGATGCCAAATATTACATAAATACCTATTAGAATCATTAAATGACATTACAAATTGTTAACGTGATGTATGTGACCTATTCCCTAAAATAATTATTTTGGTATTCATTTATTTAAAAATGGGACATGTATATTACCTTTATGAGTTCTTTACTATCAGATCTTGTATTGTTATTAGTTATTGTAATAACCTTATGATAAAAGACTTATTTAAGCCTAGTCACCTTATGTGTATTTGTTATTACCTATTTTAAATCATTTTTCTTTAAAATGCTATGGTTATTTATTGTGATAAAAATATCAAGTACTGAAATTGTAATATTGTGTGTTTAGTGCATAAATAAGTTATTCGAACTACTCATTTGTATTTTTTTTTTTGGTGTGACTGTATTGACTTTTAAATGTTCCATAATATTAAATAAAATCCACTATGAAAATAAATGTCTTGTAGAATAATAATAGTATACATCATTGTAAGTACTAAAATATGTAGGTGTTACACATATTTTATATTTATTTAAATTTTTGCTCATGGTAGTATAATTAGTGTATTAAAGACGAGATATAGTGTCGTGCCATACTATTTAAATCATTATTCTATAGTAATATTTTGTTTGCACTTTAAAAATCTAAATGTAGATTATTTTAAATATTACATTTAAACTTTTAATTGTTTTATTCATTTCTTTACCTTATTTAAATGCCATAAATTCGTCCATGATATTATATAATCAATGACCCAATAATCATAATATCATAAATATCCAGAAACTTAACTTAGAAATAAAAATATTGTATAAAGGTATAATAATTGTTTATTTTATCAGAAATCCAATTTTAAACTACTCTTTTATGAGACATAATTTTTATAATACTCGGATAATCATTTTAAATAGTAAATAAATAACAGTGTATATACATTATACAAACAGTCAGCTATCATACCTTTGAAAATGAAACAATATTGTATTATATTTTTCAAATTATTATCATAATTCATATATATATATATTATATCATATTATGTCAATACTATTACAATTTAATATAAATAGTCAATAAATGATCAGTAATAATTAATGTTTTTATCATCTCATGCTTTATAACTGGATAGTAATTTTGATTAAATTAATTATTCATTTTTAGGTATATATTTATATTTATACATGTTTTAATTAATTGCATCTCTTATTATTTATATTTTTATTGCAGTTCAATCATTTTCATAAATTTAATTATAATAAAAATTAAAAATATAAACATGTAAAATGTTTTAAAGAAAATCGAACCAATGTCAGTACCTATAAGACAATGATAAGTACCTTATCTAGTTTTTTGTTTGGCACCAGTTCTCAAATATTTTGTTTTAAGTTTTATTTTTAAAAGAAAACATATTTTGTTTAGACAATATTTGTATTAATTGTTTTATATTATCTTCTAGTGCTATTATATATTATATATAAATATGTTTGTTTAAATATAACCAATTACCAGCTTATCTTGTATAATATAATATGGCATTTATGAGTAATTTCAACTGAATTTTTATTATACTTAGACAACTAGAATACGTTTAAAATAAACTATATAGTAAATAACATTTTTATTTCATGCATTTTAACTCTTATAATTATATTCAGTATCATCTAAGATTGTGAGGTTCAAGCTAAAATTATGAAGAGCCTTGCCATAAAGTAAACAATTTTTACTGATTATTTTCAAAATTAAATTATACTTAAATGTCTTGATATCAAAACACTGATTCTGATATAATATATAATATAGCATTGCTCTAACTTAATAACAACTCTGGTAGTCTTGTACTTTTGTTAGATTTTTGTGTTTAATTATGTACATTTATATATAATTTATTTAAGGTATTCAATAAGTTACATAAATAAAATATATAATTCGATAACATATTCCACTATTGACTATTGTGGAATACAAATACAAAAATAGGTATATTGTTTTTGTTAATTTATAATCATAATACTACTAGCTATATATTATATTTATTTTTAACTTAGACAATTTAAAAAAAAATTGTGATGTGTAATTTTGTAAGTTTATTTAAACATTCAGAAAATCGTACATCTAAAACTTTAATTATTTCATATTTACATACTACATTATTATGACTTAGACTACAATATTTACAAAAATTATATATTTATATAGGCAATATGTACATTATATCATTATACATATTCATTATTTACAATTTTATTTTACATAATAAAATTTAAATTACATGATAGAATCATATAATGAATTTTTTTTTCAAATAATCAAATATAGTTTACCTAATTATTCTCGAGTTCCGTCATAACTTTTTTTAACCATTCTGTGTAATAAGACACTCGTGTGTACACACCGGGCCTATTTTTTTTTCCGCATCCATCGCCCCAAGATACCACACCTGTCAATATAAACTTTCCTGAAAGAGAAAAAAAATTATGTCACGTTAACTTTTTGTTTAAAAATTAACAATTAGTCTCCCCTTCCCCTTACAATTCTATTTTTTCATTTTGCATCAAACCTATATTATTATTTTGAGTTAAGATTGAGTATTTCTTCCTTATAAATACTTAATGTTTTGATCCTTGGAAAGTTAGAACCTACCATTCACTTGACAGGCCAGCGGTCCTCCAGAATCGCCTCCACAAGCGTCTACTCCGCCTTCTAAACTCCCCGCGCACAACATGCTGTCCAATATGAACTGGTGTCGACCTCCATAAACATCGTCGTGTCGGCAAGTTTCCAAATCCAGCAGGGGTACTGACGCGGCTTGCAAAATTTTAGGCAAACTAGTCATGTCGTCTTCTAAATAAAATATGTAAAGTTTCACAGATATATCAAGACATGCTGTAGAGCCTATATACAACTGATTAACCGTTAAATTATATATATTTTTATATTATATTATGGGACACTTACAGATATTGTCTTACATGGTCGTATTTCTGATGAGAGAGGCGATGAGATTTCGAACTATATTCCGGTATGTCTTTAGTAACTAGGCCATTAGGGAGTTATGATTTTTAAACCCCCACATTTTTGCAACATCTCGGATATTTCATCTAAAATGCTTTTTATATTCCAATCATTTTTTATCGATTTCCCACTGACTATTTTTGTGATATTCTTTACTATTGCGTTTACTTTTTTCTAGTGTTGCAAACCTATGCTTATTTTTTTCTATTTTACGTATATGTTTCTTATTCTCATCAAAATAATCAATCATTTTCTAACTATTGTAAAATATCAATTCTGCCCAGCCTATGTACAAGGTATCCCATGAGAATTTACCCATTGCGATATCTCCTGAAATAATTGAGATATCATAATTCTGTTTTTTTTTTATAAGATTCGTAAAGACAAGAATAACAATTAATGTTTCATGTTTTAATTTATTTTAATGTTTTCAGTTTTGAATGTTTTGATAAAAACAGTTTAAAAGTATATATTTTTATTTAATTATTTTCAAAAAATTAAAGATAGCTATTTTAGAGAGTTAATTTTCTGAAAATATTGACGTTTCAACATTTTAATTTCATTAATCTTCTGATTTTTAATATTTTTTTCTAGTTTTGAGAAAAACTGAAAGCTTTCGTCGGCTGTACGAAATACGAATACCAGAATATGCGGACCAAATGTTTGATACAATAATATTACTATCGTATTAAATAATTCTCAGTTTTTTTCAAAACTAGAAAAAATATAAAAAATCAGGAGAATTATGAAATTAAAATGTTAAAACGTCAATATTTTCAGAAAAATTAACTCTATAAAATGGCCACCTTCGATATTTGAAAATAAATAATATATTTTTTAACTTTCTTACTAAAACATTAAAATGAAATCAAAATATGAAATATTTGTAGTTCTTGTCCCTGTGCATCTTATTAAAAAACCAGAATTATGATATCTCTATTATTTCAGGAGATATCGCAATGGGTAAATCCTCATGGGACACTGTATAGTGTATATATT
The DNA here is from genome assembly GCA_020882235.1 of Schizaphis graminum. Taxonomy (NCBI): domain Eukaryota; kingdom Metazoa; phylum Arthropoda; class Insecta; order Hemiptera; family Aphididae; genus Schizaphis; species Schizaphis graminum. Next base: position 39,758,823 of record CM037031.1, read on the forward strand.
AATACATTATACATTTATAATATACTATATAATTACATATACAACTTCGAACATTTTTTGTCGTTTATAAAGTATGAGACGATCTTAAAAATATATAGTGTAGTTTTAAAAATTTCCTACTAGATATAGAAATATCGAACAAATTTACCGAAAGCCAACTCTTGACTGAAAGCTAATAATATTATTATCGATTAGGGTGGTTTCGCCACACCCTCCACACAATCATTTATTAATTCATTACTAAAAATACCTATTTTTTTTTCATAGAGAAATACAATTTGTTTTAGTTTTAATTAATCTACTACATTAAACTTTAAAAAAATATTCACTCGATTGTTGGATATGACCATTAAGTACAATATGCAGCTACACGAGAGGAATTTGATATTTTGTTTTTTTATCGCATATATATATTTAAACCTGTAAATTTATCTATTACACTTACAAGTTACAATTAATTTGTAATGTAATAATAAAATATTATGCAAATCCTAGACGTATGTCTATAATAGTTGTAATTGGGTTCGTCCGTCCTAATAAATAAATAATAAAGTAGATAAAAACATACGTTTTTGTGCTCCCCAACCAGTCACTGTACACCAATCTACGTCGTTGGCTTTCGTATAGTAATCTGGCAAACATATTGGTTGCACATGCGTATCAAACTTCACTCCTTTACTGTTCAATGAATTAATTTTTAATATCGCTATGTCATGGCTATGCGGTCCGTCTGAAATATTATATATGAGTATACGTCATCAATATAGTATTCTGTATATTACACTATCTGCATAATTAAGTATATTTTATCTAAAATATTCAAATAACAATTGATTTTCTTATTACTATTATAAAAAATATATATATTTATTTATACAGGTACCTATACTTATTATATAAGTTATTATATATATATATTAATAAATAATACTTAAATTATTATTTTAAAAATAAACAAAAATGAATTAAGCAAATTCAAATACTCTTATATAGGTAGTAAATACACAAGTATAATATTAAAATAACATTAAAATATTTGAGCTATATCTGGAAACAAATTTTACACATTTTTATGAAAATATTGTATTACAAAAAACCTATAGTTCATAACGATTTATAATGAATGTTTAATTAATTATATTATTAAAAAAAAAACCTAAATACCAATTACTAGATTGTATATTTGTTTATACTATAATACACACGTAGGTATTATACCCATTAAATACCAATTATTATTATTATTATTATACGTAGTACCATTGATAAATATACTAGTATATATAGATACATAGTAGGTATATTTAATCAATGATAGTACTTACCTTTTCTAAATTCAGGGTGCACTAATGCCTTTTGTACTCTATATGTTTTTTCGTGTTTATCGTTTTTTGCTAGATTATGTTTTCCAACAATAATACGTAATTGAGATTTTTTAAAATCTTTTAAGCAATGTGCTGCCGTTAAAGCTATAGTCTCGGAAATAAGCGCTCCTCCGCAGTGATGTTCCCATCCATCTTTGTATGCTTGTAATTCCACCTGTTACAATAATTATAAAATTACTAATCATTTATCAATATTTTTAGTCACTAAAAAGATGCAAAGTAATCATAGCGATTAGTAATGACAATTAATAATTGCAGAATAATAGTCCTTTAATTAAATGCTAACTTATTTTTTCTCTTTAAAAATTGTAATTGACAATTGTAGTTTATTAGGTAGGTATTTATAATTATTAATAATATTTATTTATGTATACGTGATGTAATGCTATTAATTATTGGTTATTGTCATTTTTAATGATGATAAATCAAAAAATGTATTGATACATCAACATTTTATAATAGGTAATTTAAACGAATATTTTAGATACCATCCTATTATACATTATACATATAAAATACATATTACATATAGATAGTTGTTAACGATATAAGCTATATCAAATAAAAACACGAGGTAGAACAAACCTAAAATTATAACAGCAATGTTTTATCGTCTCCCATCCACTTTTATCGAAGAATATTTTTTTGTTTAGAAAACATTAAACATACAGGTATATTTGCCTAAGATATAAAAAATAGTATACAACTTATTAAAAATATGCAAGAAATATATGCCAATATAAATTTATAAAGTTTATACTGAAAAACTTTCAATTTCTGCGTGGGTATGTGTGCGATGTTCTCCCAAAACTTCAGCATAAGTAGGTATTAATATATTATAGTATATAATAATTGAGCAGGTACCTATATCGCATAATATTATATGATTTGTGTGTATATAGTTTATTTTATCCTACTTGATACATTAAAAAACCCTTGTCCTAATTGCAAAACACCTGACACAAATGACACAATAAATGTTTGAACTACCGTAATTTATTTTTATCTTACGTACCTATACTCGATTGCAACAATTTATTGGGTTAAAAAAGTTTGTTATATTATACGGGCGAGTTATAAGTTGATGGGTGGTACTCTTTTCGCCCAAATATTTTAAAACTACTTTCCCTTTTCGCCCAAGAATATTTAATAGCACTTTTCGGCCAAATTTTTATAATACACTTTGGGAAATACTTACTTTAAATTATTTATATCTAACATAATAATAAATTTGTTAAATTTAAATTATTTATTTGTGTTAATTAGTTTTATAAAGCCATTTAGAATTACCTACCCAGAGAGTACCACGAGGAGGCGGCTTCTATTACTCTCCAAAAATGTATTGTGTTTTTGTACAGTTTTTGTACATTAATATCATTTTTATATAATACAAGAGTAAGTTTTTATCAAAAGTATAAATCGTCAAAATTTTGATAGTATAATATTAAATAGAATAGTTAAATGAAATTGATTTAATAAAATCATACCGATTAATTGTTTCTGCTTTATATTTTTGTATTTTTTCTTCATTTTTTCGCTGTCGATCTATAATTTTTTTATCTTTGGGACACCTTTGTGAATGTAAACTATTTAGTTTAATGTAAACTTCAGTTTGATAAAATTTACTTATATTATGTAAAAATTAAATTAATGTACAAAAACACAATACATTTTTGGAGAGTAATAGAAGCCGCCTCTTCCTGGTACTCTTTGGGTAATGCTAAATGGCTTTATAAAACTAATTAACACAAATAAATAATTTAAATATAACAAATTTATTATTATGTTAGATATAAATAATTTAAAGTAAGTGTTTCCTAAAGTGTGTATTATAAAAATTTGGTCGAAAAGTGCTTTTAAATATTCTTGAGCAAAAAGGGAAAGTAGTTTTAAAATGTTTGGGCGAAAAGCGAAGGGTCATTTTTGGGCGAACGGGGTCTTGCCCATAAGTTGGTATCATATAGCTGCAATAGATCGATCACTTTTTTTTTTTACCTGCCAAGGATATGCCCCGTATGGCGTAGTAGAGCCTCCAATGATTTTGGTCTGCGGCCATCCTCGTTGACTCAACTGATGAGACACTACTCTCGTACCGCAAACAGCGTGCTGCAGCTGGTCTGAAAATCACAATAAAATCGTATAGGAAACCCATTTTAATTCATTAGTAAACCAATTTCGTGGTTAAATTCTTGCGCTACGTAATGCTACAATGAAAATACAAGCGCAGGTTTTGCTCGCCCGTTCGACGGTTACCTATATATATTGTAATATATATAGTTATATAGGTATATTCAGCCACTCTATATGCGTTTTGTCCCCTAAAACAAATCGCACGTAGAAAGGCTACAATATATCTTATTTATTATTATACATAACAACTACAGTTTTATATTATATAATATTAAAAATATATATATATATGCGATTTGAACTTTGAACGTAGTGCTGCACCCCGACCTCGGCGAGCACATATTATTATTATACCGTAAAACAATATTATAATGATTAGTGATATATATGCATATAGTGTATACAGTGTCTCTGAATGAATTGCATGCTATTTAAATGAGCGATACAGTTAAATCCTCCAGCCACACGTCCTATAATGTACATATATCATCGTCCCATCACTATATGTGTCATCGACGAATTTTCAGGCGTAACACGATATTATTCTGTGGAGACCGAACGGTTTCGACGGCACTAGATAAATTCCGAGCGCCAAGTTATAGTATGTACTGACTGGTGATCGGTGACTGGCGATGTGCGGGACATCATATTGTTATAAATATGCGCGAACATCGATGATGTCTATAAAATGATATTGAGCAACGCGCTTTACCCCTTCTTGTACGTACAAAAGATATATTATTAAATAATGATATTTTTTTGTATATAACACGTAACGGTCCTCTAATGGACAAAACGTGTCATCTATACCTGCATAACCACATGTCCACATGCTTAGAACACCGGTTGCGATATTATCATATCTGTGGATATTATAGGTACATCATTTATTATTAATAATAATACACCGTTTCCATTTCACCGGCCCACATGCCGAGCGATTTGATTATTTAATTGTCAGCCGATTATTGAAAACGTTTTTTGACGACCTCGTGTCCTCGTCCCGTACCTACAGTTTATACTTATCGTAATACATCATTATCCATCGTCCTTAATAGTAAAACTTTTTTTTTTTTTACAGCAGCAACACCGAGAACCGCGTGGGGGCCAATGTGCGAGCCTGTAGATCCGTCGACTTCGTGTACGCTATCTGAACTAGAAGATGTCGATGTCACAGCGATCAGTCACGAACGACTCAAAGACTTGACGGGCGAAGTGTTGAATGTGGTTCTGGATAAAGACAGCGTATTAGGGGACCTACCGAATAACGTGACGTTGGGAGAAGTCGATTTACAAATCGCAATCGAACACGGCCGAGCGATAACCATATACTTGGAACGCTTTGACGGCATTGTCATCCCGATTGTCGTTAGTATACAACATAGTTAAACGCCTCAATTTTGCTGGCAATCAATATTGCGTTTATGTAAAAGAATTGCTTTGTATAATTTAATACCTCTGTTATTTTTAGGTACAAAAGAATGGAGCAAAAGTAGGAGACTTGAAAAAAAGCATCGAGAGAAAAATGACATTACATTTAAAAAGAGCTGATGAAAGATCAACCATCAGTTGGAAACGAATATGGAAAACGTATTGGTTGAGTTGTAATGGAATAAAGTTAAAACATAATAATGATTTAATATCAAAGTATGTAGAAAACAACTCAAAACTAGTATTTGTAAAGCGATTTAGAGAAAAAAATATTCACGATCAGTAATTTAAAAATGAGTACTTTAATATTAAAATATTTATACAATAATTTATAAATAAAATAATGAAAAAAAACCAATGTAACTACACATATTAATAGTTAACTGTTAAGGAATATAAATAATTAATCTGATGATACTGAAGACGATGAAGAATGTGATGTTTGAGAACTGTTATCATTGTCATCGCCATCTTCTGAGGATTCTTTACCAACCAATTTATAGTATTCAGCCATGGTAATCTTTTTAGGTAAAACCTCTGAAAAACAAAATAGGTATATTAGATAATAATATGTATCATGTTGATTATTATATTTGAATTTGACAATGCATAACAAAATAAAGCTCAGAATAAAAGAAGTAACCTAACCTAACCGTAAAATCCAATATTCTAATGGGTGCCTAATGGCTAATACCCTATAATAATTTCAATGGGTACCTGAGCCCCCGGGCACCCATGTACATATGGCGCTTATGTATTGAATATAGTATGTGTAAAATATAGTCCCAGTTGATTCAGTAGTCTATAACCCTAGTGGTATATATGATAACCTACAAATATTTTACTAACTCCTAACAGGGAATACTAAATTCTAACAAGCTGTTCCTTGTTCTATGTTATAATTGACTTGGTTCACCAAAAATAACAATTCACCACTTTTTTCTTATTCTCCACCATAACGTCTAAGTGTCATTAAAATCCTTTTATCACACCACTGTATAAGCCTATAAGTCCAATACAAATGTACATTTTTTTTTTAATTACAGAACAGGAGTCACTGACTGGGGAATTACAAATCCTGATGGTCAAGTAATTGTAAAATATAAAATATAGTTTTTACATTATGTTATATATTGTTATGAATAAAATGTGCATATTTTATACATTTTTGATAAATGAAAAATATCATAAACGTATTTTGGACCGCATGAAGTTCCAAAATAGACCCCCAAAGAAATTAGCAGGTGACCCTAACTATAGAAGATAATATCCAGAATCAAGTATATATGTGATACTGATGCATATAACTTTATATTGCATATTTGCATCATATATTTTAATATATTTTTTTAATCCATATAATTTCGAAATCTACAAGTAATTAAAATATGACAACTTTGGTTTCACTTTTTATAAACATTCTAATTAGGATAATTCAAATAACCTAATTTTTGGCATTTAAAATTCATTACTGTGAAGAAATCACTTATAAGACATACATCATACACAAATGAAAATATAATTTACCTCTTAGGAAATACATATTTTCATTTTCTTCAACAGCTCTGGCAAGATCATTATATTCTAAATGTCTGTAGTGTCTTTGTCCTTTAAGTGCATCCTGTGCCAGTTTTTGTATAAATAGCTCCTAAAATACAATAAATAATTGTTTTACATAAAAAATTACATATTTGCATCATAAATAAATATTTCTAAACAAATATAGAACATGAACTTAAATTTCTATACATAAAGAATCCTAGGAAATTCAACAAGGCGACTTATGAGAATCTGATGCCATAACCTATTATATTAATAAACATACAAATAAAAAAAAAAATAGTACTTTTCTGTTATCTAGGAATATCAACATGTACACACATTCTTATTATCACAGACTACCTTATTTTTATTTATATTAAGAGAATGTAGCACCTATAAGTATGACATCCTTTTAACAATTTAATTCTTTGATATTTTATTTAATCTATAGATATTGTGTGGATGGCCACATTTGAATTATATATATAAGAAAAAGAAATAAAGAAAATATTTAAATACCCAGTAATATACAATGTGTCCCGGGGCGAAGTGACCGGCCGCCGTCATATGAAAGTATACCTAAAATTACGAAGAAATAACCTTTAAAGTGTGGGTCTAACTCTTTTTTTTTTGAGCTATGGGCAATTTAAGTTTTTTTAAACCACACCAAAACTACCACGGATTTTTTTATGTTACTCCGAAACTTTTCAACATTTTAACATAATTTTTTTTTTATTTTAAAGCTATTTAATTGTCCTTTCAACCAACATACGCAATTAAACCAAACTTATGTAAATTATTATTATTAAATTGAAAAAAGTAAATTTTTTTTATCAAAAGTTGGAATTTTTAAAATTAAATCTCGTATTACTCAAAATAATTCAATATTTAGTATGGATTATTTTGGTTGTGAATTATTCTACAGAATAATACCTTGAATACCTTATAAGTTTGGTTTTTATATCTTTCATAATCGCAGAGTTATACGCAGCTAAACATTACAGGTCTTTTGTGATTTTAATTATTGGCAATTTATAATTTTACTAAACATCAAGTCTAACTTAGGCATAAACTCACTACTCACTATAGGTGATATAAATTATAAATAATGTAATAAGTCAATTTTTTTTTTTTTAAATAAAATGAAAATAAAGTAGTTTAATAATAATAATTAAATAACAAGGAAATAAATGTTATGTTTATTTGATTAATTAATAAGATTTTTAAAGTGTTCCCCACCTGACTGCAAACAAGCTTGAGCTCTAAATGAAACACTTTGTGTAGGCCTTTGTATTTCAGCATGATTTTGTCGTATTTCTTCTGCTGCTACACCAATGCGGTCCAATAATTGCTTACGGCTCTCGATGACAACAGCATAAACTTTCTGTTTCATGTATCCCCACAAATAAAAATCTAAAGGCGTTAGATCGGGTGATCGTGGTGGCCAAGCTATTCTACCTCCACGCCCAATCTCTTGCGGATAATGCGTATTCAAAAATTGTCGTACTGAACGAGAAAAATGTGCAGGAGCGCCATCAAGTTGAAACCACATTACTTGGCGAGTTACAAGTGGTACATCTTCTAAGAGTACTGGCAATATCTCTCGTAAAAATTCCAAAAAAGTATCTTGATTTAGCCGATTAGGTAAAACATATGGACCAATAACTAAATCGTCTATCATTTCAGCACAGACATTAATTGACTTGATGTTTAGTAAAATTATAAATTGCCAATAATTAAAATCATAAAAGACCTGTAATGTTTAGCTGCGTATAACTCTGCGATTATGAAAGATATAAAAACCAAACTTATAAGGCATTCTAGGTATTATTCTGTAGAATAATACACAACCAAAATAATCCATACTAAATATTGAATTATTTTGAGTAATACAAGATTTAATTTTAAAAATTCCAACTTTTGATAAAAAAAATTTATTTTTTTCAATTTAATAATAATAATTTACATAAGTTTGGTTCCCGGTCACTTCGCCCCGGGACACATTGTATTTTACACAACACTTACCACTACAGTCACACTTGGTGTACAGTTAGGTAAAGACCACACGTCTATATCAAAATTAATTATAAACGGCAAACATCATAACTTTCATTAGACTAAACTACTATAAAATGACTGCAAAACAGTCTAGTCTATTTTCCAGCACCTGAGAAACATCAGATTAAAAAAACTAATAATATAGGTAATGATAGATATATTATATAATAATATTATTAATATTATAATTAATAGATATAACAATTATGAATTGCGATGCTAGAACATAGCGAATGGATATTGTTCAGTGAACTGTGGTAGTCGCAAAAAATTGCCGTAGTTTTGTATTACAGGAAAATATCATTTTTTTAGTCTTAGATAACAGGATTGTGATGTTGTAAAAAAACAAGGTAGTCTCATATAACATGAAAGTACTAAAAAAATAAATGAATACAAATTTTTAAATTTTATAGTTGAGTGTCAAAAAAGTTTTTATTCAAAATTGTTCATGTTTTATTTGTTTTTTTCTGTTGCTATATTCTCATTATTTTTTGAAATACAGATTGTATTATATTTCCTAAAAAAAAAAAAATACTTCTACTGCAATATTAATATAAAATTCAATTTTTTTAAGAATATTGGCGGCAAATATAAATTTAAATGTATCTTTATAATTTAATATCCAGTTGTTTATCTGATTTGAAAATAACACATAGTGATTATAATATTTAATATTTTAAAATGATAATTAATAATATCTATATTAACACTAATACTTAAATCTATCCTTTAAAATAAACTCTAAATAAACTTATAAAATTACAGAGAAACTTCAATAATATAATGGACCAAAAATTAGATAGGTATCTAAAGAAATCACCACTATTACACGTCACATAGACACCATTATAATATAGAAATATTACAATTATTAATAGAAATTAATTAACAATATAATTCAATTGAAAAATGTAAAAAAATAAAATTGTATTCTTACCGTTGCTTTAGTGACAACATGCAATGACGGTAATCCTATATTTTCAATGTCTGGTGTACTCTTCATGATGGTACGTACTCTTGATATAGGTAAATGCATGTCTTTAGATCTTGGCGTTTTTGATTTGTCTTTATTTGAATCATTTAGATCAGTACTAGTACTAGAATCTAAATTAAAATAAATATTTAATGCAAAAGAATAAAATATATTACAGATAAAAAAAGTAATACTCACTATTCAAAGCTGACATAATTAATGTTGTAAAACAACTATATTACACAGAACTAGTAAATCGAAAATTTTATGAAAGATTTTTTTTAAAACACAAGGAATAGCAAGTAGCAACCTTTAAAATTATATCTATAAACGTACGTTGTTCAGTAATGATGTAGTCTTATAATCAATAATGATTAAGAAATACCTAGTACCTATATAAGATATAATTATAAGTTTATAACCACATTTTACTTATTTCATCCAAACGCTCATGTTTTGTTTGTTTACCTTGATAATAACGGTCGTCCGATAACAGAATAATAATAAAAGATAACGTCAAATTAAGGTTTTAACCACGGACTAAGATATACAGGACTGGACACGACATGGTTGGAGGGTGTGGGGGGTTGACTACGAAATGATGTACAACAGGCGGTGTTCGGGGGGATATTTTCCTTTTAGCATTACTAGCGCCGTCTTAGTGGATACTTATGGAACTATCTATGATGATAATGTCATCTAGTTTCAAAAGTATCCACTAAGACGGCGCTAGTAATGCTAAAAGGAAAATATCCCCCCGAACACCGCCTGTTGTACAACATTTCGTAACCAAAATCGATTTTTTGATTTTGCTGTAACTCAAAAACGAATTATTGTAAATACTTGAAATTTTCACCGAATGTTTATATTATGGTTATCTCTTTACAGAAAATTTTCAAAATATTTTGACCATTTTTAAGCTACTTATAGACAATTGAAATTTTTGACTTTTCTAAGTTTTTTTTCTTCAAATGCCGATAAAAAATTTTTAGGTGGCCAGAAAATCTTGAAAATTTAATACAAGATTTCTTATAAGTTGTTCTTAAAGTGATAAAAAAAAATCCGAAATCGTTAGTCACAATTTTTTTTTATAAGTGCTTAAAGTTTGAATTTATACGAAATATTTCAAAATTTAAATTAAATTTCATACTCTCATTATGCGTATGTTGCCTAATACTTTTTTTTATTAATAAACAGATACTATAAAGTAACCATAGTAACATATAAAAACTATACCATTTGTTTCAAAATAGAATATATGACAATATTTAAATATAATATATCCTAAACTGACAAATCATCTTCGTTCTGCAGAATCGTTTTTCGTATACAATGATATACCTATCATTGCATTCAAATTTAACCTACCATAGTCTGAGGTCCATCCCACCCCCTAATATACAGCAGAGCGATACCCACTTACCCGCTTTTTTATCTTGGTCTTTTTTTCCGGGAATCGTTATACCTATAATATGCAGATTGCAATTTGCAGATATAAACAATAACGTGCTAAGGAGAAGGCGCACTAAATTAAAAAGATGTATTTATGTATACCTATTATTTTTAATTTGAAATGTTATTTGTTTAAAATTATTTTAAAATTTTCACAAGGATTGGGAAAAGAATCGGATAAAATTCCTAATGTATAGATATACCGTACACGGTACACCGTATACGTATAAATGTTAATAATTTAAAACATTTTGTTTGAATGGTATATTTTAGCTAAAAAATATATTATTGTAGAAATATAGTCGCGGATCGCACCTTGTTCGGCGCGCACGTAATTAATTACGCTCCGTCAATTGTTTCGTTCACGCTTATTTTTTTCAGTTCGAATGTGACAAATTTTATATGTACAAATAGACAAATGAAAATTGCTATCAATTAATCAAAGTGAGTTCGAACTTGCAGCCCGTAAGTTGCGTAACTGCGTAAATTCACATTTATATTAACCAAAATTCTGTTGTTAAAATACAATCACTGTTAAATAATAGTCGTCGCGTTATCGCTGTCACGGGCAGCGTCCCACGACCTTCGCCCTGAGATAATATGCCGCGGTCTCAGACTACACCACAAATCGGAAGAGGTGGAAATAATAGAAATTCTAAATGCGTTATACAGGCAGCTCGCCTTGAAAAATCCACCACAAATTCAAATGACACGGTTTTTGAATATGACTCGTCCAACTCTCCCTCAAATTCAGACTGGACAACTAATCCCGGTAAAAGGAATCTGTCATCTTCCTCAAACCCGAGCTCTCCGAATCATGATCCAAACAAAAAAATTCAAAAACTATTTATAACTGCAAATCGGTACGAACCGCTAGCGCAAACTGAATCCACCAACTCACCAATCAACTCACCACCTGAAACACCTGAAACACCTATCATTGCAGACAAAATTATACTACCACCGCCAATTTTTATAAAAGGTGTATTAAACTTTCCAGACCTATGTTCATCCTTAATTGAGATAATTGGAGTAGATAACTTTGTTTGCAAATCCTCGACTGACAGCTTAAAAATTCAAACCTCCAACCCTCAATCCTACAGAACACTCATCCGTTTTTTAAAGGAAAAAAAAGCCCAATATCACACATTTCAACTCAAAGAAGATAAGCCGACGCGTGCCGTTATCCGTAACCTCCACCCGACTACATCCACAGATCTTATAAAAAGCGAATTAGAACTGCGTCTTTTCGAGGTAAGGAAAGTCACAAACGTACTACATAAGACCAGCAAATGCCCACTACCTCTTTTCTTCGTTGACCTTGAACCAACTCACTATTCGAGCGATATTTTCAAACTCTCCTCTCTGCTGCATACCAAAGTCAAAGTCGAGGAACCATATAAGCCTAAAGTTATAAGCCAGTGCCTCAACTGCCAGGATTACGGCCACACAAGAGCCTACTGCGGGTATTCTGCTCGCTGTGTTCGTTGCAGTGCTTTCCACCCATCCTCAGAATGCTCCAAATCACGAGATTCACCAGCCAAATGCGCACTGTGCTCTGGGGACCATCCGGCCAACTACAGAGGGTGCAGCGTTTATAAAGAACTCCAGCGCCGCAAGAAACCAGTCGCAAGTAATGCTTTCATATCAGATAATGTTAGATATAAGTCTCATAATGTACAAGTTAGCCACCCAGAAAATGGTACTCCTCCAAACCTTTCACCATCTTATGCCCAGGCTACTGCAGGCCAATCACAAAACCTTCCGACACCTGATTCAGCCCAGCAATCGTTCCAATCACCACCTCCACCCTCTCCAGATATAACCAAAGTCCTTACATCCTTCATCGACGAGCTTAAATCTCTTGTCAACCCTCTAATATCACTCCTAACACAAGTAATTTCATCCCTTCTAAGTCAAAAGAAATGAATAACAGTCCTTACACAAATCAATCTCTGTCAATCATTTTATTTAATGCTAACGGTCTAAAAAATCATGTTAACGAATTACAAACTGTGTTATACGATAAACGCATTGACATTGCCTTAATCACTGAAACCCATTTTACCAAGTACTCTTACATCTCTATTCCGGGTTATATATTACTTAAATCAAACCACCCAGATGGTACAGCCCATGGTGGTGTAGCTATACTTATAAAATCTAAACTAAAATTCCACCCACTTACTAATTTCTCTCAAGATTATATTCAATCTTGTGCCATCTCAATTACATTAAATAATATACCTTTTGCTATCGCTGCTATCTACAGTCCTCCTAGACACAATTTATCCAATGCAGATTTAACCAACTACTTTAACACTATGCCCACCAATTTTATAATAGGCGGTGACTACAACTCCAAACACCAGAGCTGGGGATGCCGTGTAACCAATCCTCGCGGCAACCTACTCTACAACCTGATTAATGTAAACAAATATAAAATTTTTTCTCCCCCTGAACCAACCTACTGGCCTACTTCCTTAAGGAAAAAGCCAGATATTTTAGATATATTTGTCGCTAAAATTCCTAGTAATTTATATTGTACGGTAAACAATAGTCTGGATTTAAACTCTGACCATTCGTCCGTTACCCTAATTATCAATGCTTCACCTCAGTCACTCAACGATAGACCTTCTCTTTTTTCACCGATGACTGATCGTCATAAATTTCACAATATAGTAAATGAAAACATTAATCTAAAAATTAAGCTAAAATCAGAACAAGACATCGATGAAGCAGTCAATAACCTAACCACCCTCATCCACTCGGCGGCTAGCTTATCGAACACCATAAGTAACTCAAACACCTATTCTCACAATTACCCATTTCTCTCTGAACAAGTCCGTTCACTAATTGTAGAAAAGCGAAGGGCGAGAGCACTCTATCAATCCACACGGCTTCCTTCTCATAAAAGTTTATATAATAGGCTAGCTAACTATTTAAAAAAGACTCTAGCTAAGCTAAAAGGTAATATATTCGAACAAAAACTAACAAGTCTCTCTTCTTTAGATGGTAGCTTATGGAAAGAAACAAAAAAAATACTTCAATATAAAACTCCCTCAATCCCATTAATTAAACCTGATAATTCATATGCCTTTTCAGACTTAGATAAAGCTGAACTATTTAAAACACATCTACATGAAACGTTTCAACCACACCATGATATATTCTTACCCCAACAGATTAATGAGGTTACTAATTTTTTAAACATTCCCCCTCCTATTAGTCCTCCAGAAAAATTCTTTACCCCTAATGAAATTAAACAAACAATACAAAAATATTCACTAAGAAAATCTCCTGGGTTTGATCTCGTTACAGCCGAAGTGGCGAGGTGCCTTCCCAAAAAAGCTATAGTTCTATTAACTTATATATTTAATGCTATTCTTAGACTATCTTATTTTCCACTCTTATGGAAATTCTCCAAAATAATTCTTTTTCCTAAGCCTGACAAACCTCTCGACACTCCTACTTCTTTCAGACCTATTAGCCTCTTGCCCTTCTTCTCAAAAATTCTGGAAAGACTTATCTTAAAACGTATATTACCGCATATTACCTCCAACAACATACTCCCAAATTCTCAATTTGGGTTCCGCAACTCTCACAGCACGATACATCAAGCTCACCGAGTTGTTGATGCTATTTCTACAACTCTGGAAAAAAAACTTTATTGCTCTTGCGTTTTCTTAGACGTATCACAAGCCTTCGATCGGGTCTGGCACGAAGGCTTACAATTTAAACTAAAAAAATTTCTCCCCTCTGCCTTATTCCTATTGATTAAATCATACTTGACTGATAGACACTTTCAAGTTCAATTTAATTCTTCAACATCAGGCATTGCACCAATCAAAGCGGGTGTACCACAAGGCGGCATACTCTCCCCCGTCCTATTTAACATTTATGTAGCTGATCAACCATCCATGCAACAAACCATCATGGCCGATTACGCCGACGACAAAGTTATTTTATCCATAAACAAAGATCCCTTAGCTGCCTCATTAAATTTGCAATTGCATCTTAATCTCTTGTCTGAGTGGTATGTCAAATGGCGAGTTAAAATTAACCAAAATAAATCTCAGCACACAACATTCACACTCAAACAAGGAACGTGCCCAAACATTACCCTTAACAACATACCAATTCCCACTTCTGACACAGCCAAATACTTAGGATTAATCCTTGATAAAAGACTGACTTGGAAGAAACACCTTCAAACCAAAAGAATAACCTTAAATAATCGTTTACGTATGCTTAGACCTCTTTTAACAAAAAATAAGTACTCCACTCTAAATACCAAACTTACAATCTACAAAGCGCTTCTTAAACCAATCTGGACGTATGGACTACAACTATGGGGTTCAGCTAAAATATCTAACACTAATAGAATTCAAACGTTCCAAAATATGTCACTTCGACGATTATCCAATGCTCCACCCTATATTTCTAACTATACTCTGCATAACGATCTCCATGTGAGAACAATAGTTGAGGAAGCTCGCATTTTTTACACTCGTTTCCACAAACGACTCCATTCACACCCCAACCCTCTCATAAACGATCTTTCTATCCTTACATTACCTGGAAATCCAAACCGCAGACTAAAAAGAAAGTGGTGCCGCGACCTATTACAAAACTTTAATGTCTAACGTCTGTCAAAAAAAAAAAAAAAAAAATATATATATATATAAATTATGTAATTATAGTAAAAATTAATTAAAATAATTAATCAAGTAGTCAAGAGTCACTAATGGGTGGCTGCTTAAATCACGCCTGTCACGTATCATGTACTATTATCATATAAGCTTATTGTGCAAACTGTACAGATTGTTTATTTCAAATAAAAATATAAAAAAAAAAAAAAAAAATTGTAGAAATACAAAATTCAGTAATCAATTCAATAATTATTAGGTCATTTAACAAGGATATATAATAGTATATAGTATATAATATTTAATCGATTATTGTCTATACTTTATTTTATATAAATATATGATAAATATATTTTAAATGTTATCGTTCTCAACATTTTTGGCGAAATGATTGTATTAATTATTATTTATTAATGACTTATTTTGTGTCTCATCCTTTAGAAACAGCGCAATTAGTGCAGATGCTTAGATTTTCAACTTCCAATATCATTTTTTTCATTTTTTGGTAGGAAATTTATTGTAGAATAGTCGCTGTTTTAGAAGGTCGAAAATAAAAAAAAAATTGGGGAAAATAGATAAATAATTTACGATAATTTTATTTTTATTTTATAATACCTTATTTAAAAACGAAAAATTATTAAAATATTTTAACCTAATAATATTTATATAAGTATTTCTTATAAATGAAAGATTTAGTTTTTATAATTGTTTGAGTCTTATTTTTAAGGATAATATTTCTAAGTATTAAAGACACAATTAATGCTCGATTTTTGAAGTTTAAATTTATATGTAATAGTTGATAACAGATAAATTAGTAAATTTCAAATGAATAATGCCAATAGAAAATTTATATAAATATAAATAACAGAAATTTCCTTGAAGTAGTTGTTTTGCTTTTTAAAATTTTAAACAGTTTAAACAAACTTAAGTACTTAAGAGGCCGCAACAACCACACGTGTTGTCTCCGTCTTACAAGTACCTACGTAACATACTAACATAGAAAATTTATGCTCAGCAGATTACGTTAAGCTTCGTTAGTTTAAAAAATAAAAACTAAAGTGAATCGACTCGTTATGAAACTTGATGGTAAGAAAAGAATATTATCCGTGTTTGTATGTTGGTTTTTTACGAATATTAAGTTTTTAAATGAGTTATAAGAATTTTTAATTTATGCTATAACTTAATAAAAAATTGAATTATCGTAAAAAATCAAAATACAAACACAGATAATTTTCTTACCATTAAGTTTTATGATAAGTCGATTCACTAATTTCATTCTATTTTTAACTGACGGAGCTAAACGTGATCTTCTGAGCTTAAATTTGCAAGTTTACGTACTTGTAACTTGTATACGGAGAAAACGAAAAGCGAGACAACCAGACAACACATACGGGTGTGACGCCCTCATAGCTTAACTAATGCAATTCAGATTATTCTCCATTGATAATATTTTTGTATAATCTATTATCAATTATTTACGTTGGTGTTATCATATCGCCCGCTAACATAACTCGTTAGTAAGTTGAAAGTTTAAGAATTGAACAGCGTAGAATAAGGCTATAACATTAAACAGTTTAACAGTTTATATAAATCTCAAGCTTACAAAATTATTTTATTAATTTTTAATTTTTTTCAGTTCATTTATTTTCTCATGACAATTTAAAATTAAAATGCAGAAGTGATTTTGTTTGAGAAGCTTGAAACAAAAATTATCAAAGTTTGGTAATAGATGATTTGATTTTTATTTAATTATACAATGATTTCAATACTTGATCAGTTTGAGCAGGGAGTTGAAAGTAGAATTAAAATGCCGCCAACGTCCAAGCTATTGGTAAAATAATTTCTACACATAAACCTCTTATTATTTAATTGTTAGAATACAATATTTATCTCAATTGAATGTTGTAGCTGGAAGAAAGTTTTGATAGTGACACAGATCTCCAAGGAGTACCCATTCTATCCAAGAAGAAAGTCAATTTTTCTCCGAGTGATAAGATCACTCAGTTGCTGGTAAGCAATGAATATGTGGTATTAGTCATGGTCAACAATGTGTTGTTGCGAATAAACTTAAAAAAAGACAATATTGAAGGTGAGAATGATTGGGCAATGGTTGAAGTAAATGCTATCAAGCGAAAACACACCCATCTATATTATAGAGCAGGAGTTTCTAGACTTTTTATTTGAGAGTTATAAAAGAAAATATTAAAAGCTACCTAAGTGCCAAGACATATTAATAATTTTAAATTTTTTAGAAATGCAATAATCATAATAAATAAGTGCAAGTTATAAATTGTTGCTAAAAAATACTGCGGTTCCAGTGAAAAGTAATTTTTAAACTTAATGTTGTATATTTTCACACTACTTAAAAAAAATGTACTCTTGTATTTGTAGTGTGTTTAATATTAAATGTGAAATTATAATATTATAATTTATAACATTATACATTTATTTATTATAAGTCTTAACTAAAAAATTTAAAAAAACAAAATAATAAGAATTGTTTATTTTTGGATTATTTCCTGTTTTTAGTAGACTTGAAATTGTCATTGGACCTTATAATTTGAAACTCCTGGTCTTTAGTACCATAATAAATGCTCAAACTCGCATAGTTTAACCATATTATTTTGTAATAACTGTACAATTAACTTGTCTAATTTGTTTTTAGAAATCGATACATTGAAAACTTCATCTCTTAAAGTTAAGCAATTGTTCTTGGATCCCTTTGGAGAGCATTTATTAATTACATGTGGTAACATTAATAGTTCTCAGTTATTTTATGCAACTAAACTTTCCAAACTCAAACCTGTAAGTGAAAAAACTTCAAAACATTTAGAATTACCATGTTTTTTTCTCATTTGTTCTAAATATTGAACTATTATTAAATTTTTTAGGTAGGAAAATATCAGGGCTCAGAAATAACATCTGTGGCTTGGAACTATGATCATAAAGTGAAATCTACATCTACCACAACTGGGCCTATACTGCTTGGAAATTCATCTGGTACAATAATTGAAACACAATTAGGAACGGAGTTTGATAGATTTTTCCAAGGCAGCGTAGTTCAATATTGGAAAGAGGTTTATAGTATTGCTATTAATTCATTATTTAACAGCAGCACAATTAAATTTTCTTTAACTGTATATTACAGGTATTTGATTTAAGTAAAGGTCAACCTATTCCTATAATTGGACTCCAGTATCACAGAGTTGAAAAATCAGATCTTTTTTATATATTAGCAATTACACCAACAAAATTGTATCAATTTGTTGACTTTATATTTAATAAAGATGAAAGACCGATGTTACAACAAATCTTCAATAATTATTTGACCATACCAGGCTAGTTTAATATTATATATATACATATATTATTTAAGAAGAATGGATCAATTAAGTACAATTCATTTTTGAAAAATATCTACTGTGTGGGTTACTTTATTACCAGTTTTCTTATGACTATTTAAACTTATTGCATAATATAGTAGTCCAATCAGTGTAATTGATTATTAAAGTGGTATTTACATTTAGTATAATTGAATTTGAGTATAATCAAATTATCTGTATATTGTACTAATAATTTTTTTTTTGCAGAACGTTTTTATGAAGTCCCAACTGTAATGAAACATAGCAAATTACATTTTTATTTTTTAAACAATGATTTTACAGTCCCAAAATATTTTGGATTTCTTACAGAGTTAGGAGTGTTTGTTGCAGAAGTAAACCACTATTTTTGATAAATCAATGTACTGTATTTTATTTTAATTTCAAAACATTCATTACAGGTTGATATAAATAGAGATGAAAAAACAATTTTTAGCTCGCATGAACTCATTGAGTATAGTCGGTTGTATGGAAGAGATGATGATGATTTCACTGTACCATTATCAATGACATTTACGCGTTATCATGTATTATTGTTATTTCCAGAAAGAGTTATAGCTGTTTCTTTAGTAGCCCCTGCTGATCGCAACGCATCCCAAGTGATGGATGAAGATTATTGTTCTGATGTAAATACTTAGATATTTTGAATTTTATTTGTTGATACAATTAAATAATATTCTTTTTAGAACTATGGTAGACTGTTGAATATAACAAAAGATTTGATGACTGGAACAATTTGGTTGTATGCAGAACGAGCTGTTTTTAGATATAAAATTATTAAAGAAGATCGTCATGTTTGGAAAGTATGATTAAAATCATAAAACTATTATATTTTCTGGAATTTTAAAATATTTGCTCTAATATTGTTGATTAGGTCTATCTTGATAAAGGGATGTTTGAAGAAGCAAAAGAAATATGCATTAACAATCCTTACAGGATAAATCAAGTATTAGTTAAACAAGCAGAGTATTTTTTCAATTCAAAACAGTAAATAATCAATTGTTTATCTATTTTTATACTGAAAATAAATATAATAAATATATAAAGTCATTAATTTATTATATCATTTTTTGTTTAGGTATGAAAACAGTGCGCTGATATATGCTAACTTAAATGTATCATTTGAAGAAATTGTATTGAAATTTTTACATTTAAATGAAAAAAAACCCATAAAACTGTTTCTTATGAAAGTATGATGTTTAGCTTATATTTATATAAGTATTAAAAGATTATTTTGTTGGGGTTTGTTTGCAGAAACTAGATGGTTTAAATCCACAGGATTATACAAAAATCACAATGATTACATTGTGGTTAATTGAGTTGTTTGCTAATGAATTGGCTGTACTTAGAAACTATAAGCAAGAAAAATCAGAAGAATATATTACGTTACAAGAATCATTTAAACAATTTTTATCTATACCCATTATTCAAGTACATATTTACTTATTTATTAATAATTATATACAGTGGATACCACTTAAAAGACTCATTTTGAAACCACTTAGTGAGTGTATAAGTCCATTTTAACCTTATACTGCTTGTACTTGTATTGCTTATTAAAATGATAACCTCAATGATAAGAAATGCGTTAACAGTTATTACTTATAACTAAGGCATGAATTGAAACCACTATAATACAAATAAATTTATAAAAACTAATTAGTAATTTTATTTATTTCAAAATATTATATTTCTATCATTTTTATCAACCTTTTGAAAAAATGAATGGGACATTGAGCAAAATTTGAGTCTTTTTATCAAAATAGTGAGTATATTATAACTAACTTTGTTATAATATATTTATTATTTAGATACCTTTAGATAGTTTTGGAGTCTTATAATCGATTGAATCCTATATAAACTTTATGTGTCTTATAAATGGTATCTACTGTATTTAATGTTTTTATATTTTTAATTGTTATTTATTATTTTTAGGATTGTATACGTAAAAATTGGGAAAGCATATATGATATATTGGCTAGTCATGGTGATGTAAATTTTATGATTTGGTTGGCACTTGAAAATCAAGATTATAAACGAGTTATTCAGCATTATTTAAATGAAGAAAATATTGCTGAGGGTAAATAAAATGTTTTTAGAATATTATTGATAACTAACATTAATATCATGATTATATACTTGTAGCATTAACATTGTTAGACAACCATCCATTTAGTGAATTATTTTATACGTTTTCTTCTGATCTTGTCGAAAAAGCCCCGGCACAAACTGTATCTATTTTGATAAAACAAGGACAGAAGTTAGATCCTTTAAAAGTCATCAATGCATTGATAATTCCAAACCCAAGCGAAAGACTCGTGAGCATAGAACCAAATATTGCGCTTATTTGCATAGAAGTCAGTACTTATATAATCATATTGCATGTGTACTATACATAGGCTTTGGAAATAATCAGATACTTGGAGTACAGTATTCATTGCTTGAACTGCCATGTGGAATCTGTACATAACTATTTGATATCTCTCTATATCAAGTACAATAGAGATAAACTGATGAATTACTTAAAACTACAAGGGCGAGAGATAACAGCTGTAAGTTACAGTCCAGAATTTGCTCTGCGATTGTGTCGTGAACATCAGTTAGGAGAAGCGTGTGTACAATTGTCTATTGTCTTGGGCCTATGGGAAGCTGCAGTGGATCTAGCATTGACAGTTAGTGTTGATTTGGCCAAAACCACAGCTTCATTGCCCAACAATAATATAGAATTATCAAAAAAACTTTGGCTAAAGATCGGTAAGTTACATTATAATATACTTATTGATTTGACATAATAATAATAATATGATCCATTTTTTCCTCAGCACAATATGTAGTGAAACAAAATAATGACATAGAACAAGCCATGCGATTTTTGGAAGAGTGCAAGTTTATAAAAATTGAAGACATATTACCATTTTTCCCAGATTTTGTAACAATTGATCATTTTAAAGATGCTGTGTGTTCATCTCTTGAAGTAAGATAATGTGATAATTATTGTAGCTTGTATTAGGTTATTTATGAAAATTATTGCATTCGCATACATTTTGTTAGGTGTACAATAAGGATATACAAAATCTCAAAGAAGAAATGGAAGATGCTACCAAATCAGCTGAAGTAATTAGATCTGAAATTTTGTCATTCAGAAATGGATACATGTTAATCCAACCATCGAATGAATGTAGCAGTTGTCATGAACAATTAATGACCAAAGCTTTTTATACGTTTCCTTGTTCACACTGTTTTCACGCAGAGTGTCTGATCAAGGAAATGCAACCATATGTCGATTCCAGCACAATAAACACTATTAAGGATTTACAGGTATGTAGCTATTGGCAGGGGCGCCGAGACCTATATTGATGTAGGCGACTGCCCTACATATTGAAATGGTGGGTGGGTGGGTGTGTGCCGAGTGGGCAGTAGCTGATGCCTGATAGATGTTAACTGTAAGAAAGATTTAAGATATATAATAACCTAACCAAACCTAGGTAAAGTGGGTGGGTGGGTGGGTGGGTGGGTGGGTTGTCAATTATGATTTGCCCTACATATAATTTTATATTTCGGCGCCCCTGGCTATTGGTTGCCTTTTTTATTTTTAATAAAGTATAACATTATTTATTTTTAGAATCAGCTATGCACCTTGTATCAAAACAACAAAGACATATCACAGTCATTAGAAGCAATCAATCGTCGTGATAAAGTCAAAGATTCCCTAGATAAATTATTGGCGGCTGAATGTTTTTTCTGTGGTGATATTATGATTAGGTACATAATATATGTTTCTACAATAATAGGCAATATTAAATTATTCTTAAATAAACATAAAATAATATTATTATCATTTTAGTCTCATCGATAAGCCTTTCATAGAAGATGCTGATTTCGAAAAGATAAAACAAGATTGGGAATAAAATCTATAGAATATTATTTATGATTTAATTGTATTGTTTACTAAATAACCATATGAACATACCTATTATTATTGTTTATATTTTACTTCACTCTTATAATTATTTAATTAGAAATAATAATTATTATTATTTTGTCGATTGAAATTTGTTGTATTTTTTAATTCATGTCTTCCGCATCAATCATGCCATATTATATGCACAGTTATACCATGTATTGAATACCTAGTTATTATATTATATGATTTATAATACACAATGATCTCAAAGGATTACTACATTTTTTGTTTGAAATAATTATTGCATTGATTGTTTTATGAATATAAACTAATTATCAATTTAAGTATATTACTTATTGTATAAGAATTTTTATGTTTGAACCATTAGTAAATGTAAATATAAAATATTTATTAAAATAATAAAATTAATACTACTGCAGTTGTTGGTGTCCAATGCCCATGAAGTTTTCAGTTTTACATTGTTATTTGTTCGCCTGAATACAGATTTGTCATTTGGTATTTTAGTTGTTGATCAGTATGAGTAATATTGTAAGCTCATAGCTTCAAAGTGCAGGACTGCAGAAAGTGAAAGAAATAATACAACATGATAAAAACCATGAACGACATGATAAAAGTGAAACACTGGACACACGAAAATACAAAACATCTATTGTTGGAATCAATTAGTTGGGTAAAACACACTCTTTTAGTGTTAGGTTTGTAAATAGTTATATATTTTACAGAAAAAAATATTAAATAAAAAATAATAATTTATAATTATATTATGTATATGTTAATTATTTATGATTCTAAAGTAAATCTGAAAATAGGTGTATACATTTTGGTGACCACATAAACAAATAATTGACGGAACATTGAAATAATGCAGACAGTTAAAATCCATCAAATTATCAATATCAATAATAATTATAATTTATATTATTGTAATCTTAATTATTTTTTATTAAAATCTTATTATAATGTAATCAATAATATATTTTATATTCTTACTAGTTACTAGTCATTGTTATAACTGACCCAGTGACATATTTAGGTCGTAGCATTAAGGTATCTCCAAATGTAGGACAAGACATTTATCAGTGTATTCAAAAGAATCACTGAACATTTAATTTGTTTTAGATTCTGAACGGAGTAATGAATGTATTGATTTTACAATGATGTGTGTTTTTTTTTTTATTTTTTTAGATTTGTGTCTAACGACAACATTTGGAGCAGTAAAAATGGTTCGAATTTTGACTTCAGCCCCTCTTTGAAAAGGAAATCGAATCTAGTTGGTACTTTGGGGGGTCAAAAGTTAAAAATTTTCAATATTTTTTAAGTGAGTCGGGAAAAACCTTAAAAAAATGACTGAAAAACGGGATTTTTTACGCAAAACCAGTTTTCAATTTTTATTTTGCTAAAACTCAAAAACTAATCTATGTAAATACTTGAAATTTTCACCAAATGTTTATATTAGCGTTCTCCATACACAGTTAAATTTTCAAAGAATTTTGACTTTTTATAAGCTATTTATAGACAATTGAAATTTTTAATTTTTTTTAAAATAACGATAAAAATTTTTTGGCCGGCCAGAAAATCTTGAAAATTTAATACAAGGTTTCTTATAAGTTGTTCTTAAAGTGATAAAAAAAAATCCGAAATCGTTAGTCACAATTCTTTTTTATAAGTGCTTAAATTCGAATTTTTACGAAATATGTCAAAATTGCGAAAATTTACAAGTAATTTTGTGGTTGAAAAATCGTAAAAATTTTTCTTTTATAACTAAGCCTTAAAATTTGGTACAAGGTTCTCCATAAATTTTTCTTCAAATATCTGTAAAAAAAACTCTACCGGATTCAGACAAAACATTTTTATGAGTGTTTGAAATTTAAATTTTTACAAAACCGCGTTAAATAACGGTTTAGCCTCAAGCGATTTTTTATACTTGTTGTTATTCAAATAGTATAAGTCGTAAATACTTGAAAATTTTACCAGTTACTTAGATTGTCATTTTCTTTACGTGATTTGATTTTCAAAACATTTTGACTTTTTTTGAGCTATTTATAGACAATCGAAATAATCAATTTTTTTTTATAAATGTTGATAAAAAAAATTTAGCTGGGACAAATTACTTGAAAATTTATTTGAAGGGTCCACATAACTTGTTCTAATTCTTATTCAAAAATTATAAAAATACATAGGCCCAATTTTTTTTTATTAGCATTTGAAGTTCAAATATTGACAAAAATTTGTCAAAATCATGAATATTTTTAACTATTTGGTAGTTAAAAATTTATAAATATTTTACTATCAAAAGCTAAGAATGGAAAATTTAATACTATACTGTCCATAAGTTAAGCTTAGAATAATTATAAAAAAATTGAGGATTATTCAATTTAAAAATTTTTACGAGTGTTTAAAGTTTTAATTTTAATTTGAAATCAAAATTACACGTGTAAAGTAACGTTTTACTAATAAATAACTTTCGATTTTTGTTATTTTTAAAAAATTACTAAACGTAAGATCTTGAAGCTTTTACTTAAATGTTTGAATTTGTTTCAAAATAGAATATATGACAATACCTATTTAAGTATAATATATCCTAGACTGACAAATCATCTCCGTTCACTGTTCAGAATCGTTTTTCGTATACAATGATACCTATCATTGCATTCAAATTTAACCTACCCTAGTCCGAAGTCCCCCCCACCCCACCCCCTAATGTACAGCAGAGCGATACTCACTTACCCGCTTTTTTTTATTATATTCCTGTGTGCAGAAAATAATTTGGTTTAAAATGCGGAAAAAATTCGATAGCATAAAATTCTTCCTGGCATCACTGGTCAATAAACTAATTTTTGTGTTTATGTGGACCTTGTCTTCAATATAGGTCCTAGACCGTTAAGTTTCAGGACTTCATGCCATATTAAAATGAGCTGACCTGCTCTTATGTGTTTTTTATAAATATACTTCAGATAAATGAGAAATTGAGAACCACGATTTTCTGTTATGGGGCTTTCGATTATTGCATCTATATAATTAAAATTTAATCAAATAATGTAAAAAAACATATTAAATCAATAATAACTATAAATTAATAATTATAAAAAATATTATCAAATAATCTCATTTACAGTGGCGTATTTTGGTAATCTTTCGAGGGATGTCCAAAATACCTCTTAAGGGGAGAAGAAGACGGTATACTCGCTGTGTTGACTCTGTCTTACTAATTTAAATAATAGAAAATTTGCTTTCAGCAGAATACATTTTGTGATTTAAGCTTTAATATTAGAGTAAATTTAGTAACTGTCATTTAATAAAATATTAAAACTATTTTATACATAATTAATAAAATTAGGTCATTTTTTTCAACACCTTTGTCAATATAATTATGAATATAAAAATGCAAACCAACATTGTTACTTAACAATTTTGCAAATAAAATACAAAATTTGAATTAAAAATTAACATTATATTAAAATAGTAATTTTTTTAATTCATTGCTTGACGAGATCCTAACACATCAATAACTTTATCTTTGTTTATTAATTTAATGATATCATCTTCAACAAATAGACAAGTTAAAGGATTCAAATATTACTGGCTTAATGAAGATCTTAATTTAGTTTTAAAAATTTTTAGTTTTGAAATCACTCGTTCACACTTTTGAATAGATCTATTTTTATCCCGTAGACATCTAGACTGCAAGTAAGCTAAATACTGCGTTTATTTATCCTTATCACCAGACCACAATAATTACCATATAATTATATTCAATGTTAACATATTTATTAGAGTTGTACCTGATTAGAATTTTAAATACATACATATTTTTTATTACGTTTATGATTGGCTATGGGCCCCTAAATTGAAAAGTATCGAAGGGCCCCCGGCGATCGCGGGGTAGCCGAGTGGGCCAGACCGACATTGGTAATATTCAATAAACTGCAATAACAGATTAAAAAAAAATTAATTTATTCATTATTGTAATTTATTGATATGTATTAGACATTATTAGATACTTTAAGTATTATAACTATGCATTTTAAGAATTCAAATTATTTATCGATTTTTTCAAAGAATTTTAATAAAACTCGATAAGTATGAGGTATCCATATCTCAAACTGTTTCTTGTTTTCTTAAGATTTGATATTATATCGAGAATTTACTGTATAAAATATTACACTGCAATAAAGGCCATAAATTGCCTACACAATGCGCCGTCTTAAATATTTAGACGATAATTATTTTAATATTTATTATGAAACACTGATCATAGGCGTACTTAGGAGTAGGGGGCTGAGCCTACCTTAGCTCCCCCAGAATTTTCGGGTAAATGTATGTGCTTATAAACATATTAGTATTAACTTTATTTTTGTCCACAATATAAAAAATATGTTTCATATAAATGAACTATCATTTAAGTCAGATGTTAACACCAATAAAATTAAATATCAATAAATAATAATCTAATTAAAAACAATTTGGTATAAAATATATTTAGGAATCTATCCCCCCCTAACTTAAAGGACTAGTTATGCCTATGCACTAAATAAATACCAAATATTATAAATTTTGATTAATATTGCAATACAAAGTTTAAGAAATATATATTATATATATAACCATAGGCGTAACTAGCGGGGCTTAGGTAGGCTTCAGCCTTCCTAGAATTTCTTAAAGCACTATACTTTTCTTTATGAAAATAAAAAGTTACGTCAGTTACGATTTATGTTTAAAAATTTCAAATTAAAGTATATATTGTATATGTACGGTTTTTGATGTTGAATATTAATAATTTTTATATTTGGTGTAATTTATCTTTTATATTTTTATGAAATTTAGGTAAAACAAAGAATTTTTATGCATTATTAGTTATTAATCAATCTAAATTTTACTCATCATTTTTCTATATAATTCAAATAAATTAAAACTTATTAATGTGTGGGGATAGATAGATACCTTATTTTGTTATAAAATGTTTTTACTTTTTAGAATTTCATAGCCTCCTTTAACTTAAACTTTAAACCTAACCTGTCCAAGTTCATCAAAATTAATGTTTTTAAAAAAATTGTACTAAATAATTTCTTTTAGTTTTGGGTTTAATAAGAATTATTTATTAGGAATCTCACGTTAACTTTTTGAGTCTTAGCTTTATATATTTATAAATATTTAACTACAAAATAATTTTAAAATTTTGGTTATTTTGTAGAAATCAAACTTCATACACTTATAGAAAAAAATACTCATAATAGGCTTTAAATTATTTTAAATTACTAGTAAAACTAACATGGGATCTTGTATTCAATTAAAATATGTTTGTATATAAATTGTTTTGTGAATATTGTCATTGAAAATTTCAAATAGAAATATGTATATGTAGTGTTGTGCGTATATATAGATTTTCATTAGTCTAAATATTTTAAAAATTATACTATAGATAACAAATGTTAACATATTGCTTAGTGTAACCCGGGCTCCCTCATATTTCAAAGAGTCAGGGCCCTGGTGCAATGTACCGGAAGTTTATCTGGCAGTTTATCATAGGTTTACATATAAATAAATATTTAAGGTAACAACTAAAAAGTAGCAATTATATTTATATGATTAAATAATGTTATAATTTAATCTTAAATACCACTGTCTGATCTGAAATTTCAATTCATTTAGTTTAAAATTCTCAGATTTTCATAGCTTAAAACTGTTGATTTGGTACCAATGTTGATGAATTAATAGGTAGAATTATAAATATTTCATCAGAAGTAATAATATAACATTATCGTGTTTATGTTTCAACTTGTAATAAGCATATGCTAATTATGATAATATGCAACATTTGAACCTTTCTTATATCTCTAAATGGTAGTAGCCAGTAAGATTGGAAAAAAATATGAAATACATATATATATAATACTTAATGTAATTATTATTATAAAATGCTTGACTCTTCGAAAGGCAAAGTTCAAAGAGACTGTAAAATATGATAAAAATGTATTTAAAGCAGTTAAAAATTGTGTTTTGTTTTGATAGAGGATTTAGTTTTTTTAAATTGAAAAATGTAATTTTAATATTATATATTATTATGCCACTATGATTTTATTGTTTGATATCAATATTGAACTCTTATTTAATTAATTATAAACTATTATCATTTACAGTTTTGAGGATCAGAAATAGTGCAATAAGTTTTTGTGGATTTTTATGTCGCAGACTTTTTTTAATTAATTTTAATTACTTACGAATACAAAACTATAAGTATAATCTTCAACAGTGAGTTGTCAAAGTAATTTTAAAAAAAAATATGGATTCAATATTTATTAGCATAATTAATAAAAATTTTGGTTTAGGACTATTTACCTAGTTGAAAATAAAAATGTCTGATTTAAAAAAATTATGAATTATTTTTATTTTTTAAGGTCATGTAATAAAACAAAAAACAATTTTCATTTTTAGATGTAAAAAGGTACTTAAAAGTTTAAAATTATGTATATAAAAAAAAACACAACATTTTACGTAAAAAATTAGTGTAGTATGTTTAATGGGCCACCAAATATTAACCTCATTGATCTAATATTTTTAATAAAATCTATGTATTGCACAAATTATAAGGTCAATCACTGCTTGAAAAAATTAAAATTTAAAGAGTGCTCTAAAAGTATTTTAATTATTTAATCAATGGAAATGTGTAAAAAGCATATTAAATAACACTTAACATATTTGAATATGTTAAATATTTATTTTATTTTACCATGACAAACTTATTACACTTACATTTTAAAAAATAAATAAATAAACGCAATAGCGATAAAAAAAAAAAAGGAAATAAAAAAAATACAAGACACTATTAACTACTTGGTTTTTAGTGTTTTTTCCTTTTGGCAATAAATTAAAATTAATAATGATAACTTAACTTATAATTAATTAATATGATTAGAAATTCGACAAAAACAGCGATATTCTTTTGACTGCAATATTTTTTAATATTTTTTCCTTATTTCCTTAATAGTTATCGAACAACGATAATTTTAAGACCTTATCGTTACGTAAGACCTAAAGTTGTAATATTTTATAATTATAATTTATAACCATAGTAAAAGTACCTATATGATACAGTGTGTGACATCAAACTGTTGCCGAAAAAAAAAATTATAATTATAATTGTAAATTATGTAATTTCTATTTTATATTTACATAATAATATTAGATGGTAAGATGTAATCCTATTGATAATTTTTTTTTAATTATAAAATATACGTACTATAGAAAAAATTCAAAAAATGACTGCAACACACACTCAAAAACAAAAACAAAATGAAAGTAGAACACAAAATCATTACAATAATCGATAAGATTCTCTAAGTACTGAATGTATTAAAATGTTTACAAAGATGTTTGGTTAAGCAAAAAAATGTAATTATAAATTTGATATTTTGTACATACTATTAGTATTATTATTAATAAATCTATATATATATATGTATGTATAAATATGTTACATACATGCATATAAATATACAATTTTTTGTTTATTCTTAAGTAACTAAAAGTAAAATGAATACTTTTAATTAATTTTATATTTTGTATGTTCATAAATTATTATACAGCTGATCATTCAAGTTGAAAAAAAAATGTATTTTCTAACAATTAACCATGTGGTTGTTGACAATGTTCATTGAATTTAAATATTATATTCAATGACTTTTCTTTTTAATAGAAATAATTAGTCTTTTAGGAAAAAATATATATTTATAAAAATATTAAATCATAAAACTAAAAAAGGTTTCTAAGTCAATAGTTCTTTAGGTATTAAGATAAATTGTCTGTGTCAGATAGCTAACATATTAGAACACAACACATGGTATAGTATACAGCTAATGCATATAAAAAAGTCTTACTCCATGTTTAATTAACCCAAAAACACATGTATATGAAGATTAGATAAATTGAAATAAGACATTCTTATAAACATAAATTACAACACATCCATGAAAGATCTAGGTAAGACTTAATAAACATTTGCCTTGTATTGATACATTAACAATTAAATTATCAGATTTATAGGAAAATGCAAATATTAAATTTTGTGTGTAATTCGCCATAAATATGCATACTGTGTTAGCTATACCGTATAAAATTATAAAGAAACTGAAAATATTACCACCACCATTATTATCAGTAAGAGTTGCAGGATATTCAATGGCGTAGGTAAATCCATTTAGGGAATCAAAAATTTATTTTAGTAATTCGTGGACATTTAAAGAATTAAGTAATTAAATAATAATAATAATAATAATAATAATAATAATAATACAAAATAATGACCACCTTTAGATATATATAGTGGCAAAACTTATGGTTTTATCAGATTCATAATGCTAACGTAATGGTTTTGTTTACAAAGTAACAATAAAATTAATATTAATTAAAATTAACTATTCAATGAATGCTTGACAGTTTAAAAACAACACAAATAACTCACACGTATATTTTAATAGGTATAAATGCTTTTTAAAAAACTGGTTATGTAATATAAAAATGTGTATGTGTGCGTTAGAATGTAAAAAAAAAAATTTAAAAGTAAAATATATAGAATATTGTTTATAATAAAAACCAAAGATGTGTATGATCAGAGCACAACCCTCATGAAGGCCGTCCGTGGTGTTACAAAATGTTAAGACGATTCTAAATATTTTAAGAAGTCAACCTCAATGTTTAACCCAAAATCTTTCACTTATAAACATATACACATTGAGTGTAATAATTAAATATAAATGGGTATCAGCAAAGAGAAACAACCGACCATTGTATTGAGAACAAACTTTTAATAGATTAACTTCTTATTGTAAAATAACGCCTGTATATTTTAAAAACCAACATCGGTGTAAAATCTAAAACTTCTCGGTGAAAATAATATAGTTCAGATTTATTTGAAAAATGCACACAGTTCTGATTATATATTTTAATTCTAAGAACTAAATTTTAATATTATACACAAGATTTAATTTACTAGTATTTACACAGAAAAGTATATAAAGTTGTTTTTTGTTGTTTTAAAAATTATTTTTAATATGAACACTCGTTAAAAAAACTTTTTAGGAATATAATTTTTTTTTTAGCGTTTTATAACTTTAAATACTGATCTATTCTAGTTATATGACTTAGATATAAATATTCATAATTATTTTAGTTTGTATGTATGTATATATATGTATATATATATACACATCTGTATATTATATGTTGTAAAATATAATTGTTAACACTACGTTTCCATAGATAGTTTGTGTTGCCACGGTTTTGTTTTTTTGAGCACCTAAACAGCCGCGGACACTTGTCCCAAAATGCGCGAAACGGAAGACCTTCAAGTCGGGTGGTATTTGATTTTGAATAATGCAACTTAGAGATTACTTATAGTGATAAAAACAAAACATTTCATTTCGCGTGAGTGGTCCCCCGTTAAGAAAAAAATGTTTGAACTGTTTTTTACTTTATTTGGTTTTTTGATGTATTTTTATTTATTTATTTATTTATTTAGCTGTTTTTGGGGTTTTTTTGTTTGTAATTCAGGGACCGTTTGGCGTTGACTTCATAGGTCTCATTAGAGGGCCAACTCAGTTCCAAATACGTAAAAAGCTATCCCAAGAACCGGTAGCAACAGCCATGCCATCTTCAGTTACTCCCAGGCAACTGACTCGGTTGTCATGACCAGCCAATATACCTAAAATAAAATAATAATAATTTAATGGTATTTAAAAATAAAAATATTTCAAGTAACATAATAATAAAAATAATTTTTAGATCAATGATGTATAAAATATATTATTACTAGGACAAGAAATAGACTATAAGTTCTATACACCTTAAAAGAATCTAAAAATATGTCAAAAATAATTCTTTTATTCATTCTTTAATAATATTTTAAAATAACAAAACATTATATCTAACAAATTATCTGTTATAAAATTTCTAGAGAATTATATTTTAACATTTGTATAGCATTCACATATTTTTAAGTTAAACATAAAAAAGCGGGTAAGTGGGTATTGCTCTGCTGTATATTAGGGGGTGGGGTGGACCTCGGACTATGGTAGGTTAAATTTGAATGCAATGATAGGTATCATTGTATACGAAAAACGATTCTGAACGAAGATGATTTGTCAGGTTAGGATATATTATATTTAAATATTGTCATATTTCTATTTTGAAACAAATAGTATAGTTTTTATATGTTACTATGGTTACTTTATAGTATCTGTTTATTAATAAAAAAAGTATTAGGCAACATACGCATAATGAGAGTATGAAATTTAATTTAAATTTTGAAATATTTCGTATAAATTCGAACTTTAAGCACTTATAAAAAAAAATTGTGACTAACGATTTCGGATTTTTTTTATCACTTTAAGAACAACTTATAAGAAACCTTGTATTAAATTTTCAAGATTTTCTGGCCACCCAAAAATTTTTTATCGGCATTTGAAGAAAAAAACTTAGAAAAGTCGAAAATTTCAATTGTCTATAAGTAGCTTAAAAATTGTCAAAATATTTTGAAAATTTAACTGTAAAGAGATAACCATAATATAAACATTTGGTGAAAATTTCAA
Organism: Schizaphis graminum; assembly: GCA_020882235.1. Classification (NCBI taxonomy): domain Eukaryota; kingdom Metazoa; phylum Arthropoda; class Insecta; order Hemiptera; family Aphididae; genus Schizaphis; species Schizaphis graminum. The sequence goes on from CM037031.1 coordinate 39,792,331, forward strand.
GTATTTAAATAGATTCGTTTTTGAGTTACAGCAAAATCAAAAAATCGATTTTGTCGAAAAGTGGTTTTTCGTAAAATTGCCATTTTTCTGTCATTTTTTTTTTGTTTTTCTCGATTTTTTTGAAAACTATTTGAAAATTTTAATTTTGACTCCCCCAAAGTACCAACTAGATTCAATTTCCTATTCAAAAAGGGGCTGAAGTCAAAAATCGGAGCATTATTACTGCTCCAAATGTTGTCGTCAGACACAAAAAAAAAAAAAAAACACACATCATAGTAAAATCAATACATTCATCACTTCGTTCAGAATCTAAAATAACTACTAGAAATTTTATAGTTTTAATCATTAGATGTTATATTGCTTAGTTACTAATATTATTGTATATTAAATATTTAAAATTTAATAATGTTTATTTTATTTTAACATGGCTAGAGCAAATGTATCTGTAAGTGATGATCAGAATTTCAGAAGTCGTTGTGAGCAAGAACAAAAAGCTTTTGATGATTGGCCTAACAAATGGGAGTGGATATTGGAGGAATATAAGTATTAATGTAATAAATCATACTTAATTTATTTATTGAAATATTTTCAAACAAAATAGAAAGAGAAATGAAAAATTAAATGCAGTAAAGAAAAATGCAATGATGAGAGAGGGTAATTTAAACACAGATCTTAGAAGTGTGCTACCTTTTCCTAATACAACATCTAGAGAAGTATATAATTATTAATTAAAAATACTACAATCTTATAATTTATAAGACATTTATTAATTTTTTTAGATTGGTTGGTTATCAAGTAAACAAGAATTTCAGTTGGAAATATTTGGGCCATACGTAACACATATACCAATTGAAATAAAATCAAATTATAAAAACGATTTATAATGGTACATATATTTAGGTTGCATATACTACAATTTATCCGTGAAAATAAGTCTTAATATAATATACTAAAATTTGGAAAAATAAATATACAGGGTGATTGATTAAGCGTAAAACACTCATTATTTCAAAAAGTATTCATGTTTTTGAAAACATTTTTTTACATAGTTTTAAGTCGTTAAAAATACTACATTTTTATTAAAAAATTATATTTTTTATCCCTATATTTTTTTAAGTTTTTTACTTTTTTGAATGACAACATAGAGTTTTAATTTCATATTCCAAAGCAGAATAATTTTCTGAGTATTTTGATACATAAAAATCGAATTTAGGGTGAGTAGTTTATGAGTTATACGTATTTAAAGTTTAGACAAGCGGAGTAGTGGACAAACATTTTGCGGGGTAACCCCGTACCACTCCACTCCGCTTGACTAAACTTTAAATACGTATAACTCATGAACGACTCGTCCTAAATTCGATTTTTATGTATTAAAATACTCAGAAAATTATTCTGCTTTGGAATATGAAAATAAAACTCTATGTTGTCATACAAAAAATTAAAAAACTTAAAAAAATATAGGGATAAAAAATATTTTAAAATATAATTTTTTAATAAAAACGTAGAATTTTTAATGACTTAAAACTATGTAAAAAAATGTTTTCAAAAACATGAATACTTTTTGAAATAATGAGTGTTTTACGCTTAATCAATCACCCCGTATATTTTTTAAATTATTCATAAATTATAAAAATAATGATTTACAATTTCAAGAGTTACTTACAATCCAAAATTGTATTCAAGATATGTTATTCAGTATAAATTTAAACTTAAAAGGTGTTTTTTCAAATATTTTTAGAAGAAAGATATTAACTGTTTGAGTATATTTTTAAAATAGATTATTTTAGAACATAAATACCTATATCTTTTATATGATTAAATTTTTTGATTTCTGATCTTTTAATAATCTTTAATGTTTGTAAAGATTTTTTTTGTGATTATTAATTTAAAATAAATCTAAACTAACCGGCACGTTCAGCTTTCATTGAGTCCCAAACATTGCAGTTGAAATCATCATAACCTGCCAATAGTAGACGTCCTGATTTTGAAAATGATACAGATGTTATGCCACATATTATGTTGTCGTGTGAGTACATGGCTAATTCTTGGTCAGACCGAATATCAAATAAACGACATGTAGCATCATCTGAGCCAGTAGCAAAGGCATAGCCATTTGGGAAAAACTAAACAAAAATATTTAAACATTTTGAAATTAGAAAACCCAAGATGTATATAATTATAATATCATATAGATAACTATTAAATATAGCAAATATTTATTTTAAAATAAGTCAATAATGTTATTGCAAATAATTTATTACCGTAACAGCATTGATATCAGATTCGTGTCCTGGGAACGTTTGTTTGCATGTTCCATCTCGAACATCCCATAACTGAAAATTAAATAATAATAATTAACTTGTATTTTATTTGAAAACAATAAATTATAAATACTTTTGCTGAAGCGTCACAAGCTCCTGATACAAATGTTCGCATATCAGGTGACATAGACAGAGACATAACATCGCCAGTATGTCCAATGAACGATGAACACTGTTGGCCAGTTTCAATATCCCATAATGCACTATAACACAATAATTTTTGTAATAATGAAATGTAATTTAACTACAAAATTTAAATATTTACCATGACATATCTCCAGAGCTGGTGACAATTTGGTTATCATCAAGGAATCTACAACATGATAAGTAACCTGTGTGCCCTGGCAGTTCTCGGCTAACTCTTACATTACCTTCTCTTGTTTTTAAACTAAACATATTACAATGAATAAAGATAATTTTGGTTAAATTATTAAGAAATTATTTAGCATACCTATAAATTGAACATATGTTGTCTAAACCACCACAAGCAACGAAACTGCCGGATGGGGCATATGCACACGTCATCACCCAGCTAGACCTAAGTGGTATGGCGTGTACCTTATTTGTCGTATAACTATCCCATACAATAAGCTTTCCATCTTGTGAGGCTGATACTAGGTTTCTAGAGCAAAATTATTTAGTAAATAATAAGTTTTAAAAGTATATAATACATATTGTATATCAGAGGTTAAGAACAAATATGATACAGAAAGAATGAAAATAAACAACTTAATATTTTAATAATAATTGTATACACATACTAGTATTTATAATAATTTTAAAAATATATCAAACTAGTTTTTTTTTAAGTAAACCATACTAATACAGATTACACAATTGCTATTAAAATATTACATTATTATTATTTTTTTTTTGAAATTTGTCATAATTAGTTCTATAAACTGGACAATTCTACTATAAATTTTTCATTAATATTTATATGAAAGGCATTACTTTATCAAAAGTTTTAAATTACCTGGAGTCAGAGCCCCAATGCATGGCATATATTTTGGCGAGATGTCCACGGAGGGTACGTCTCGTTCGCATTTGTATCCGGCCGACCGGTTCCATGCTGGTGGTCGCTTGCGACAGACTGGTGTCGCATGCTGCTTTTCTCGCATCCTATAAAAAATAAAATTTTGAATTAAACTAATTTTACCCATTGATTTTGATTAGAAATCCATGTGTACACTATACACGGCAATATAATTATAACAACTAATATAATATTTATTCCATGTACCTCCGTGTTCCACCAAATACTTGTAAAATGAGCCTATTAGACATATGTTGTATAATGCCAATACTGACCCCACTTTTCTTTTTTTAACCACTTATTTATTATTAGTTAGCATTTTTGATCATTTTCATTTGTACTGTTTTTTTTTTTTTTGTATAATATAATACTTTTAATTTCATATTTTAATTTTTCTTAATAATTTCTGCTTTGTCGTTATATAATGTTCTTAATTTATATATTTATATCTTAATTCTTAATAATTTTATTCATATTTTATTTCAATTTTGTAAACCATGCACTTGTTATTCTTACTTTTAATATACAAAAGACCCATCCCATATATGTTCTAAAATATTTCATAATTCATATTTATTATAGTCAAGTATGATTAAACAAACTATAATAACAAGTATTTTTGTTTAATATTTTTTTTTATCATTCTAACTTTATTGTATATTGGACATTGTCTGTTGGAATTATAAATAAATATAAACATTTGATTCATAGTTTAAAATTTAAATGCATAATGGCTAATGTACTTGTCAAAAAAATTGTTGAACAGTAGTATTATATGACAATGACATACACATAATCAATTTAATATACAATATATTTAAAAATTGTGACGGGAAATTATTATTTTTTATTCATCATTATTAATTTATTCAATATAGGTACATTCTAACAAGTGTCCATTTGGAGACTAATGAATACATATAAGAATATAATTATCTCCATTCTGCATTGCGTACATGCACCAAAATATATTAAGCAAGTATCTACAATGCAATTGAATAACAGATAATGGTTTTAATTAAGTTTTATTACATACTATTGAAAATAAAATAAACATTGAATTTAATTATTTTTTTTTAACACAACTAATGTAATTATTAAATAAACATAATATATCTACTAGACTACTAGAGAAATAAAAGAATAATTATAATTTGTTTGTAAAGCGAATAATAAACTAGAGATATTATACATAATATGGTATAATAAATAATAACAATTACAAAATCCAACATTTTTTTTTAAGATTATGCAAAATATTCATACCATATAATATTATATTTAATTAAAAAATAAAAATAAAAATTTGTCTTAATTATTTTACAATAAAATATTCTATGCTATTATTACTACTTCTTTAATTAATTGTGTAACGGTAGACTATAATAACATAATCACTAAACACAGTTAAAAGGGCGTTTTCGTATTCGTGATGTTATATATTATCATAGTTATAACTTATAATAAAGGCACTAATGAATATTAAAATTGTAAGTAATGGCTAATAATATAAAATAATGAAATAATTATGTGAAAACAAAATTATGATTGGAAGTTGATATTATGTTAATATTATATCGTAATAGAATAGGTAACAGACTCGTCATTCATATTATATTTATATACAAGGGGTATGTGTATATACTATATAAAAGTAATAAAATAATATAACTAGCCACTAGGTATGATTTAAATATTAAACTTATACAGCTATATCAATTGGTATAAAATTTGCAACCAAGAAGTTTCCATTCGAATAATAAATAAAATAATAACCTTTTCCGATTATCAACCGAAGTGACACGAGTAATTTTTTTGGGAATAATTGAGATTTGAGTCGAGAATACAGAGTCCGATTAGCCCGAATATTTTATGGCGTAGTATAAACGAAAAGTCTCGTGTGCACACGATATACATGTATCGATTATTACACAGGGCGACAAACTAGTGTATTCGATTCTATATTGTAAGGTGTGATTTTTCTACACAGTTCGATTAAAATTCAAAGAATAAAAAACCTATAGTTGATTTTTTTGTTGAAACATCCTCCTCGTTTGCGAAATATAATATATATGGTTATTATTATTATTATTATTATTATCCAGACGGGGCAAATTGGCCAGTGTGAACGATCCCTCGTCGTGCAGTTATAGTCAAACGACAACGACGGCGGCGCACCCGCGCGCGAGACGGCGGCTACGCGCCATATTGATCGACGTGCAAACGGGCGCGCGCGCGAGATAGTCACAGCGGCGTCGGCGGCGGGCGGTCGAGGAGAGGTCGGTCGCCGCCGCCGTCACCGTATACGAGAGCAGCAGATACGGGGGAGCAGAGTGGCATGGCCGGGGGAGCGAGACTGCCGGCCGGCTTTCGCATGACCCCTTCGCTGGCCACCACCAACGACGACGACGACGACGACGACGACGCCGCCGCCGGCGTTCTCCTCTTCGCGTGTCGCCGTCACCGTATACCGCACCGCAAAAGCTCTCTCTGCACTACACGCTAACGCCCTCCGCCTACGCCACCGACCCGCTCGATTCACCAAACGAGCGCCGACTTGTAGACGTGTGCGTGCAGTGTGTGCGTGGCGTTGGCCACACAGCCGCAGCGTATATTATTATACTTGTACACACATAAAATAATGCCGCGGCGTTTTAATAGCAGCTCCGCGCTTATATATAACCACAGAGTGTTATTATACAGCACGATTGTTACTATTATTTTTATATATCATCAAACCGGCCCGGCGACGACGATTTTACATTTTTTACCCTCTATAGGACCGCTGCACATAATATATTGTGCTCGTTTACACGCATATTATATATGTGATTCGACTGGGCTATGCGTTCGGCTTTTAAAGTATGGAAGAAAAGAAAAATTATATCTCCTTCGTCCGGATAAGACGTTCCATCCTGGTATTACGCGTGTATATGGAATATAGATGGTTGTGTGTGTGACGGTTACGATTGGATCTCGAGAGCGCAACACGTGATTGCCGCACGAATACGCAACGGGTTTTTGACGGATACCTACTACATCGTAATATTATTATTATATTTATCGACATTTAGATACAGAAATATGTCTTGTGGTTGCACTTTTTTATATATAACTTCATTATCTCACAACAAGTATATATCAACAATGAACTTTATAAAATATCTAAAATTTATTAGGGGGTACTTAAATTGGGATCAGATAAACATAAGTTTACCAAAATAAAATAAAAATTATAACAAATATGTAGATGTTCGCAAGGGATAGGGGTTCCTGCCGTTCCTGGTGTGCCTAAACAGTAAACATCTCCGACATTTTGTAATTTGGGTTCTAAAATAAGTTAAGATTCTTTAGTCGGGAGTTAGTATTTTAGAATACATTTTTCTAGAATGCAAGATAAAAAATGAGTGATGAAATTATTCCATGTTATTGCATAATATAATATAAAAGTACAACATTTTACAATTGTGTGTAAAAATCATCTTTCATAACAGAAGCAGTATACCTATGATCTATCTAAGTTTATACTATTTACAAAACAATAAATGGGCTTCAAATGTTTATTTAGATTTATTAATAAATTAATTCAATAATTTACGTAATATGCTCTGATTGCATTGTATAATTAATTATTAATTAATATCACTTGGCTTTGGTAGAATTGTAGGAGGGCCTAAAATTACTGTAGGCTCCACCTGAACAGCAGGTCTGCACAGGCGTATGATGAACAAGATAATAATCAAAGAGCATTTGTATGGTATTTATACATTTTGATTAATGTGTTGTGTTCTCATTTATAAACAAGTACCTATTGTTTATTAGTTATAGTAAAAAGATTTTAAAAATATAACACAAAAATAAATTTATCCAGACACATTAATATTATTAATTTTGACTTCAAAGGTCTTGAAGTGAAGTATAATAGTATTAAAACAGTTTTATTAATTAGTTTAGTGTAACTGATAAAATATTGTATTATAATTATTTATTATAAGATACTTACTCGTATGGCATTTTTCAGCGTTTCAGCCTCTTGCCTTAATGAGTCCAGTTCATTCATTGTGCACGGCTAGGGCCTCCGGTCTCGACCGACACAAATGCTAAAAAATAATATTATTTGTCAGTTAGTATTGAATATGCTGATGGGTAAAACATTATTATTACGTGATAAATCTTAAATTGTAATATATTTCAGTATTTATTAATCTATAAGTAATAAACTAATAAATGTATAAAAACTTGTAAAAAAGTATTTTGTTTAAATTTAATATTTATATTATTACGAATTTGTTATGATATAAAAATCAAGAATTGATTAAATACCAACCCATACAAGAAAAACGCATAGGTATTTTATAACGTTCAATGTCAGGGTAATAATGATGTATTGGTGATTAAGTCGTATTTTTCATTAATAACAGTTAAAAAATATATGTTTAAAGGTTTGAGAACCAATGCAATTAGCTTGTTTATCTATCAACACATGTAATTGACAGGATGAAGAGAAGGGTAGCATTAACTACTAGCGAAATTGACTTCCGTCAATAGACCACACGGTCTATGAATACATTCCAGCAGGCATGATAATGGGTTAGGGAGGGAACAAAATACGGATACGTGACGTCAATTACCAATGAGTTTATAATTTCATGTGTCTAGTTTTTCAAGGCTCGGCACATTTTGACACGAAAACTCAATGACTTAACAATAATTGACTAATTTCTTTCAAAAACCTTATTCGTAGACAATTAATTATTGAAATTATTAGGTAGATTATGCACGTTGACACCTTTGTGCATTACCAGACATGTAAATCTAATAAGTTATTTTAATCAATTATTGTTATCTTTACAAGACACTAAACAAATACATAAATTAAGATAAAAATACTATTATTATTTATATTATACTTAAACGCTAATAATATGTATTTAAATCGTATAGGTACATTATGTAATTTATGATGTTTATCAAATAATAAATGGAATAAGGAATAAGAATAAAATCAAACTGTTAGAGAAATAATTCAGAATTAAAACTAAACATAATATAATACTTATTAATATACCTAAAAATTGATATATTTTGTTGCGATTTTAGAAAAAAATATAAAATTCAAAAACTTAAAATATTTTATTTTCTTTATTATTACATATAACGACGTCATAAAAATACAATTACGCAATCCTCACATACACATTGAACATTTTTTACCGATTTAACAAAGATAAAATATTTTATTTTTTTGTTCATTTTATTTAATTTCTTTAATGTACAAGAATAGACGATATTAAAACATTTATTACATTATTGAATTTGCATCATGCTTACGATTTTAAATTAATAAAATCGAAGGATTTTACATATTTCATATATATATATATATATAATAGTGCCTTTCGTAAGATGTAATATCGTAAGTGTGTATATAGTATATATTATAGAAAATGAATTGAATTATTGTTATTAATTTCCCATCAAATCCCTTGTGGAGGGGTTATATTATATTATATAGAATCGGTATGGTGGTTTTGACCGGTGACCGGATTGGTATAGCCACGATAATCCCGGTGGACGATGCGTGCACGTCAGAGTCACGAATGACCTGCCTAAAAGTTTGTGCGACAACTGGCATTATATAATAATTTCACTACACGCGGGCATGGAAAAATAATAATAATAATTTCTCTGAACATATAAAATAAAAAGGACAAAAATCCAAGTCCTCGATGTATGATTAACTCACGCATTCTGGAGTAAGGGGTAGAAAGCGCAAGCGCCAAGCCGATCGATCATCGGGCGCAGAGCCGCGTGCTCGTTTTTTACCCAACCCGCCGCCGGCCGGCATCACGCTCATGTGTTCAAACACACACACACATACACGCGCGCGCGCAAGCGCATGTTTCGCCCAACAATGAACGCACGCGCACAGCACTATAGCTAAAATAATTAAGCAAAGTGTAATCTTTGTTTTAGTTTGGATGTAAAATACTTCAAAAACTATGATAGACGAATATCGCAATTTAATGTATTTCTTACATATAAATTAGCAACAGTTTAGGAAATTTCTAACATCATGATACTTTCTAAGCAAACGTTGATAAAGAATGATGATTTGCTTCACAAAATAATTTTTAGATCGTTTTTATAACTACATAAGTTTTAATATTTTATTACACATTGGGTTTACTACTTTATTTATTGTAGGTTTTATTCATTAGGCGGTATATGTCTATAGTCTATTACTTATTTGTTATAATTAATACATTTTTTATTAAATAAATATTTAATTAACGTGCATATTTAATAGTAAAACTAATGAAAATAGTGAACTTAATTTAAATAAATGGAAAATAAAGATAGATAAAACTCGGTATTTCAATTCCCAGCATAATGTTAAAATTATAATTTTTTAGTAAGAAATTTAAATATATAATCCATTTTAACTATATTTACTAGAAAATAGATAGACTATTATAAAACATATCAATATTTTAGATATGCACAATGGATAACGTATATCTCTATTGAAGAATACAATAGCACCCGTATTAGACTTAATGTCTAATGTCAGTTAGTAATATATAACACGCGTTCGCACTATTCTGTAACAAATAAAAACATCAATATCAAATAATAATAACGTGATATGTTATGAAGTTACAAGTTATTTATGATATTTTAATACAGCAAATGGTAAGAATTGTTAGGGAACAGCTAAGATACATGACATGTATCTATTATCTTTTCACATGACTTTTATAGTTTGTTTATGTTGTTGTAATTTTGTTCTAATTCAAAAATATTTAACAACAATTACTTAACTTAAGAGGGAAAATAATAGATGAAACTCAATATTCTTAAGGATTTATTTTTTATAGCATACAATTAGTAGAAACGGAATGACATACTCTCCTAACGCGTTTTACGTGCGTCAAACTATAATACAAGCAGTTTTTTTTACATTGGCCATATGGTCGGGACATTTATAACTTTATTTATTCCAAAGTCTAAACTGATACAAAAATAAAATTTTCTCATACGCCTATAGTAGTAGGGGATATTGGGGGTAATTAATATGGAAAAAAATTTAAAAATGATTTATGATTAATTATATTATGTTGTTTGAAAGCAAAGTATTTGTGTGTAGCAAACAATAAAAACTATATTATGATCTTAAACTCTGTGAACATTTCCTAAACACAATAATATTATAGAACACACGTAAAAAATCGGAAAAAGACATACCAACATTCATATATATATATAATGTGAAATTGTGAATGTGTTATAAAAAGTACCACTAAATATTTTAGTTATACTAGCTAAGATAAAAATGTGGTTTTTGAGACATGAAAGGCAACACCGAAATACACATTTTAAATGTTTAACATTATAAAAATGAAAAGGAGAACACAAAAAGAAAAGTTTTGTATAAAAATCTTTCTAATAACAGTATTGATAAAGTTAAAATATGGTGAAATTTACTCATAATTTACAGGGTTTAAACGATATTTTAACCATGTCCTTTTTGTAATCGATTAATTGAAATAATTTTGATATTATTAAAAACTATTTATACACAGAGAAAACGTAAATAAACACTATTAAATAATAAAATCTAAATAATCATAATTTTTAAATGTGTCAATCTTTATAATCATCAATCCTTTAAATTTTGTCTTACTTTATCTCGCAAGTAAAAACGATTAAAATTAACTAAACTACGAAAACAAATAAGGCATGTAAAGACAACTAGATTACCAAAATAATCGTAAGTTTTAATTTATTGAAACAACATATTTAATTAGAAAAAAAAAACGTTTTTATTTAAAAATTATTGCGCTTGTACGCAACGAAAAGATTAAATATTTAACATTTTATCAAAATATGTATTTTTTCGTTCATCCTTGTCCCTTCCTGATAACCTCATTTCAATCCTAGGTTATTTAGCTGAAATATTTAGTACCTATGTACGTGACATAATAATATTGCGTTAAGATTTGTATGCATGTAATTCCATGCAATACTGGACAGTTATCTCAAATAAGACTGGTTAGATAGTTAATAGTTATTTATAAGTTTTCGTCAATGTAAAAATAAATATTGATAAATTGTATAATTATATATTATGTAATATAATAAAGAAAAAATATAGTCTTAGTGGCAACAAAATATGTCGCGGATTACGATTTTTATTGTAATATAACATTATGAACCTAGCTATTTATTATTAGTATTATCATTACTATTATGATTTTATTATTTCACGTGCGTAACATAAAACATGTTATCATGACGTGTCGGTGATTGAGGGTAAGCACAAACGAGCGTGAACCTGCACAGCGGGAAAGACGACTTACACACGGTACCCTATTGTAGGATAGGGGTGGTAATGCTATGAGAAGTGTTTGACCGGTCGGCCACTCTTTGTTTTATATACTCGCGCGATGCTGCGGCGTTGTCTTTTCCGCGGCGGCTAGTACTGTAATATCCGTATAGAACATATAAACGCACACACAAGCACATACATAGCGCGCCAAAGGTCAACGTTACCGTCGGGGCGCGGATGTTGCCGTGGCGACCGACCGACGTTTCCTCCGGGGTAAACCCACTGCGTGTGCAGCGTGAAGGCGACACGGCACGGCGGTGTTCTCTCGTTACTTCTCCCCCGCCTCAGCGAAGCAGTTCGACAACGCCTTTGACACCGCCGCCGGGAAAATGAACGATGACACCGTGTCGTCGCCCGTCATCAAAACAACAGCAATAGAATTGAAAACGCGCGAAATAAAAAAAAACCACTATAATCTATAATAATATATTCTTTAAGCATCGGCGTGTATATTATATAAGTGCTTCACAATAAAGGGGTTGAACGGTTATTTTAAAATTAGTAAAGTTAAGCGATATAGGGACGTAGACGATGACGGAAGTAAATACAAACACGACTATATGATGTCATAAAAATCATATGATTTATTAAATATATAGGTATATGGCAAACGTTCGAGTAGTGTAGCTATATAATAGTTCCGCAGTGAAATTTTTTGTTCTTGAGAGTTGAGACTGTATCTACGATAGAAATATATTATATATTAATTTGTATTTCGTAAACTATACAGTTACATGCGTCTGATTCTAACATGTTTTGTTAAATTGTTCATAGAAGCCTGACTTGCAAGATTACATGTTTTATATGGACAATGAGCTGCGATTAGGTTTCTTTATTTCGTTTATCGTTTACAGTAGTGTTTATCGCCGAAACAATCACCATAATTGATAATACAAATTTGGACACGAATCGATTATTAATAAATGAATTTAAAAAGGATCCACTAATTAAGAGAAAATTCAATAATTATTTTCAAATCCACTCGCTATAGTGTCACGATGTAACCACGCGTGATACGACGTCATCCCAGATGATCACTCCCCTCAATGAGAGTTATATATAGGCTTTTTTTGTGTTTATAATAATACATTTTTCGAATAATCACAAGAAAATAAAAATTTCTAAGAATAAAAAATAAAGTGATTCGTAGAGGACCCAGTATCCATTTATTTAAAAAAATGGCCACCAGAATTCCATCATATATTATCATATACATCATTGTATTATTTCAATTTTACATATGGAATTCAAGTCAATAGCAGGGTGATTTTAGTGTTAATTATTAATGAAAATTGTTTTGTAAATCTTGATAAAAATTAGGATGAAAATATTTCAGGTAGAAATGAGTAGATAAATCAACACATCTTATTATTATATATTATTTCCTAAACACTCTATATTTTATTATCACATAATTAATGCAACCGTAGCAAGCTGCATTATAAATCGTCGACATATTTTGTACATATATAATAAAAGTAAATCATATTATTATTTATAATAGTGCCGGTAGATTTAAGCAAAAAGTTTGTTATAAATTATAGTGTCAACAAATTGTCTTTGTTTCTTTTAAATATAAGTGACGATTGCCTCAAATATTTTTTACAATACATCCAAATATATTCACTTTCGTCTCGGGTATAATCCATTCTATACAAATGACGTCAATGGAAAACTTTGCACTCGTTATTCAAAATATTACGAGTTATAGTCTATAGATACCTAATATGGACCATTATATCAATGATAAACAGTATATAAGATATATTAATTATTTTCAGTGGGTGTTGATGTATGGTTTCCCCTGATCTATTATGTACATACAATTTTTGGTTATTTTATTAAATGTATTTATTGAGCTATAGTTGAATAATATAGGATAATAATATAAACAACAGTTATTTTGATAAAAATTAATACAGTATATAACATTTAAATCGGATAAATGGATTTTTTATGGCTACAAAGTAAAAAATACAAAATATTGTTGTTTTTTAATTAATATACAGCTTTTAAAATATAAAAATGATTGCTGAAAGTGTAATTTGAAAATAAAAAATAATAATCGACTATGTTTATTAATAAAGTTATAACTTTAAAATTATAATTCACTAAGCTAACCAGTACTCAACTATCGTATTATACTAATAAGCAAATAAGTAATATTTTAATAATAATTAATCAATTAATTATAATACTTTAGATACATATGCATACATTAATTATTAGTTGTACTATTTGGGAAAATATAATATGGTTTGCAGGTTATATTAAGAAATTTATTCTAATTTTACTTCTTAAAAATCATCCAGCTACGTCACCACAAAATATCAATATCAATATATTTTTTTTAACAATTTTTATTTTATACTTATAAATTAAAATTGTAAAATTAGCTGATTAATATTCTTATAATAGAAAAACTATACAAAAACATAAAAAATACATCACAATATATTTAAAAAATTGTATGATTAAAATATTAAATTTCTCTTTAAATAACAGATGTGTTACATGCAGCGTTTTTATGACGCATTAGGTATCTATTATAAATATTTGAAATATAAATAAAAACTTTTATTTTACAATAGTACAATACTACACTAAAATATTACATATTATTACATATGATAGATAAAATAGAAATTAGATAGCATAACGTATACTAAATTATATTATTTCTGCTGTTACTCACCTCAAGATAAATTAAATATTTAAGGTCAAGACATGGATGTATCCGTCAGGTTAAGCGGTAGGACGTAAATATCCAATTGCGCGTTTTATTAACGGCCGCTAGACATCTTAATAAAAATATTAAACGACCACTAAGATTTAAGTCTTATCTCGCGTGTAATGGTAACGCACCGTCAACGCACACCCCTTTCAACATCGTCGTAATGTTAACGCGAAACTAACGAGTTGAAAAACAAATGATGAAAATGTTGAGTGATTTATCTAAATAAAATAACGCACAGACAAAGCGTTGGTCGGTATGTAATGCGTACAAAAAAATGTGATTGTGTTTAAAAGCTAATATTACAATAAATAGGGTTAGTGGTAAAAAAAATTAATGAAAAATATCGCATCGGTTGCTGTTGTATTCATTCCTATGCGAACCACGCCCAACACCGTACTGAATGCCTGTCGAGCGCGGATGTAAAGTTCCATCGCAGCACGCTAGAGCTTTAGGAGAGGCTTTCGCAGCGCTGATCATACTAACGTTCACACAATACCCTCTCCCTGATTTCGACATTCACTCCTTGTTCCCCTACTATACTATGAGACAAAAGTAAAAACAAAAAAACTGTATTTTAAACGGTCTATTCAATGTTTGCTACAGTTATATATATGATATAGTAGATACTACAGTATTATTTTATGACTATAAATATTTAATTTAAAAATACATAATTGTATTTGTTGGAAACTATAAGTAAGTAAAATTGTACTATAAAACCTATTATGTATATATTATTGTAGATATTCTAAGCATAGTACCGTTTAAAAAAAAAAAAAAGATTAAACAATAATTTATAAAGGTATAAATACCATTAAACTAACTGTTGAAGGCAGGAGTTATCTATACAACTATATTTACATGTATTGGAATAATTTAATTAAAAATAATATGTATGATATATTATTATACATAAAATAGTATGATTTATGACAGATATATAATAGTACGAGTATAATAAAAATTATAATTTTAACGGCTCGTTCAAATTACTAACTAATAATCTTTCTGTGTGTCCATACACCAATAATAGTAGAGCCATATATATTCTATAATATATATTATATATAATATACACATAAATACATAATTATACGGTCATGTTTATATTCTGTCTATTAAAGTGTCAAAATGTATAATGTGATTTTAAAAATTAAAAATAGCGATAATAAATCATATTAAATAATGTGATATAGTTAAATGATTGAAAAAGAGAGAATCAACAAAAATCAATTTGTCTCAACTTTAAGCATTGGTTATTATTATTTGGTTACCTACTATAAAAATTAAATCAAAGATAACTTTCATGAAAAAAATACTTGAGAAATATTTTGGACAATGGCTTTTGCTTCTTTGTAAAGGTATAAAATATTATACTTTGAAAATCATGATAATATATCATTATTCTGAATTCACAGCTCAAATAAGAAATCTATTTCTACCAAAATCTAAAAACACGTATTTAAATGAAATTAAACAAACACCACACCGAAGTATGTAAACGTTGATTTTCATGTGTAATATAGAAAAACAAGTACATGAATTACAGTAATAAATTATAAGAAAAATATTAGCACCTATTATGAAAATTATACCTACAGAATGAGTTTTTAAATAATTTTTAATTCAGTAAATGAATAAACAATATTTTCTTTAAATTTCTTAAAGCACACTAAAATAATTGATTTTCTCAGGCCAACTTTCGAAAATTTATAAATTCAAATCGATAAACGTAAGTATAATTTTACACTTATTAATGAATAAAAAATGTATGCTATTTTTCAGACTTCTTATAATAAAATAAATGCAAAGCAAAAAAATTTAATAAAAGAACATTTTTAACTAATACGATCAAAATACACCAGCAGATAATAGATTATTTTAAAATGTAAGTAAATTTAATATTTTCATTAACATGGCTTTTCTTTAGCGTAAATATTAAGTGAGCTAAACAAAAATTGTTTTATTTGAAAATCGATCTCGATAGCAATTTGAAATTTAACCGATACCTGAAGTGTCTTTAATAATAGTAGTTTATTAGTTATAGTTTTTAATATTGATTAATTTATCTGATATTAAAAATAATAATAATAATGTAGACACCTTTAAACTCATTCATTTGATTTAAATAGGTAGATAAATATTTATTTTAAAAAGTGGTTTTTAGTTTTTACCCTAATTGTTATTATTTTAATTTACTGTAGAATTATAAATAACTGCATTGTGATAAAATATTTAGAAATTACCTACTAATTCTAAACATTATACAGCTATAGAATATAATATACTATTTTTTTAGCTGTTAGTAAATATATATATATATTATTATACAGTTATATGCGTATAAACACTAAATAAACTATCAATTTAATACTAGGTTTCTAAAATTCCACCTGATAAACTAATACAGAATACGTGTATGCGTTCTCGACTGTGTTCAATCGTAGTAATAAAAAGGGCCGACCACGCCGGCACTGCTGCCGGTTCAACCGCGTCTTGACGGGCGCAACACGCATGAGCTTTTAGATTGATCGGACTCCCCACCATTAACAAAACCATTGAGAGGGCGGTGGGCGCTGCTGATTACGAGGACACCTACTGCTAGTGTACCGACCTCCCAGCCACAATATAATATACAACCTGCAGAGGAAATAAGAGACTGGATTCTGGAGAGGACATCAAACAATAAATACAACTTTACCATACATTTAAAATATAATGTATATAATATATTTTATGGATACAAATTTAATATATATATAAAAGTATAATTTGAATTAAAAATATAGATTACTATAGTTTTTAATTATAAATTTAACTTTTTCTAACTTGTATGTGTTACTGAAAATAAACATAGGTTAGGTTTCCTACTACAAATAATTATAAATTATAACTTACTATGATTTGAACAACTGTTGGTTAAGAGGATGTTAGTTCAATATTTGTTTTCTTTCTCAGACTCACGCGTAACATTGATAAAGCACGTTCATATAAAATTGTTTTTTATGATTTTTGAGAGTTTAACTCATTCATTTGTATTTTATTTATACCTAATTATTATTTGACTTTATATTCGTCATAAGAAATTGTTTAAATTTAAATGGATATTTAATTTATTTAATTGTTTTAATACAATATTTAGACTAGTTGATATGGCATACCTTTAAACAATTATTTTTTATCATTTTTGTGATGGATGATTTTACTCAAGATTGCTCAAAAGCATAAAAACATGATTTTACGTGCGAATGCGTTTAGTCTATGTTGCGCGTGAGCCAGAGAGAAAACAAACAGTGCGCTGACATTCTCCTAATTTAATTTTAACTCTTGTAAAATAACTAAAATATTATTATACATAACAGAGATTATCATTACCTAAAATACTCGCTAAAATATTAGGAATATAATTTATAACACGAAAAACTTACACATAGAATATGTAATTATATTTTTAAATAAAAATTAAATACTTATTTAATAAAACAGTTATATTAACCCAGGAAAGACGTTGGGAAAATAATAAGCCCTCTTTTCGTTTAAATTAGACTATTGGCGTTTTAAATTATTATAAAGTGGTAAGCAATAATTATATAATTTTTAGTAAAGCTCTTGATCAACAATAATATTCTTTTGGCAATTAATATTAATTTAACATGATGATTACAATGAATATTTATCGCACAAGTAATTTTATATTTTAATTTTGTTTTAAGACACAAGACAATCATTAGTGATTAAAAGAACCACAAATAAAATAAAAAGAATCAATACACTAAAATTTTTAAATAGCGTTGGTATAAAAAACAGTTGCTAGTCAAAATAAAGTTCGTCTTATTAACTTAAAAATTATATGTAACATTCGTAATATTATTAAAATAAATACAATTTATTATATTAATAAAATTGTATTACGAAAATAAATACAATTACCTAAGTAAGTACGTACTAATGGCTTATACATAGATATATAATAAATTAATATCCAATGTATAAGTAGATTTATATATAAACCTTTTGAAATAATGCTTTTATGTTACAAAAATAACAATAATAGACCAATTTATTTCAATCTAATAATTTCTCTAAAATACTAATTTTTCAACTAATAATTTAAATTATATGTTTGAATATACTATGTAAGTAATCAATTTTTAACAGCATTTGTTGTTTTACTATTATTTTGGTAGATGATATAAGATAATAAGCGGTATACATGGCTATTTAATGATTGAAGAACATAATATGATATTTTATTGGAGTGATATTGATAACTGCAGGTGTATACGAAAAAGGAACGTAATACGTCCTATTCTGATTGTTTTTCAAAAATATCCTCGAAAATATATTAGTAGTGCATTGATGCTGAATAATTTTATGCAGAGTGATTAAAATAACAGCTAACATTCAGTAACTATCTCAAAAAGTAATAACGTTTTTTAAAAAACTCTATTTTTTTAATTTATTTAAATTTTTGAATTCAACAAACATTTTGAATTTTATAATCTGAAGCATAATATCTTTCTGAGCAAGTAGGTACTTGTGGGAATATAAATTTAATTTCAAACGAGTTGTTAAATAGTTATAACTTATAAGTATTTAAAGTTTAGTTAAGTGGAGTGAAGTAACAGAGGTATGTATCCCATAAAATGTTAACCTGCCATTACTCCGCTCATCAAAATTGTTAATACTTATAAAAATAATTAACTATTTATTCGTTCGAAATTTGTGAAATTGTATACATCAAATTTCTCAGAAAATAAAATAAAAGATATACATAACAATTTACAAGTTTATAGTCACTAAAAAATGCATAGCAGCATGCTAATAGTAACCAGCAAGCAACAAATGTTATTTTTCACTAGTTCAATTGTTTAAATCTGATAACTTGACAAGGAAAACTAAAATTAGATTATTTAAGATCCAGGTTATAAAAGTAATTTTATAAACTCGTTGCATTATATACTTGTGAAGCATGGGTATCAAATCCGACGAAGACAAACTATCGAGAAATAAGACGAAACAGAGAATTTAATTATACCTTTTTGAGGATACATCGATATTAATAAAACAGGTATGTTTAATAACAATATATTAAAATCACGCGCATGAAGTTACGAGATGGAGATCAAATAAGACACAACCTAGAAGAAGGCCAAGACAACGATGTGAGGATCGGATATTCAGATTAAAGAAAATCTAAAAAACTTATTAGGAGTGCTAACAGAGGAAAATTGATGTCACATATATAGAAAGATATAGAAACGAATGTGGCATAAATGGCCACGAATACCTCCCTCCTAAATAAATTCAACATTTACGAAGATTAAAATTATAAAAATATAATTCTATTTCAAACACTTTTACAAAATATTTATGCTTTTTGAGATAATGATTGATTAATAATTATAAGTACTGAAAAATCAACCAGTATTATTTTCACAACAAAAATATCTGTGTAGTTACTCTAATGATCTCATAGGTTATATACAATATAATAACTTGTATAGTTAATGTCGTATTGCCGTTAAAGGTTATGATAGTATAAATTTTTTATGTTTTAGTTTGAATATATCCAAGGAATTTACCGGGGGAAAAAAATTAGGTTCCAATAAAGATGATAATGGATCTGTGAGAAAAAAGAGGGGGTAATTACTTTATTAGTTGAATACTTATACAGGGAATACATTTACTGCACATTAATTTACGTACAAAATTAAACGAATAATTTTACTAATGGACGAAACTAAAATTAGTGGTTATAACCTATATTAATTATTATTTTATAATAGGATTTTATATCTATATTCAACACGCAAAAAAAAAAACAATAAATGAATTCTATTCACACGCTTTTCAACTGTTTTAAATTCATTAACAATTTTATCTAATAATGATTATCAACAAAAAATATATAATTATTATTGAACAGTTATAAGTCTATAAATATTATTACTTACTTAATATTTTAATTTCATATGTACCCATTATTTGATCATTTTAAATACATATTGTAAGTAAGTTTTTATCAATGATTATTATCATCATTACACATTATTTAATTTATAGATATGAAAATAATATGTATCAATTTTTATAACAATGTCCATGTAAACTATATACTATATAGGTTCCACTGGGAAATCATAAGTGGTAAGTGTCAAACATGTTTGTTCAAAATGTAGGTCATCTCAGGAAATGTTTTTTTTTATATATAAAAGTATTGGACAGTAATGTTTTTACTTGTATCCAATTCAGTTAGATATATTCACTTGATAAATAATTTTCCTCAATATTTACTTTGATCGATTATTTGGTTCTAATATTGCGTTTAGAGAAATGATCAATGAATATAGTGCGAACACAATACAATAAATATGTAGATACTATATGCGCAGTGTTTAACATTCCACTAATATAATGTCGTACCTACTATTTTGATACATTAAAATATCCACTAAACATATATTTAGGTTATTAATTTATTCAATTTCAAATATATTTAATCTTAACTAGTTATAAATGTTTATATAGGTAATTATTTGCTTATCAACCGACCTACATCTGTTTAGAAATATCTACATTCTACATATTATGCTAGTACTTGGTTGTAAATGTTATTTTCTTTATATAAGTATATATTGTGTTGTATCAAATAAATTGTGTTGTTCTAATTTATGTATGTACCTATAGAAATCAAAATTTTATTAAATTCATACACATATCTGGTGATGAAATTATATTTTATTTTTAAGTAAGTATCTACATAGTATCTTCTTGTTAAAGAACTTTAATTATTTAAGATTTTAACATCATAAAGTTATGTTATTCATAATATATCAATTATAAAACTCCAATGAAGACTATACCCAGTTTAATACATTATAAACACTTAGTATCTTTAATTGTAATAGATACAAAATTTCTAAAACTATGAGTAAATTATTACAGTGTTTTGGATTTCATATACTTTCCAAATTTATGATATGACATCATTGATTATAAATAAGTAATTGTCATAAAATAATATCTAATATTTCAAAGGAAAATCTTTTAATGTTCAATATTTCCTTACCCGAAATAAATAGATAAAATATAAATTGGCCTATTGTCAATTGATAATTTTGTATTCTACAATAACTGTCATAGACTCAGAGCTCATAGGTATCCCACTATAATATAGTACAGGGGTCACCAATTAATATTTTTGAAGGGCCACATAAAGAATTTAAAAAAATTTTCGCGGGTCATCAAGAACTTAAGAACATATTTACAATATTTAACAAAAATAATAATTTACAATCATAACACATATAATTTTGTCGTAATATGTGTTATTTATATTATGTTATTCTTTGTGTGCAGGCCAGATAAAATGTGTAGGAAGGCCGCCATTTGGTGACCCATGATATATGTAGTATATTCACAGTATATCTAACAGTTTTAAAGCTAACCTTATAATATAATGTGTTTATTAAAATCAGTTCAGATGATTTAAATTATATCTAACTGTCTTAGTTTTATTATTTTTTAATATAATTTTGATAATAAATTAAAATTAAGACATGTTAAGAATATTATTCCAGCAGAACTATACAAAAATTATGTACCTATTCTATTTTTGTAGTGATGATGAGCTATTGAAAAAAATTACTACTTGGAATGTGGGAGTATATTTGACTCAACAATTGAATAATAATGAATTCAGTTTTAACAGTAATCAATTCCATAAACAACATTATAATCTATAAATTACAATATATTCCATACAAAAATTAATTCCAAGCTTATTATCTTTAGATAATACAACCTTTAGTTTTTACATAAATTCATTTCATATATTTATATGTATATATTTTTTAAGTGTTTTTATTGTAGAAATAATAATAAAGTAATGTAAATGTTATAATAATTTAGGTCAGTGTTTCTCAACCTTTTTTCATTTATGTACCCTTTGACCTCTCACCACCGCTTTACGTACCCAAATGTCAATTTATCGTATATTCACAGAGAGTCTATTACGATACTTTTTTTTTCACATAACCCTCATGCCTTCTTACGTACTCCTAGGGGTACGCGTACCACAAGTTGAGAAACATTGATTTAGATTAAGAAGTCCACCTTGGTAACAAATTTAATTTTAAAAAAAATAACAGGGATCAAGAATTTAGAAGATTACTTTAATTATATACCCATGTGAGATAAAGAATGAAAAAGGTGAGAATCTTGAATCTAAGAGCAAAAAATATGCTGTAGGTTGCATGGAGAGAACTTACTCAAGATACAAATAAAATATTACATATAATATCACGAACCATGATAAATTGATAAAAAACATTAATTAACCTTATGGGCATTATCAACAGTATTCATAGGCACAACTAAGTGAGAGCTTGGGGAAGAGGCTTAGCTTCTTCCCCCAATGTATTGTATAATAAGCTATAGAAAAAATTGTTTTTATTGAGTCGCATACAATTATCATGTTAAACACGAGTAAGTATGCTATAAGACTGTTTCTCAAATTTGGCAAATGTTTAGATTTGTCATACCATTTAAGGAGTTCTCTGTGGCGACACCAAATTCTTTTTTCAAATAAGAACTAGCTTTTTTTATTGAAAACTATTAACCTGATTTTGACTTTTAAATTTAAATCATTAAAAATATGGTTCTTAAGTATATCTAAAAATTTCAATAATCAGAATTCAGATAAATATTATATTATTAAAGAAAATAGGGTTGTGCATGGATGCCTACAATATGATCATAAAGATAAAGATAAATATTAATATATTAATGTAAACAGGCATGGATCCAAGGGGGGAGGATGGCAGGGGGCAGTGGCCTATTTACGGGGGGTGATCTGGGTGATATATCATCCCCCAGAACCTTTTTTTTTTTTCATTTCACTTTTCTGATTTTTCTTTTAAATGCTTGAGCCGTAAGTCCGTAGGTAACGGTATTCTTAGTATTAATTATGTCATAAATAGTAGTTAACACATTAGAGACGTACCGTCATAATTTAAAAGTTACATGATTATGTTTATGATTTTAAAGTTATATAAAATCATATACTCACACCATTGTTTTCATATAATAATCTATGGATAGGTAATATCGTAAAGATTATTTATATAAAAGGAATAAATTATTTGCTCCTCGTGGAGCGTCTCTGGAATTTGATTCGAATCGCCTATTGGCTGTTAATAATAGTTGTTTTCAATTAATAATTATATCAAAATAATTTGTAAAATAATGTAAAAAAAAAGTATATAATATTATAAATGTTGGTATAGTTTTGAATAAAATCTTGTTTTATAAAATTGCACTTTACAGAAACTGGAAAAGTATAATAACAAGATCCTCCTAGGAGAAATTTGATATTTGTCCCCTTGGCTCCTAATATACAAAATAGTTATGGTTATATCACCCCCTAGAAAAAAATCCTAGATACGCCACTGGCAGGGGGCCATGCCTTCCCCCATAAAAGTAACCTGAATCTGTGCCTGAATGTAAATGTACATTTATTGCAAGCTATTTGCAAATATACCAACTATTTTAGAAGAATGGAGTAGAGAAAATGTTCATACAAATTAATAGAAAAAAAAAATATGAAGGCGTCCTCAGAAAAATTTGGTTCTAGTTGCACTTATGCCAGTATTTTTTTTTACCTCTTGGTATATGAAACTAATAGATAAATAATAATTTGAATTAAAATTTAAAACTGATAAGTGGCATAAAATATAATAAGGTTACATAAAAAAAAAATGTAATTAAAGTTACATAAATATTATCAGAAATGTTTATTTTATTTTTAATTTCTAGTAAATAGGTACAATATTCAAAAGTTTTAGCTCAATAAACATTCTATTAAAATTAATTCTAAGTTAATTATAGATTAGTCAAAATTGCTAATTTATATTACCAACTAGAGAACTCAATCTTTGAGAATTTTATTTAATAAAATATATTATATTGATGAACACACAGATGTGTAATTATCAAATCACATGGGGTCCAAGATGTGTTTATGTTTGTTTGAGTAATGTTGGATTTTTTTTTTTATTTAATATGCTGCAAAAATCTTCACAGTAAGTTAACACCCTTGCTATTGAATATTGTATTGTAATAATAAAATTATCCAAAACTAAAAAAAAATGTTAATTACCTAATAGTGTTTAACTTTAATTTGTCCCAAGGATTCTTTTGATGTAAAATGTTTTTAAGTGCATGTTTTAATTTATAAATAGATACCTTGCTTGTACAAAAGTATTTTCTTATTATTTTTTTGCATACTATTTTAAACAAACCTGATAATAGGTAATTTATTCGTTAAATTTCACATGAAAAAAAAATTTGTTGAGCTTGATTTTTTAAATTTATTAGAAATTACTTTCACTTTCTGTTATATAATAAATAAATAAACAATTATTTCATATTTATTTTTAAAAGTGAGATAAAGACCAAAGGATAATTAATGATTATGTTTATAAATAAGATCTAGGTTTATTTGTTTAAATATAAATAAAATGTTACAACTATTAAGGTATCTACTATAACTCTTAACATAGATATCAATTGAGGCAAAAAGGAAATGACAATGAAGTATAGAAATATGATTGATGTAACCAATATTACCTACGCCTTTATCATACCTTATTCCATACTTACATAAAACTACTCAATCGTAAAATATTATAAAATAATAAAAAGTTAGTATTAAAAAGATAAATGTTCATATTTTTTTTTAAAAAACAACAGTTCATATTATTTTAAGAGTACCTAGGTTAAATACAATAGTTGCTCTAATACTATTCAATATTATATCTTAAAATTTAAAAATAAATCATAATATTTATATTTTTACTAATTTTACTCAGTGGTATGACAAACTTTTTTATTTTACAAAACATACATCATCATTATATTATTACTTAATTCCTACATTATTACCTATTTAATATTAAACATTCTAAAATATAACTAAAATATTAGGTAGTACCTGAATAATAATGATTATTATTAATTTGAATTTTTCATATAAGCCTATACAGTATACAGTATAGGTACATAACATTTAGTTGAAAACTAAATAGAAGAATTAATAATTAATCTATTAGTAGGTAAGTAAATCGATATAATTATCTAAGAATTATTATCAACACAACTTATTAGGTACTAAATATTTAATTTAAATATATATTTTCTTGAGTAAATGATCTTTAAATGTTTAAGTGAATTTTTAATGGATAATATATAGCGAACATGGAATAATTTAAAACTGTTAAACAATATAGGTAACTATCAGCAATTAAATCTCTAAAATTTTAGTAATTTATACTTGCCCATGAAGTGTTAATTACTGGAAATTAAATATTTTATCAATGCACAAAAGCAAATAATACTTTATATATTATACTATTAGAAAAACATCTAAGGGAAGTTACTTATTATCAGTAAGATTTCATTTTAAGTTTTAAGACCGGGCACAGTAATAGATATTAATATAATATATTATTAGGTAGTAAAATTAATCTCTAGTATAATTGAATTATACATTACGTGTAGAAGTAGAGATCCTGTTAATAGCTCCAAGAGAGCTAACGACTTAGGACTACCGTATCTGACGAACCACGACCGTCAGTCGTGTGTGTGTGCGGATGGACGGAACCTTGCGGGTCGCCATACGAGCACTGTTACATCCTTATCACCAGGGTAGTGCTTACACACAGTCTACGGTTTATTGCAGCCTAGCCATACCCTTGTCATTACCAATACCATAACACTATTATTATACAATTATTGAGTAACACTCACCCTTGTCCGTGTAATGTATGACACTATTCAGTCCGGCCGAGTGCCCGATGTTTCTGTAAAGCACATTCACGTCGCTAACGCACTTGCGATACACCGAATTTCACGGCCGACACGCTCGCGCACCCGAATGCCAAACTCTAGACGAACCCGGACGGACGACCGCGCGGACTTGCACACAATTTTCTGCTAAGACGGCGCACTGCACATATTATTATTATTTGGGTAACGAGACGCGATTTTCTTATTTCGCTTTTACTCTTACTCTTTTCTCTTCTCTTTCTCTCTCGCTCTCTCTCACACACTCGCTATTTTTTTTTTTTTTTTATCGAATTAATAATAATAATAATAATAATAAAAAAAAAAAATTATTCCGTAGTGATACGCGCGCGGCACGAAGTGATAAAAATTGGGTGCGGCTTCCGTAGAGGAGTCCACACAGTCCACTCGCTCGCTTCGCGGCTGTTCCGGCGGCGGGCGAAGTTGGTCCGCCGCTCTACCGCACCCACACCAAGAAATTTACCGACTGGCCCGCTACCGGTAGTTGACGTCATTGCCGACGTTCCTGGAAGAAAAAAACGAACCGCGCCGGTCGCGGGTTCTTGAGCAGATTAAACAGAATACAATAATAAGTGTTATAGACGAAATCTATAACAGATCTATATAGTTATTATTATTGACTGTACCTATACCTATTGTCAATATTGGTCCATAATAACGACCTAGGCATTCTGTATGTATCTATGATATGTGTTTCTGGAGAGATGGCGGCCCATTAATTATTATACTATCTGTACGGAGTTGGCCAGTAGTGAATTTATTTATGGTCCAAATACAATCATCTACGATATTATGCGTTTTTGTATAAATTGACGAGCTCGATATTTCAGTGTGTTTTAAAAAAGCACAAATATTTTACGATAAAAAAAAAAAATAATAATTTTAACATTATAATATTATATTATTATTTTACCTTAGGTCAATAAAATATGTTGAACTGATATCGATTATAATGCTAAACGAAAATAAAAAATTTACAACAGTGACGTCATCGATAGCATAATATTTGAGTGGGAAATTTGAATACGATATTATCTAATTTATTATACGCGCACAATGTTTTTTTATTTCTTATTACACAATAATCAACGATTATTTGGATACAAATTATTAACAAATATTATATTGAAATTTACATTTACCTATTTATGAGTATGTGCAACACACGCAAAGTCGCAAGTCGAGTACAGTGCATTATGCAAACATCATTGTTTTTATAACTGCGTTTGATCAGTTGTGTACCTAAAGTATTCGGACATTCACTAATCACTACTCAACCTGTATTTAAAATTGGATCTTTTTCAAATTCAATCATATTAAAAATATAATATTCTATGTTGAAAAAGTGTAAGGTATTCATAAAATCTGTTTAGTACGTTTAGATATTGTTATAGACTATATATAATTTATTATATATTTGCTTGTCTTTCAAATAGGTATAGGTCACGAGTACAATATTTCAGGAAAAAATATTTTTTTTTACCAGAAGTTTTTTTTACTTATAAAAACAAATCAATAATAATAATAGTTACTAACCAATTCTAAAAAAAATGTTAATAATAACAATTTATTACAAACAATATTTAATTATCATGAATCTATCTGCTTAATATTATTGAGATATAGAATTTTATTACATTGAAAATATTATATTAAAATATAAATCATATAACATTTTACACGTAAATTGAATGGTATAGAAACATCAAAAACTTCATTTATAAAAAATTTTAATTTATTTTTTTGATAAATAAAACAACTATTGAGTAATTAATTTCATTTTATTAAAAATAAATAATTAAATCTTTCAATTGTAATACAATATTCAGATAAAATTATTCCATGTCTTATGTTTTATGATTCAAACATAAAATAAATATGATCAGAATTTACATGATTTAAAATGAATTATGTAATTAAATATATTTGTCCCATTAATGACAAGTACAAACTAACATAATCATAATATTTTTCTAGTTACTAATAAGTATACATACAATTTTATTACAAATATCTAATAATTAATTTTTAATTTAAACAAAAATAAAATACACAATTCAGATTGATTTAGAAACAATAACTCTATACATAAGGCACATAAATATTTGTACATTAAGTTTATTTTTATTATATTACACTGAATAATAACGATTTTTTAAAAATATTTTTGATTATGATTTTGATTATACATTTAATTGAAAAAAAATTACAATTATTTGGCATCTAACAAAAAAAAATTGTGCACCGTAAATTTTCATTCAATCAGGTGCTTAAAATGTTGTTACAAGTAATATTGCTCCAGTAATCTTGCCACTACTTATGTATACAATTTAAGAAAAAATCTATTAACATAAAGATTTTTTTATAAAAATAAATTCCAATATCATAAAGATATTAATAAAACTTTGGTATATAAAATATAGTTGTTATATGAAATTTAAATATGGTTTGGTTTTATACTATAAGATATAAAATTAATATAATTATAAATAAAATATATGGTAGATCAATGCTTCTCAACCTGGGGGCCGTGGTTATATGACTGGGGGGCCTTGAAATATTTATTTAATTAAAAAAAAAATTATGTTTTGTTTATAAATGTCTTAAGTTTTATACAAATATAAGATTGCATGTTTCAAAAATATATTAAAAAACATTTATTTTCTTTACTTACATTTTAATAATTTATTTATGTGAAATAGTGCATATAAATTTATTATATCATTAAGAAAAAATAATTAATGATTCTGACAGAGGGGAGCATTGACAGTTTTACATTAAATTTAGGGGGCCCTATAACAAAAAAGGTTGAGAAGCACTGTATTAGATGATTTATTTATCATACTCCATCATTACTGTAATTTGGAGTCCCAAAACTAATCATTCAATTGGCACCTACTCATTGACAATATTTTAAGTAGTTATTATTTCATAATACATAGTGAAAAAAATTGTGAAATGGAATCACCTAAAAAAATATTTCAATATAAATTGATTAAATTCATAAGTGTAGAGATCATATAGGTATTAAGTCATATAGCTTCACACATTAACCAAACTATAACCCAAGGAGTAAATGGATCAATTTGTAAATTCATCAACATGAACCACAGTATTTGATTTTCAGACCAGTGAATTTCTAGCATTCGTCTTCTTCAATACGGCCCATATAACTCAAACATAAAATAGTGAATATTTTTAGTGAAATTTCATATAAACATTTGTTTTTTTGTTTTTTTTTTTTACTAAAAAATTAATCAGTATTCAGATACTCTGCTAATTGATCTTTAGGTTTCATTATAATAATAATAATCCATCCAAGTACCGCTCCATAACATCGACAGCAGTTTAATGCTCGCCAAGTCTCTGAAACTTTAGCTTCAACTTTACCAGACATAATAGCTGTATCATATGTAGCACATGCAAATGCAGCTAAAGCTGTTAATACACTTAAGAATAATACCTGAAACATAGTAAATTTAATTGTTTAACATTGGTTTGAGAATAAATAATTTAAAAATTAAATTACTTGAATAAAAATTGTTTGTATTGACTATTGATTATAAATTTAAGTCAGATTATAATTTAAAGTTAAAGAGAATTATTTTGTGAAAACAGCAAATAATTTGACAAAAATTGAAGAAAATATTCATATTACATAATTTTTTTAGTATTATAGGTAGATTGAGATTATCATTAATTTTCCTCAAGTGATATTAACCTAAATTAATAATGAACTTAATCTTAACAAAAATAATATTATTATAATATAATATGAATAAAAATATTGGATATTATAATAGTATTAGGATATAATAATGCTTCAATTTTCAATTATGTATATAATAAAATCCAATGTTTTATGGTAAGGGAATAACTTAGGATATTTTAAGGTTTTAATTCCTTTAGGTATAAAAAAAATCACTTTGTTTTTTTAAACATTTAGTTGAGAAAAAGATTTATTTTTATATTTTTACAAAAAAAAAAAAAGAATCTTTTATAGGTACCTCAACATTTCATTATTTGAATAAATGAATATACAAGGTGATTTTTTTTTAGCTTATCCCATTTTTATGCTTAAATTATGTATGTATTCAAATTCTTTTTACACAGTTTCAAATTGTTAAAAAAACAACAATTTTATGAAAAATTATATTTTTAAATATTTTTTTAAGTTTTTTACTTTTTTGAATGACAACATAAAACTTTAGTTTCATATTCCAAAGTAGAATATTTTTCTGAGTATTTTGATACATAAAAATTGAATTTAGAGAAAATAGTTTATAAATTATACCTATTTAAAGTTTAAACAAGCAGAGTAGTGGTCAAATATTTTGTGAGGTAATCCCGTACTACTCCACTACGCGCATCAAAATTTTAAATACTTATAACAGTTATAACTCTTAAACTATTCACCCTGAATTCAATTTTTATGTATCAAAATACTCAGAAAAATATTCTGCTTTGGTATATGAAATTAAAACTATTCTGTCATTTGAAAAAAATAAAAACTTAAAAAAATATATGGATAAAAATATAATTTTTGAATAAAAACGTTTTTTTTTTTTTTTAACAACTTGAAACTATGTAAAGATCAGAATTTGAATATTTGCATAATTTAAGCATAATAATGGGGTGAGCATGCTTAAAAAATCACCTTGTATATAAGACAAATGATGAGTTTTAAAAAAAAGAAATATACATAATGAATGACTATTAGTTATCATAAAATCAATTAGTAATAATATTAAGTATTTAAACTTACTAAAATATATTTTGGTTTGAAGCTCTCACATCTATACAAGTCAAAAATATCCAGAACTGTGCACATACATATAGTTGACAAAAAGAAAAATGACATCAATATTAAAGGTGATCGATGGGATGCTTCACCCAAAAATAATTGTGCCAATGCTACTCCCGCAAGTAGACCTTGACTAACAGTCCCCAAAGATGCAAATACCCTTTGTACTCTTGCTGCAATTGGACGTAAATTATTGTAGTTTTCTGAAGAAGGTGGATGATCATTTATATGATTAAAAAAATCATTTTGTTCAGTTTTCACAAAACGATTTTTGTCTTGAACATAAATAACAATTTTATTAGCATCATTAGTGCTAGTAGGACGTGCTGGATATGATAAAGGACTTGTTGAACTATGCACATCATCTCTAACTTCTTCTAATATGGCTGCAACTGTATTGCGACTAGTGTCCATCTTTGGTTGAAAATTGATATTACAGTTAAATCACCTAGTTAGGATAAATTAAAATATATATAAAGGTCAATATGCTTTAGTAATATATATGTTAGGTAGATAATTTTCAAGTAAACTACCTAATAAAACTATACTGAAATATGAAAAAATTATTAAAACAATGATATAAAATTATAAATAATTTTAATTTAGAATGCAATATTATTGTACACCCATCAAAAGTAGTTATAACTTAAAAATTATCAATCTTAATAAGGTATATTATAATTTAGAAGTTAGATAAAACAAACCATTTTTAAAATGATGACTAAAACGTAATACAAATGTGTTTTTTACTTTTGAATAATAATATTCATAACAGAATATAATTTAAATGTAATTACATTATTGGATACATTTATTAATCCATAATTCACATTACAAGTAGAAAAGAATTAAAAAATTGATATTATATTACTTCAAATAAAAAAGTGTAAACAAATAATAAACGAAAATAAATAAACACTGATAGTGATAAAAGCGCGAAATACATTGATAAGTTAAAACCAAAGAATAACAACCAATGAACTACAGGGTCTTTGAAGATGACGTGTGATAGATGGTATTATCAATAGGATAAGGTATGTCGTATACAAATTTGTAATTTGTGTCATAATCACAGACATAATACATATTAATACCTAATACATTATAATTTGTATTCAGAATTTCAGAATATTAGAGTAACAAAATATTACATTCAGAATTTTTGAAGATTAATTACTATTTATATTTGAGAATTTACTTGTAATTAAATTATATTATTTTATTTGTGAGTTTTTCATAATGTTTGATAATTTATCAATTTGGAAATGGCATATGGTGAGAGATTTTAAAATTATTTAGCTTTATGATCAAAATATATTTTAAGTATTTTTTCGATGTAAGCATACACTTGATTTGATGCATCTTCTCATCCTACCACAATGCGCCCCTAACCCCATGTTTATTAAATTAAAGCTATGCAAATCATGTTCAAACACATCTAAATAAGCTTCTTAATCAATATACTATACTTACTAGGGTTCTTTTAATATTTTATTAAAACCAACATTATTTTCAAATACATTTATTTTATGGTAAAGTATTTATTATATACTTAATATGTTTAAATAAAGATATTACATTTAAACACCATGAAATTTAAAATACAAATAATCTCTTTATTAGATTATTATATTGAATTTTGGAATTCAACTTTAATATGTCCTTGTACAAATTTAAAATATAAAATGTATAATACTTAAATGATTAATATGTTTTTAGGACTTTGTTGGACAAAAACATGCTGAATATTTATTTAGAACCATTATTACTACGTGCGGTGTAAGTTTTTTTTATATTTAAATAATTAAATTTTGATATTAATATTTTATTTTTTATACTTAATAGTTAGTTGGATTTATTTTGGGATACGTAAAAGAGCAATTTTCAATCACAATTGGTCTAACGTTAATTGGATTTTTTGTTTCTGCTTTAGTAAGTGAATTAATATAATACAATAATAACAGTAAGAAAAAAATATAATTTTAAAAATGAAATATAATTTTAGTATTGATGTATAAAGCAAATCTTTAACTGTATTTAGTAATTCAACCTTAAAATGTCGTATTTTATATCAAATATATTTTTAATAATTTATTATCATACTTATTAAATGTGAAATGGACAAAATGGGTGTTATGTCTCAATTGTTATTTATCTTTATTAAAAATTTATAATTAAATCATTTGGATCCAAACAAGTGTTTAATGCTATACAAAAAGAATGTATTTAAAAAAAAATTTTAATGAAAAATTAATGTAACTTCAATCTATACAGGTTTTACAGACTTCTGTTGCAGTACCTATTCATTGATTCTTATAGCTAGTAATAATTAACTATGTGCTGGTATGATTAAAATATTATATTTTAATTCAATACAACTTTACATTTATTTGGATCCAATAAATTATTGATAACAGATTAGAAATAATAACTAGTGTGAAGCACAATTTAAGATAGTTTGGTACTATCTTAAATTGTGGTATGAAGTAACACTTATCACCAGTATTATCTATACAATTTGGTCCATTTAAAATATAAACAAAATAACCATATTGGTATGTTTTGATTTTAATTTAATAACATAATATCAATTTTAAAATTGTAAGTAACATTTATTGTAAATAAATAATTGTTGTTGCAAATAACTTTTTTTGTTTGACAACTATAGTTGTGCAGTTATCTGACCAATAGCTGCAATACATATAAACTATGAACGTTTTAAATGATTGGATTAACTGTTAGAAATTATTAATACTTTATTTCTTATTTTTTTTTTTTAGCTAACAATTCCACCCTGGCCTTTTTATGCTCGTAATCCGCTCAAATGGCAAAAAGTAAAGAAGGTTAAGAAAATTGAAAATAACTTAACCTATGATGAATACAAAGAAGATAAAAAGAAAGAAAAAAAGAAGACAAAGTGAACTAATTGATAGCATTTTTTTTTTTATTATATTTTTTCCTATTATATTATATAATTTAAATCCATTATTTGAAATAAATATATGTTATACATATTACGTTATAATAATTTTGAATAAAATAAAATATTATGATTAAGATGCAGATTTAAATATCTTAAAAACAAAAATAAAAATGACAATGTATTTATAAAGATTAATAATATTACAATATTTGAAAAGCTGCTACTAATAATTATTTTTTAAGCAGTGTTAAATTTATATGATCAAATAAAATTATTTTTATTGTATTATTTAAATTTAAATTTACATAATTTGTTGCTTTTGATATTAATGCAAGTCATATACATATAAAACAACTCATTTGTATATATCCATATATACTGGATGATCTTGTATTTATGAATATGTACAGGATCATGGCTTCTTCTGTTCTTTCATTTAATTATAAATTTATTCAAATTATAATTTACAGAATTTTTTAATGCCTAATATTTTCAATTTTTTAAGATATTTTATATTACATAAGGAGTGTTTGATATTGATACAAACTTCTATTTACCTCTAGAACCTCTTTTTTGTACCATAAACCATTTATACTGAATAATTTTTTTTTTTTTAATATGTTGATGTGCTTAATTCATAATTCAAACAAATAGTTTTAAATTAAAAAAAAAAAGAAGCGGGTAAGTGAGTAAGTGAGTATCACTCTGCTGTACATTAGGGGGTGGAGTGGACCTCAGACTAGGGTAGGTTAAATTTGAATGCAATGATAGGTATCATTGTATACAAAAAACGATTCTGAACGGAGATGATTTGTCAGTCTAGGATATATTATATTTAAATAGGTATTGTCATATATTCTATTTTGAAACAAATTCAAACATTTAAGTAAAAGTTTCAAGATCTTATACGTTTAGTAATTTTTTTTAAATAACAAAAATCGAAAATTAGTTATTAGTAAAACATTATTTTACAAGTGTATTTTTGATTTCAAATTAAAATTAAAACTTTAAACACTCGTAAAATTTTTTAAATTGAATAATCCTCAAACTTTTTTATAATTATTCTAAGCTTAACTTATGGACAGCATAGTATTACATTTTCAATTCTTAGCTTTTGATAGTAAAATATTTATAAATTTTTAACTACCAAATAGTGAAAAATATTCATGATTTTGACGAATTTTTGTCAATATTTGAACTTCAAATGCTAATAAAAAAAAAATGTATTTTTAAAATTTTTGAATGAGAGTTAGAACAAGTTATGTGGACCCTTCTATTAAATTTTCAAGTAATATTTCCCAGCTAAATTTTTTTTATCAACATTTATAAAAAAAATTGATTATTTCAAATGCCTAATAGTTCAAAAACATTCTTTGAAAATTTAACTGTATATAGAAAACGCTAATATAAACATTTGGTGAAAATTTCAAGTATTTACATCGATTAGTTTTTGAGTTATAGCAAAATAAAAAATTCGATTTTGTCGAAAAATGGTTTTGCGTAAAAAATCCCGTTTTTCCCTCATTTTTTTAGGGTTTTTTCCAACTCATTTAAAAAATATTGAAATTTTTTAACTTTTGACCCCCCCAAAGTACCAACTAGATTCAATTTCCTTTTCAAAGAGGGGCTAAAGTCAAAAATCGAAGCATTTTTACTGCTCCAAATGTTGTCGTCAAACACAAAAAAAAACACACATCATTGTAAAATCAATACATTCATCACTCAGTGTCGTAAAAATCATAGGTGCTGGCGGTACATGGCACTGGGGCCCGCTGGGTCAAAGGGCCCATACCAAATAGCCATCAATTTTTTTTTTTTTATTTAATTTTATTCATAATTATTGTATTATTAATTATTATCTTGTATTTAAGTTCTTATAACAAAATGTAAAAGTCTGGTAGGTTTTATTTGGAATTGTTTATCTAAATATAGGGAAAAATACTAAGTCTAGAGTGACATAAATAGATTTTTGATTATTAAAAAAAATAGATTTTAAGGATTAAAAGTAATCGCAACGATTATTTTACATCCACAAATACTATCCTATCTAAGGAGTAAAAAATAAAAATGCCCATAGTGTGAAGTCCGACTTTTTTTTTGTATCTCAAGAAAGAGGGGGGGGGGGGGCAATATACATTTGTTTGCACCTGGGTCTTTGACACTTTAGTTACGGCACTGTCATCACTCCGTTCAGAATCTAAAACATAGGTACCTATGTTTAAAAAAATTATTATTTTATTTTGATCTGATATGGTGTAAGAAAAATATTTTCAAAAACCTTAATAGATCTTGAAATACTGAGTGTTAATGGATAAAATCACTATATATGCTGACGGTCTGTTTTCACTGACAGAATCGTTTTTCGTATACAATGATTTTTTCATTGAATTTAAATTTTACACAAAACCTAAAACGATTTACTTAATGACAAGGACACAAGGTACCTACAGTAAATTACTTCAGAACTTCATAATTACTTAACAGCAGTCAGCAGAGCAGACCTATTTCTCCTTTTTTTAACACCTAATGCTAAAAAATGTAATATAAAATATTTTAGAAGTTGATTGATTTTGCAGTATCTAAAATTTTCAAAAATAGGTATGAAATATGCAATATACTCATTTTTTTTATAGAATTTAAAATGTCAGCTTGTTGTGCTTCGACTGCTTCGTAAACAGCAAACCAATGTAACAATGTGATATGTGTGCTCAGTAAAAACTATCAAGAACTCTAAGCGAATACTGTATAAAATATTTCAATTAAAATTTTTCTTCTTCATTTTGAACATATTTTCGCATTTTCAAAGATATTATCAGGTGTAGAGCAAATATTAAACTTAATATTAAGAGAACCCACGACCCACATGTGCTATCTCCGTCTTATTCTTATACATATGTAAAACAGCAAAAACAGTTTTGCGCGGAATAGAATCACTCAGACTGTAGTAATAGTTAAAACTCCAAATTGACAAATAATATAGTTGAGAACATTATTTATAAAATATCGTTTTTATATTTTTATATCATTCACATGCAGGGCCGTATTTACAATTTTTGCGCCCTGGGTCAACCATATTTTTACGCCCCCCCTACCCCACCAAAAAAATAGATCCATTTCTCAATTAATTTTTAATTATAATTGTTTATTTCACTTTAATTTGTCAATTTGTTGTTTTAATTACTATTATTAAAATGTAGCCATGTAGGTTTAAGAGGACGTTATACCCGCATTTGTTGTCTCTCTCGTACTAATGTACATCATAGAAAATTTGTGTTCAGTAGAATACATTTTGATATGTTATCTTTAATATTAGGGTAAATTTACCTATTATAAAATTTAAAGGTATAACTCTAACTCAACGGACACTAGATGAATATTTGACAACTATTGCTCACACAATAAAACTATTTAAATTATTTTTTTAACTTTTAAAATTTTATTAATTGCATTACATTTGTAATGAATTTTTTGTAAAATTGAAAATGTTATTCAATACATAAAAATAAATCCATGTCTTTTATAGTTTTGTTTAACGTTTTTAAACGTTTTTGATTATTATTACGAATATTACGCTTTTGATCAAGGTTTTGAAAAACGTTATTTTTCTATATTGTTTCCAAATATTCAATTTAAATTTTATTTTTCTAACAAAAGTTTTATTACAAAATAGTCCAAACATTATTTAAAAATATTCATAATCTGATTTTTTAAGAATGATTTTATTTTTAGTATTAAAACAATAAGTCACAGTATGATTATAATGTTTATATGTTGTTAAAAAATATGCTCTATATTTTTTTTTATGTTTATATATTGTTAAAGCAAATTGTATAATGTTACAAA
The DNA here is from genome assembly GCA_020882235.1 of Schizaphis graminum. Taxonomy (NCBI): domain Eukaryota; kingdom Metazoa; phylum Arthropoda; class Insecta; order Hemiptera; family Aphididae; genus Schizaphis; species Schizaphis graminum. The sequence continues at coordinate 39,830,255 of CM037031.1, forward strand.
AATGTTTTCTATGTTAAACTACTTAACTTTATTAGAAAAAATAAAAAAAAATATGTTCCAATAACGAGAATGTAGGTATTTTATTTATATTTTTATTGAATATTTAGGTTACCTATTGAGTATTGACTTCTTTAAATTACCATATTATGTACTAAGGTGTTTTTAAAAACCTTATTTGAGTTCCAAGTAGAATGCTCAAAAACATTAAAAAAAACCTTACTGTTCCATGTCACCCGAAACTCAATGTGATGACTTAGATCACTCATTTTATATTTTTTTAACCAAGGTATGGTTAAATTTCATTTTTTTTTTTTATGCAAATATATTAATTTATACCTTGAGCCTATACCATTTTTTTTTCAAATTAAAAAAATTAATATTGAAGTTGTAGGAGCTTGGGAAAGTTGAAAATCGTGTTCATTTACCCGTGTTATATGGGAATAACGAAACAGTTTATACTTCGGGTGACATCACGGTGTGGCTTCTCACACTCCCGAAATTTCAAAAATGCGAAATGAGGCAACCTGCATAATCTATAAACCTTGATAATATGCTACCACTTATTAGTTATCGTTGATAACAAATACCACCATCATCATGATAGACCTTATACTAGTTATAATTATCTATCTCAGTGCCATCATATTATTATGGCCGTATCATAGTACAAATTCTTTTCAAAAAAAAATATTTTTTGATACAATATTACATTGATTTACAGCGATGCCCGGCCGCCCCCTAAATAGATCAAAAATTTAGCCGCCCGGGGCAAATGTTCCCATTGCCCCCCCCTAAATACGGCCCTGTTCACATGAAAAAAGTTCTTATGATTTTAAAATCCATTATTTTTGTTTTTTTCAAACTTGAGTGATTTTTTTTGTAGTTCCGATATCAAAAAAATAAAAACGATATTTCTCAGCCAAAGTTCTTTTTTATGTGGTGAACATTTTGTTTCTTAATTATGACTGTATACATATATAGCCTTCTCAGTCCTTTTCACGCATGCGCAAAACAGTTTTTGCTGTTTTACATTTTGTAAGACGAAGCAACACGTGCAAGTGTGTAGCATTCTTTCGATTTTAACGAATATTAAAGTCTTCTATAAACTAATGATGTTAAATGTACAATCAGCAGCTAACAAAACACCATAACAACTTTCCAATTTTTTTATTCATTAATACATTAAACATACTTATAACCTTTCAGCCCACACATGCGTCATACCTCATACATTCAAAAACTACACGCATTTACTATGTGATGAAAAAAATGGCTTGGCAATGAAAAAAATTGGCTTGCTTAAATCTTGGCATCCTTATTAAAAATCTAACCTTATTAAAAAAACTCAGATGACGGGCAGTATGCCACTTATTTATTGATGTTTTTTAGTTGGGGTTTGTATTAATTGTATAGTCTGTAGGTAAATAATTTGGTAACAAATACATTCACATCACATATAAACGCACGTATATTAAGACTTTTTATGATATTATTTTTAATATCCCCTTTTAAGCGTACATTTGAATGTTGTACATAGTACATGCACACATTATAAATATCCCATAGGTAGGTAAACATATATAGCCTTATATTCCTTATATAGGTACTTTATACTTTATAGTACCTACCTAATATGTCAAAAGTATGAACAACATGTGTATAATATTATCATGATTACTACAACTACACATAATAATATAGTAGACGAATTTCCGTATTACAATAGACTGTGGACCTGTGCACGGGTATAGGTTTAGAACAATTTCAAAGTGTAACATAATAACACGATAAAATACTTGATAAGTCATGAAACTATTTGTTCATTTTGTGTATAATATATTAAAAATTTCAAATAGCACATTATTTGAGTAGCTATAAAATATAAATTGTCCATTGTCGTATTGGAATTTGGAATTTATAATTTAATAAACAATCTATTATTGTATTTATGATGTATATTATATTTTTAATTGTATGATTATAATTTATAAATAAGATTAATTTCATAAAAAATGTTTTATACTAAATTTGAACTCACTTAGGTATTTCAGTTATTTTCATTACACACATCATATTATACTTATTATTACATTTTTATAATGTCTGGTTAATTTACTCTTTAGTCTTTAAGAAAACGTTAAACCATGTTCATAATAGTCACGCAATATTGTAATATTGTAAATTTGTATTAATATAGTATAGGTGCTATATTATAACATTTATAACCGATATGTAGATACCAGATACCCACAGAAATTAGTATAAGTAAAATATAATAAATTAATAAACCTATAGATTACCAACTACTTTTGTATTAAAGATACGATTAATAATACGATCATAATGTGTCGTGCACCCACAGATAAACACTTGAATTATTTTTAATCTTACGACTTACGAGTAAATAAATATATTTAATTAAAAATTTTTTAATTATTTTAAAAAGGCTTGTAAATTTACTCTTTAAGATAATGCAATTTCAAATGTATTATCTCTGTCTTACAAACGTACAACATGGCAAATTTATATTTAACAGTTACAATTTTTGTAGTACTTAAGCTTTATTTATTAAGCGAGCTTATATTTTAACCTAATAGGTATTTTCAGTGGCGTAGCCAGGATTTTTTTTCGGGGGGGGGGGGGGGGGCTGATCAATTTTTTACCCAGCGGTGGTTTAGTAATAATATACAATAAATTATTTTACCTGTTAATTTTTAAATTTTCTTAACTTTTTTTTTTTTGGGGGGGGGGGGCTGCAGCCCTCTCAGCCCCCCTTGGCTACGCTCTGGGTATTTTATCAAACATGAAGGTAAGAGCATTATTTGTGTTTTCTAATGGGTTTTACGATATTAGGTTACGATACTGGTACTTGGTAGTGAATATAATTAAACTGTAATATTTTACAAACGTACTGTAAATTTTTTCCGTATAAACAATTTTATTATTATTATTATTATATTATTAATATGAAATAGTTGAAAATATTCAATTATACTACATAGCGTAGTTAAGTGATAATAAATGTGGTTATTAAGTACTAAGGATTGATGAAAAGTGAAATCTAAACAGTATAAATAGTATGATTTAAACAATATTACTTGATAAATAACAAGAAAATTCTGAACATAGCTAACATCAAGGAACAAAGTTACTCAGTAACTGAGTATCAGTAAACAGATAATTTGAAAAACAAGAATGATTATTGATTACGACTTTCAATAAAGCCAATAGAGATATAGCTGGTATACTTCGTCATAAAATAGGTAGTAGTTACCTATATTAAATTTTAAATTTATATTATGATGTTTACTTTTTTCTGTCTACTGTCATCTTAGCCTTATTTTGGAATTCTTTGTAGGTACACACTATATTGATGTGTTAAACAGAGCCGTACCGGGCCATTTTTTATCCTGAGACAGAACTTTGGCAATGCCCTAATCTAACCTAGCCTAACCTCAGCGGCGGATTTAAGGGGAGACAGAGAGGCCTGGGCCCCATAGGCGGACATTTGGTTGAAATTTTAGGGGGGCTATAATAATCTAATGTAAAGTGACCCGCAGGGGCTTTTTAGCAAATTAAGTTTTGATTTTGGGGGCTATTAAAATATTTAGGGAGGCTAAGCCCCCCTAAGCTCCCCGATGTCTGCCCATGCTGGGCTCCCCTTGGCCCATAAGATGTATAAGAATATAATTGTGACGTATAACTTATAATCATGATTCGCAAAAAATTCAAGTTTCTGATTTTGTTTTGATACTTAATATTTAATTATATTATACTTTCTATTAATTGTAAGTCAACCGTGAAAGCTGCTATAAATCTATAATGTAACGTCTTGGTATTATCGTATTGCCTATTAGATTGACGTAAAACAACATAACTTACAGCCAGAGTCAAATGTCTTATCTGAAATGAACAATAAATTATTAATAATATAGGTTAATATATTGTATGGTTTATTTTAGTTTACTTTTATCGATGTTACACGTATGAGTATCGTCTTGTCTTCGTAGTTCGTTATATAATGTCACAAAAATGTCAAAGTAAAATATTTACTTCTTTCTTTAAGAAAGTTGATGACAATAGTGTTCCTACAAGTGAAAATGTATGAATGAAACGGCTTCACAACAAGAACGAACTTACACTAATTCGTTAGAAATTAATGATACTAAAGAGTATGATATAGGATTCGCAGTTGAATAGGAATGTAATGTTAAAATACAAAAATAGATAAGTCAACTTACTAATTTTTTAAGTAAAACATGGATCGTGGACATCAAATAAAAATTATATTTTTCTAGTATCAAAAGATAAAAATGGTCATAGTAGAAGTTTTCGCATTGAATAGATAGATAAGTACAATTAGTTAGTTTATAGTCATTTAAGTAAGGGAGCTTTTTGCAAAGTTTGTGTACATTTTGGAACAAAATTGGGTGGTATTGGGGGAATATTTATGAAATATTAATCATCATATTAATATAAAACCAGAAGAAGTACCTAATAGATTTGTTTGCAAAACGACATTCGAGACGTTTACAATTTTGTTTATAAAACACTATTTTTAATTATATTTCTTTAGATAATATACAAATATTTTTAATTTTAAAATACCATTATACTAATATACCTAAGTGTTTTTATAAAAATATGTACTGATGTAAAAAATGTTCTCTCCTCCCCCCCCCCCCACGAAAAAAAAATCCTAGGTCTGCCACTGCGGCTAATCTAACACTGTTAAAGCATGCCTTATTCTAATATGAATATTATAAATGTGAGAGAGTTTTATGTACCAATGAGTTATACCTATATTAATTTTAGATCTATAAAATAACATTGACTATAATGGTAAATAATAAATAGAGGAATAATTAAATATTAATTTAAATTCATCTAAGAATTTAGAAACGATATTAAATTAATGTTAACTATAAAGTAGTTTCAGTTGTTTTTTTAGTGTGGTATTGTGATGTACTATAGTGTCTTTACCAGTAACATTAGAATTACAGATCGAACTGGATATGCATTTGTGATTTGTGAAGTACTTGCTGCAGTAGCGTAGACAAGAATTTTCATTGGAGGAGAGGCTATTATACATATCTCAAAAAACTATTTAATTTTCGTAAAAAAAATAGATAACATAAGATTATTTTTCTTCTATTATCGGTTGCTATAATTTATAGAGTATAATAAATATCTAAAAAAAAAGGTCATGGGGGGATCCATCCCCCCTCTGTCTACGCCATTGACTTGCTGGTTAACTGTAAACTGCCAAACTAGGCTTTAATACTGTTGTTGAAGAATTATTTATAGATTTTAAACCTCTTATAGTTTATTAAACTAAGTTTAATATACAAAAGTAAATATATACCTATATTATGTACTCAAGAAATGATACCTATATTATTTACTCAAGAAATGTAAACATTTATAACAATTTTCAAATTCAATAATTCCAAGGCTATACGTAATAACTAATAATTCTAATCAAAAAATATTACACTAATCAAATTGACAAAATTATTAATCTTCAACCAGTTCAACCACATATGATTCAACGTAGACTAAAACTTTAAACATTAAACTTTAATACTTTTGTATTTTTAAATAGTTATTTTAAGCTATACTTATAACAATTTGTGAGGAACCTTGTATTACATTTCCAAATTTTTTAAGCCAGTTAAATTTAAAAAAAAATATTTATATTACCTAATAAAAAAATATTCAATTTTCAAATGTCTTTAGTTTAAAAACATTAAAAAAAAATAGAAAAATACGCTAAATTTTACGCTAAATCAGTTTTCGACAAAATTGTTTTCTTTATTTTGTTATAAGTATCTAATATTCATAAACGAATATAGGAGACATTTGAAATTTTGTCGAAAAGATAAATTCATCACATATTTATATCATACATTTCCATACATGATATAATTTTCAAAATGTTTACTATAGAAATATATAATTTAACAAGTTATAACTTTATCATGAGTATGAAAAAACGCACATAAATGCATAAAATTCATTAAATTTATCTGTTAATTTTTATTAGGTAGGTAATTATAAACAAATAAAACATAATATTAAATATTTTTTTAAAATATACATGTGAAATTAAAATGGTAATTGATATATTAAATTTAAATGTATCTAAGTATAGTATTTTATGAAAAATGTATTGTTTTGCGAGGTAGGTATAATTAAAAAAATATACGTGACTATAAACTATTATGAAGTATAATGTTTGATTAGATAGTAATAAATATTATAGTCAAGAGAAACACAAATTATTTGTCTTAAATCCTAGCATGTAATATAATGTTTGTATGTTATCTAGTATACTTACAAAAATCAAACACTTTCCTTCACGGCTTCACTTAATCACTTAATTAGTTAATACTTTAATCTTATGTTATGCAATAGAATAGATTATTCAATAGGCAATAGTCTGCAATAAAGTACTTCGCACACCACAAATACACGTCACGTTCGATCTTATCATTTTTACCCTTATGTTATAGCCTTATGTATGTAATGCACGTCGACATCACAATAAAACAATAACCGACGATCCTTCAGCTAACATATATAGTTACATAGTTACTACCTATTTAGACAATATATTCTTACTATAATTAATTAAATTAAAATCAATACCTACTAATTGTTCACATAATCGCCATTCTAGCCTCTATTGTTTCAAACTCTCTATAGTGTCTATACCATCAGTTATCAATGACTCATAATATTATGGAAAGCTATGTGCTATACAATTTAAGGAAAAAAGTAAATCATCACGAGGGTTAGGTTAGTATATATATAATTATTAAGATCATAACAAAGTACTTACCTTTTCTGGAAGGACAAGTTAATCATTTATTTTTTATATTAAGCCTATATTGCAGTATTTTTATTTTTTTTTTAATAGATATAGTCTGATTAAAAAAAATATTAAAAAATACATATTTCATAAATTATATATATATAAATCACTTGAGGAATGAGGATAAATACTTTTTTTGGTTTTCTGATTCGGTGTACCTATAGATGATACTTCCAACATATCAACTTAACATAACTGTCCCGCCCAGCGTTGAATTTTTTCAATTGATTAACCAATTATATATATCATTCATTAAAAATAATCACACAGTCCTAAATAAAATAAAAAGATAATATTGAGGTCATTGGGATAAAAACTATTCTATCTTATGATGGAGACCAAATCACACACCATTGATCATAACTTCATCAAAATCAGTTGATTACTGAGTAGTTCGGAGTGAATGGTACACTCAATTATTTGTATAGGTATATAACCCTGACAGCAGGTTAGTTGACATAGGTATATAATGATGGTGTGACACTCCATGCATCACGTAACATAGGCTTTGGGTTTATTGAATAATAATATAAACACTTAAATGATTATTTATTTTAATCACCTGAAAAATTGATTTGAATACATACACATTTATTATTATAAATTTATAAATATATTATACCAATATGGGCATATGGCAATATATTATATGCTCAAAACAGTCAAAACAGCAAAACTTTCAGCTTTTGATAAAATCAATTTTGAATGTATTGATATTGGTATACATAAGTATGATAAATTTATTTCTGTAAAAAAAAAAAATATCTTGAATATTTAATACCATTTAATTCCTTATAAGTTGTTCCAATCTTCCAATAGCAATAAAAAAAAATCGAAAATGTATTATAACCACTACAATTTCGTTTATTACATTTTGAATTTCAGATGTTGATGTATCTTATTGAGTATTTAAAAAAAATGATTTTTCACTTTAGTTATATATTATTCATGTAACCTATTCGGATACTAAATTGTCACTTATTAATATATAGACATATAGTATAATTACTTATTACTAGTTTAAGGTATGTTATACAATTAGACTATATTAGAGTGATTCAGTGGCGTATTTGAGGGGGGGCGATGGAGGCAATCGCCCCCCCCTGAGAATTTTTAGACCAGGAAAATTGTATATAACTAATGAGTATAGGGTATTCGAGTATTTCATTAAAAAATAAAAATTCCGAAAAATTGTATCGATGATAATAAATTGGTAAAAATGTACATACATTTTTCTTTAGGGTACATATGTCATCATGCACACTACGTCATGTAGATCACTGGCCAACTAGATCCCCATGGGTCATTTAGTCCCCGGTAACCTAGTTGACGGGGTATCTAACTATCTAAGTGGTCAATCACTTGTTATTATCTATGATAACTGACTCTAGCTATTAGCATGATTTTAATAATCCTCAAAAAGAAGTAATAAATTTAATAAACAGTGAAAGAATAAAACAAAATATAACAGAAAATCGAAATCGTTTAAAACCCATAATAGAGTCTATCATATTCTTAGGTCGTCAAAATATTCCATTACGTGGTCATCGAGACCATGGAGACTTTTTTGAAAATTATAATGAAGGTACTTCTATTGTAAATAAAGGAAATTTTCGTGAACTACTCAACTATAGAATAAAGGCTGGGGATTTAGTTTTAGAAAATCATTTGAAGACAACACACTCTAAAGCAACCTATATAAGTCCTGTCATTCAAAATGAACTAATTGATTGCTGCAAATCAATAATTATAAAAAACATTTTAGAGGAAGTAAAAATATCAAAATATTATAGTATTATTTTTGATGAGACCAGTGACATCAGTCATACATCACAAATGAGTTTGGGTAAACTCTTTTTAAATTCGCCCCCCCCCCCCCCCGACATGAACTCCCAAATACGCCACTGGAGTGATTTCCCCGTTTTTATCCTTTATAATATATTTTAATATTTACCTTTTTAAATTATTACAGTATACATATTATTTATTTTAATTTTCATAAGCAAATATTTTTTTTTTAAATCTCGATGCATAAAAATTGGATTTCAAACCAGTAGGTAGTTAATTGATTATAGTTTATGTGTATAGAATATAGATGATCGGCCGGACCAGTCAGGTTAGGTTAGTCATAAGCAAACATTTTACGGGGCGCAACGCGTAGATAACCCCTGCAACACTCCGCTACGCTAAACTAATTTTTCGATCTATATATTTATATATATAAATTAACTTGCAAACTAAAGGGAAGCAGAAATTGTTTATCGTTTCCATGCCAATATACAATAATATTATATCAATATATTTTAAAGAACATTCAAGGTTACGCAGTAACTATGATTGGATTTGTTTTAATATATGCTATAGAAATATACTTTAACGTCTGTGCGTATAATTCATTATAGTTTATTCTATTTTATTTAGGGATAGGTAAACGAAAATAAAACAATAAAAATAACTATTCATTTATATTAACAATTATTTTTAGTTACCTAATTTTATAATATGATTATTGATTATTGATAAGCATTAATTAATTAATGAGTATGAATGAATATAGATTCGCCAAAACCGCGAACGTTTGCAAATCATTTTGTATATTTTGGAATTTATAATTTATAAAGTGTTTAATTTTGATACTAATTTCATTATATACAATGACTAAAAAATTGTTCAAATTTTTCTTCTATGAATTTAAGATAGCTACAGTTTTTTTAAAACAGTTTGAAGTTTAATTATTGACAAAATTGGATATTCAAAATTTTAAATATAAAATAATGATTATTATCAAACAATAATTTAGCTATTTTGTTTTTTTCAAAAAATATTAATATGAAACTATTATCCAAAAAATTGTATGAATATTACGATGAAATTTGAATTTTAAAAATATTTCGATTAACTTACTTTTAAAAAATTGTTTTAAAAATTTGGAATTTGGATTTTTTTTATAAATTTTGATAAATCTAATCAATAAATCTTTGTTAATCAGCTTGAAACTGTACTACAATATTTTAAGTAAAGACGAGCAATGAGTATAGAAAAACATTTTTTTTTAATTAATATAATTTGATTATAAAATATATTCATATGCGTGATGCGTTTTGGTACATTGAACATTATATTTATATAACAATGACTTATTCATAAGTTACCTCCACGTCTCCACGATACTAAAGTATAACAGCATCAATTAATTTAATCATTTCTCACTAGTCTTATGCCTTAGGACGCAGATAAGTTTTTATTCATCGAAGATGAGAAAAAGATCATTCATTAGAATTTGTAGGTCAGGTTATTTATTTTTTAATTTTCTCCTGAGATCTCGTGAAGGAAAGTTGATTACTATACCTTCATGCATTTGGTACCTTATATAAAATAGCTACAAACAACAGCCATCAAATTAAAATTTTATATTCACATTTAAAAAACTTGATTTACAAGATGTACCTATTTGTCAAAACATTTATTATTTTTAGACTATGGAAACTGATATCTGGAAGACTTTTTTTTAAAAAAGAAAGGTAGGACTTAAAATTTACATAATTTCAAATTAAGTGTCGCACACACCGATTTAAATAGTTCACGGATGCACATTGAACCATTTGTACGTTTCGTTTTTATAGTTATATAGCCTACTACTTTGGAAACATTCTAATAGATGTTCATCAAATTTTAATGAAAACCTACAAAGATAATTAATATAAACCATTATTAATAAATCAAAATTACTATATAATATATTTATTAGATGAATTTATTATGACTATAAATTATAATAAATCAAAATAAACTTATAAATTATTACATTACTACACAATTATTTTTCGTAATTATAAAATAAGGATTTTTCTACTTTTTTATATACGAATGATGTAGGAATTTAATAAAACACTGCATAATTTGTTACTCAAGACAACTACTCTGCCAATTAGGATATCCACTTCTGTACTCACCTATAAAAATTTTTATTCTTGAAGACTTATTTATTTGTGTATTTGTTGGTTTGTAATAATTGTATTGTTTTGATTAGAATGGGACATGAGTACCCAAAAATATATTTTTTTAAAATAGAATAATCAAGAGGCATAATATTGATATATTTATAGAGTTATATTTCAAGCATTAATTGCACTATTGCAGTAAACGTATAAATAATTAACTAGGTAGGTAATACTGCCATATTGGTACTAGGTACCTATTTTGAATCATTCACATACATGTTAATGTGTAAGTAAATGTTGTTATTATAAATTGTATTTAACAAAATATCGAAGCATATTATGTATAATATTTCAAAGTTTCAAACAGTTTTAAAACATTGATTGATTTTAATGATTTTATGTTTTTTTTTAATTTACTTAAGACATTATATTAATAATTAGGTACCTATTACGTATATCAAGACTAACAAAACGATTATTTTATTTATTTATAGGTAGGTACTGCCTCTATCTACTTTTAGATATCTACTTGAGTCAGTGGCGGACTGGGAGAAAAATAGGTACAGCCCGGGAAAATCATAATTTTAGCAGCCCTCGGTATACTAACGGCCCTTTATACATAATATATTATATACTTTTGTAAACACAATTTAGATTTTAAATTTTTAAATATTTTAATTAATTGATATAAAATAAAAAAAAATAAAAAAAATAACTATTTGAAATTTTATTTTTAAGCTTGTTACAATAATTTGTCAACAAGTACGGATTGGCCGAATACAAGCCGGTCCCGCCTTTTAAAATAATCAGAAATTTGGCTTGTTATGTTTAATAATATTACACACTTATTACTTATTAGGCATTTATAATTATTAATTTCAGAATAATAATGTTAATAAATATATATTTTATAGTTTATACAAGCAGCGGCCCACCGGGAAATTTCCTGGTATCCCGGTCGTTCAGTCCACCACTGGACTTTTGAGACGTAACTATACTTAAGTTCAAGAAGTAACTATATTTTTTGATGTTTTTTTTTAATATTAAGTCTTAGTATGATTATTGGTTATTATTTATTATTCAAAATATCTTTCAGATCATGTATAATATATTTACATAAATAGGTTATTAACATAGGCGCATCTAGAGTTCTATTTCTGGGTAGGAAAAATTGATATCAGCAACTCGTGGGGGCTTTACCCCTACACCACTAGTATTGATAACATATAAAACTGGGTGGGCTTAGGCTGGCTTAGCCCTCTAGTTGCTTATATGGTTACTAACCCTTTAAAGTTTATATTATAATATAGAAATATTTTTGTTATTATTTATTGTGATGTACGAAATACATATATGATATATAACTTTATGGGTAGGTATTGCTGGTATTAGTATTAAGTATAGATTATGAACCGTACTTTTTTATTTAGAAAAAATGGTAGGTAATAATATATGTTATTGTCGTTAGTCGTTACAATCATTTAACATTGATTTTATATGTCTTTAATAATACCTACTAATAAATAATGATAAGGTACTAAAACTGTAATATTATTTTAAAACAATGTGAAATAAAATTGAGCTCATTTTAACTAAATAGATGATTAGTTTTCTTATATTTTAATTTATCTGACCATTGTTTGTGCCCACTGGTTTGTTGACTATAAAAGACTGAATAACAACCTCCTGATTTTCAAATGACTTCCAAGTTACCCGTATATTTATAATTTTCCAATCATTACGGGTCATATTATTCTGTGATATTATTATTGTTCCGTATTACAAGATCCTTATCATTTATCAACCCTGAGCCCTAGGATGTAACTATGGAAGTTGTTGTCAGCAATTACCTATCTATAATATTCTCATTCTGTGACCGTAATAAATAATATTAAATAATAATATCACGTATTAATCACTTCATATTTTCATAATATTATGCACAACGATGGGCTATTGCGCATAAATGATATTATCTGTCTGAATTCAGGTAAAATAATAGTAATAATAATAATAACAACAACAATAATAATACAAATTATCAGTTTTTAAATTTCAGTATTTCACTAAACGAGTAAATGACTAAATTCTCTAGGTATGTCAATATTCAAATAAATCGTGCATTCGTGCCGAGTGTTAGCAAATGGTAATGGCGGTTACTGGGCAATGAACATTGAACACAAATACACAATTTGCGTGTTGACAAAACGTACGCACCTATAGAGGCTATAATTCGAATAAGCGGGGAATCGTGTTGCGTTTGGACTTTGGTAGTTCAGTGATGTTCGCGGTTTAGACTTAAGAATAATCAGCATTCACTATTCACTTAATCACTTTCGTCTTTCAGTCGTCCTGTGTTAGCGTTCGTGTGAGGTCGTCCGTTATTGTTGATCCATATTTTCATTACATGTGATTTCGTTAATGGAAGTGTGGACAACCGTTCAGGTATTTCATAATACAATTTACACAACAATGTCTTAGTCACGTTCGGCATGTATAATGTTTTATGTACTTTTTTTATTTAAGGTGAAACCAAAGAAATTATTTTAAACCTACAGTTCATCTTAGACAATTGTTATAACAAATTCACACAATGAGTGTTGATGAAAGCAACAATGTTAAAACTCGACTTCAAGTCCACAACTGTGTTGTGCAGCCTTTACTAACAGGTAACAAACAAACAAGATTATTTATAACCTGTTTTCATCTCTGTAAAATTATATATTTTTTATTTAGCCGATATTAAAATACAAAAATTTAAATTATTATGAAACCTCTGAATATTAGATACTCTAAGTTACCAAAAAATGTTGTCCGCTATTTAAAGGGTGTATTTTTTTAAATTCATAAAGAGTAAATATATGAATGGAAAAAATATGTACTGGGACCTAGGTCATATTAAATTATAATATTATTTTTTAATGATTTAATAAATTTAATATTTTAACAATATATACTTGAATAAGTATAAAAAATTGAATGCTTACACAAATAAATACAATTCAAATTTGTGTGAAAAAATCGGTTTTTAAACAAGTTTGTTATCGTTATACTAGTGCAAGCTTATTTTGTTGTTGTCATTTTGCCATTATTTTTAAATTAAGATTCAAATAGTTCGATATTTTGAATTTTTGTCATTGAAAAGTAATGAAGCATATTGCAGGCCTGTGAATTGTAGTGAAAATGTGTGGTGAAATTATAGTTATTTTTTAAATAAATATTTTAGTAATTTTTAAATTATCTATTTTAAAATGTTGACTAAAAATAAATTAGGTATTATTTAATTTTTTTAATTTTTAATTTTGTAGCTTAATGATTTTAATTAGGTATGCATTTTATAAAGATAAGCTGATATACCTACAGTAATTATATTCACTATTTCTTGTATACTTATATTATGTATTGTTGTTTAGCATTAGAATTCAAATAAATGAAAAATTGGTTTTCAATAATGATTTTATTTTTAAAAGCAGACCTTGTAATTTTTTTCTGGCCTTAAGGAATATGCATTCAGAGTCACTATATTTTATGTTATACCACTATTCCACTTTCACTACTTAACGCTTTATTTTTAGCTAATATTTTAACATAAAGTTTTAGTGATTGATGTAATTATAAATATTGTTCTTTAACTGACTTCATTATTTATATGGGTAATATATTTACTGTTTACTAGATTTATATCAAATTACTATGGCTTATGCATATTGGAAATCAGAAAAAACATCAGATACAGCTGTATTTGATTTATTTTTTCGTCAGAATCCATTCCAAGGCGAGTTCACTATATTTGGTGGTTTGGAGGAATGCTTAAGATTTTTGGAAAATTTCAGTTATTCTGACAGTGGTAAGTTTCTTAAAACATTTTATTTTTGATTACATAATTGTATATATTTATTAAGAATTAGAAAATAAATTTTAAAAAACAGCAGGTACAAATGTAATATTTATGGTTATTTTAAAACTGTATATTTGTATTTTGAAAGTATTTCAACATACCTAAGTATTTTTATTTTCATTTTAAATAAGTACAATAAATAATATTGATTTCCTCAATATAGTTGTTTGGTATATTATTTTTAAATTAAGTTGTGTTCAATTAAAGTGGTAATGACGATGGGACTATTTGTAAATTACTTAATAAATATAATATAATATTTAAACATACCTGTTTTATTAATGAATTATATCATTTATTTTAAAAACACATTTACATTTTTATTTTAAACTATTACTAAGTTAAAAAGCATTAAAAGCATTAAACCATTAAAAAGTTAAATGTTGACATTTACTATGCTTCCATTATAATAATGATTGAACTTAATCTCAGTTTTGTTTAGCATACTGTGAAATTGATAATTTTAAATTGTATTAAATTTGCATAAAAATTAATTTATTTTCAGATTCATATTATTGAAAAAGTCTGTTAAATAATGGAAGTTTACCTTTAATGTTCTATTAATAATGTGTAGTACATATTTACTCAAAATCAGTATAAATAAAAACTAGATTCACCAGCATAATATAACAAATGTATACATTTTTTTTTTATTAAATAATATTGTTTTACTTATTTTACTGCTAGTTCATGGTTTTTGCCAAACATTTTTTGAAATATATTGATAGCTGTTACCAGATGATTAGATGAAAATTTTTAAATATATCCATGTTATAAGATCGCCATTATTCTTTTGAAATAAATACACTTTAAAATATGTATCAAGTAGATTTTGATTTATGATGTATGTTTTGGTTAAAATATTTGTTATAATAGGAATAGCTATTTTATATTAATTATCTATTCATTTTTGATTATATTTTATAGTCATTTTATTTATTATTAAAATTGTCAATAATATTTTAGTTTTAGTTCTTCTGTTTGTTAAATTATTTTACTTAAAACATTTTTTTTTTTTACAATGAGACAATCCTATATATTATACTATTATATAAAAATTTCAATAATGTAACTTGATTAGGTAAGTAAAATAATGATAATTATTTCATAAAAAAAAATTTTAGATTAATAAAACATAACATACTTAAACAATATTTAATTAATCTTCTTCACATTTTAAAATTAAAATATCAATTAATTAAGTAAATATTATTATACATAAGAGTAGCTTAAAGAAAATTTGGTTGTTGAGAATCTATAAGTTATATTATATCAAGTACTATGTAGTTAGGTAATAACACTACAGTTACAATACAAGTTAAATGTAACAAAAAAAAAAAAAAAATAATAATCAGTGATTACATTTATTTGGTTTTTTGATAGTGAAATGACACCTATGAATAATAATTCAAATAGCTAATAATTTAATATCTAAACTTTAGTTCTATACTAATTATAAATTATAATGTACATACAATTAAAAAATGCTTAATGGATTGTTTACATTTTAATATTTGATAAAATATTGTTAATGTTGTCTGTAAGCCTCTACATATTTTGCACAAGTATACTTAGATACAAGTTTACTTTTTTGTATTTATTGATATCAACATCAATAAATACAAAATATAATTAAATATATATTACAAAAATTAATAAATAAAGTATTTTTTATTTACTGACAATACTGAGAAATATATTATTTATTTGTCTAATGATCTTCTAATGTGATCTATTTAATTAGGTTGAAAACTCTATTTTTTCTATTTTAAATGTTTTTTTAATTGTACTTCTTCAATTTTATTCACAGATATTAGTTGTATTTATTTCTTAGTATGTTCCTCAGTACATCAGCGATTGATATTACATTTTCTTTACACTCTGAAAAATGATTTATTTCCGGTATATGAAAATGAAAAGAAAAATGTTTTGTTATTATGTAAATTAATTACATACAGTGTATAAGTGTGATAAATAATACTATATTAATTGGTAGTATAGGCGAGGCCTTTATCAAGATATAATGTTACAAAAGTTGTTGGATAAAGTAATAAAATATTTTATCAAAAATATCAACTTTTACAATATCCATTTTTTTTACAATTATTTAATTTTTACGCAAGTTCTGAATACCTATAATATGAAGTATTACAATTTAATAATGTTCACATTTTGCAGAAAAATTAAAATATCACAAAAAATAAACATTCTTACAAAAAAAATGTTCTTAATTATAAGGTTTTTAGTGTTTATTCACATAAAAAATTTAAAAAATTTTGTGTTTTCAGATATTGAATATTTAAAAACGGCATTACCACCAACAATTGAACAATCATTTTTTGGATATTTGAAGGAATTGACTGCTAAAGATGTGAAATTATATGCTATTGATGAAGGTTCAGTTGTATTTCCAAGGTAATTGAAAAGAAAATGTAAATTGTTTTATTACTCAAGTATATATTGGTACTGTTAGATTAAACAGGTTTTAGTTATGTATATACAATAAATAACTATTGTGCTTTACTGTATATCTATATACTACATAATATTAATTTGGGTCATTGATGTCAAAATACTAAATAGGCATTTAAAGTTTTTGATATGATTCATTTTCTTGTAATTTTTTTTTAAAGATTCTTTTGGGTATTTTTTCTATAATAGTAGTGAATTTATTTCGGGTACCACTTATTTGTGATCATTGTAAATTGGTTAATAGATTTACTTTCTTAAAATCTAATCCTAAAAATGTATTTAATGTCATTGCTATTATTTTAATAGAGTTACATTTTGAATTAATTAAATCAAAACATTTTTTTGTATATCAATGTAATAACTTTAAGACTGTAGCTACAGTTTTATATTAAATCTTTATTCTTTATTCAATTGTTATTGATATAACTGTATTTTAGTTTAAAAGGTGTTTAAATCTATTTTATGTTTTAGAATATAGAATTAAATTAGTATTTTATTTTCAGGGTGCCCTTAATTCGAGTTGAAGGACCGTTAATTGTTGTTCAACTTCTAGAAACTACTTTATTAACATTGGTCAACTTCTCTAGGTATTAATTTTTATAAAACCTAGGTGTGGATATATTGAACTTTTATATAATTTTTAAAATTATTTAGTTTAATGGCAACAAATGCAGCTCGATATAGAATGGCAGCAGGTGATAATGTATCATTATTAGAATTTGGATTAAGGCGAGCCCAAGGTCCTGATGGTGGTTTGTCTGCTTCTAAGTACGCATACATTGGTATGTAATTTTAACTTTAATAACAAAAATAGTTATGCATTATCAAATGGTAATTATTACCATCACAGTTTACTAGTGTGCTGGGTACTGGTTGAACTTGGTTATTGATTGCAATACAAGCAATGTCAGGCTGTGACTGGTACCAAGTGAATTATGACTAGATATGTGTTTTATTACTCACTAGTAATCAACACTAAACTTGAACTCAAACATTTTGTTTCGTGTAATTTTAACACGAACACCTGAAGTAAATGACTTTAAATATATTTTTAATAAACTTTAATCTTAATTTTCTGACAGGTTAAAAATTACTTTATAAGCAATAATAATTATTTTTGTAGTAATCACTATATAGTTTTCATATGATAATTTTTTTTTATTATTTGAAGTATATATTTGGGGATGGTTAAACAAATTAAATTTTTTTAGTTTAATAATTTAGTGTATATTTGTAGTAAATTAAGTTATAATAAAAATAATTACAAAGCTAAATTATATCATTAATAGAAAAAAAAAATATAGTTCATGAATTTAAGTGTACAATATTAAATATAAATATCATATAAATGTATTTTTATTATCATTTAAAATGTTTAAACTTTAAATATTATACTATTAAATAATATTTAGCAAAACTAGCTAAAAACTGTTAAATTAATTTAATAAATAATGAATTATTAATCAGTTTTGACATTTTTTATAACTGAATTAACTAGGCAGTATACATTTAAAAGAAAATGAAACTTATTTATATAATAGTAAAATTAAAATTAAATTAATGCTTTTGTCATTTCATAAATATAGAAAAATGCCAGTTTTTTTATTGATGATTCCTTTGTGTGACAATTAGTTAAATATAAAATGATTAATTTAATGTCTTTAACCCAAACCTAAGGCAATGTTATAATGTTGCAATTGTGTTAAAAACTTTTTTTATTTGTAATTTACTTAGGATGGAGATATGGAGATAATAGAATATAATTTTTTGATTTTCTAATTTATTTTAAAATAATTGAATGCATATTATCATAATCTTTTTTTTGAATGGAATTATATATTATTGCCTCTAAGTAAAATATAATAATATCTCAACATACCTACTTCTATTTGTTTTGAGATGAACAAAATGATACAATTGTGTAATACCTAATCTTTATTTTGTGCATAATTTTTTGTTGAATTTTATTGCATATATATAAATGCTATCAGTTGTTTAATATTATATGTGCATCATAATATATAATAGTATAATACTGAAAATAAAATGATGAAGAACCTTCTATATACCTATATTAGCTATGATTATCATTCTAATAATTAACTATGATTTTTTCAATAAAATACATAAAACAAATATTGTTTCTGTTATTATTGAATATCCAACTAAAATAACTTTTGTATATACATACAGTAAAACTTCCGTTAACGGTCACCTCTATGTAACGGTTAGTGTTTTTGGTCCCATCAAGTGTTATGTCATGTATTGTCACCTCTATAGAACGGCTACCTCTAAATAGCGGTCATTATTTATGGTCCCTTTGGTGACCGTTAATTGGAAGTTTCACTGTATATACATAATTTTTAAATATTCATGATAGTGTGTTAATTATTTTTTGGTTTTTAAACAAACATTATTTAATTTATACAATTTCTGTATTACTAATTCTAATTATTTACTAAAAGTTTGTCATAAAATATTTAATTACCCATTCTAAACTGTAATGTTGTATATTGTATTGTATATAATAATAAAAATATTACTATGTGGTTTTTACATCATAATAAATTGTATTATGAATAAATAATAACTATACTAATAAATTATATTATCAGTTTTGTTGTATAAATTTAAGTTACTTAAAAATATGGTGAATTCATAATCTAATCATACTTACTCAGTGAAATAATATTTTTAATAGTATTTTTTTAAACACGTTGGTATTAATATATAATCTGTTTTATTCTAATTGATGTTAAATTACTATTTTAGATTAAATAAAATCCCTGCATTTTATATATCATACTTTCATATAATATAATAATATTCATCAACATAAGTATGAGAATATCTGATAAGTTCAATATATAGCTGATTATTAATAGAATAATATTATTTGAATTGATATTTTCTAATAAAAAATTGATTCTATTTTATGTATGATTCATATTTATGAGTAAAATAATAAAGAAATATTGTATTATAAAATATGATTTTAAGTTATAGTAATAAAAAAAAATGAGTATCAAAATAAAATAACTGAGTTTGGTTGGCTGTCTATTGAGTTATTGATTATGCTCTTCATTTGTGTAGTTATTGTAATGGGTGTGTTAAATTTGAATTAAAAAATAATTGTGGGTAAAAATGACTGTCAGATTTGCGTTTATTTTTAAGTATATTATCATTATTATTTTCTTAATTTAATTGGTAAAACTAATTTTTACAAAAAAAAATATTGCATACTACTTAAGTTAATAAAAAAATATCAGAACTGTATGAATAGGTTTGTGATATAATTAGTTAAAAATTGGTCTACATAAAATAAAAATTTCATTGTTTAGAAAATCATAATATTGAGGTTATTTATTATAATAGTGAGGAAAAATTTGAAGTTAATGATTAATATTTTCTTTATTTAAATAAGATAAGTGTGATAGTTTAAGAAAGAAACTGTTATTTTTTATTATTTAGGTATTCAATTTTTCAACAATTGACCTTATTTTAAATATTTTTTAACCGCAGTACAAAATCTTATGATATGGAATCATGTATTAAATTATTATATACTTTGAAACAAATTTATTATCAAAATAGATCAAAAAATCTTCAAAAATAAAAATTGTTAAATGAGTAAAAGAAGCCTAAAATATTTTTGAAACAATATCTCGTCTAACAAAAAAGTTTATTATTTGATGAAAATTTCAAGTCTCTATGGTCCATTCTGAATTATAAATAAAAAATAAAATCAGTTATTTTGAATACTAGTAGCATATGTAATCCTGTTTTTCCATTGCCTTTTGTTATTATGTATCAGGGGTGGCCATTAACCTTAACTTTGGGAGCCACAAATTTATAAAGTTGATTCGAGGTGAGCCACATTGTAAAGCAATGTTTATAAAATGGAGATACATTTTTCATTTTAAGTCAAATGAAGGAACATTTATTTACATTTAATTTTAGTCTAAGTTTGGTACAAAAGCCGCATGAAATTGATTTAAGAGTCGCAAGCGGTTCGCGAGTCTCGTTGTGGCCACCCCTGTTATATACTAATCATTAGAAAAAGTATTGACAATTTCCGACTTGACCTATATGATAAAATTTTACTTCCCTCAATAAAAATTATATGTAATATTTTTGCCAAAAACCCTGTTAAAAAAAACCTAAAATCTATAATTATATAAACTATCCTTAGTAATAGCAGTGATTCATTCATCTCCTTCAACCAAAATTGTTTTTCATGATTATAACTATTTTATCATTGGAATTTATTTGATACTTATAGTTATATTACTGTGACCTACTCAATGATATAGTAAACTTATAACCTACTATATCAGCACAAATTTCCCAGTTTTTCTTTTATTTATATTATATTTTTTTATTAAAAATTAAATAATTATAATACATTGTATAACTTCATTTATGATGAGTAATATTTTTTATACTTTTATTCTTTAGGAGGATTTGATGGAACAAGCAATTTACTTGCTGGAAAAATGTTCAATATACCAGTTAAAGGAACTCATGCTCATGCATATATAACGTCATTTTCTAATCCTAGTGAATTAAAAACAAAGGTACTAAAATGTAGTTTAAATTATTAAATTTTTTATTTATTTTTAACACGATTCTAAAATTTGATTAATTATCTTAGTATTAATGAATAATTAAATTAAAAAAATACAAATATGGGTAATTAAGTATTTTATAATTTAGTATTTATATTTTTCAATACATGGACCTTATTTTGCAAAATTCTGTTTGATCAAAAACTAACTGTACTACACATCTTAAATATTTTTTGACTTGCTTATTTGTTCATATTCTTTTAAAGATACTTTCAAAAAGTCAATTAATAATGTCTTCAAAGTATCATCTAAATTAAACTTGTATTTTTAAAATTACTTAAAAAAAGTTTTTAAATACTGCTCCTACCATAAAAATAAATGATTTGCTCAGTCTGAATATGATTTGTATTTTTTACATATTAAAAAACACACATTGATTATATAATCTTCTTTTTTTATATAGACCTTAATTAATTTAAATAATGGAAAAGAACAAGATTTGATTGATTTAACTTTATCATGGCGTACTACACTATCAAACCTTTTACACATATCTGAAAGCCAAGCGTCTGATGGAGAACTGGCTGCTCTTGTTTCATTTGCAATTGCTTTTCCAGAAGGTTTTGTAGCACTCATAGACACTTATGATGTAAACAAGTGAGTTATTTTAATTTTTACATTAAATATTAGGTGATTCACCTAATTTATGTTATTAGGTGGTTCATCTAATATACCATAGCCAGTTTTTTTATTTTTTTGCTTTAAATGTAATTTTTGGGATACTTAAGGGTATACAATTGTTGTATATTTGTATTTTTTTTTTTATAACTGATAATTAACATAATATGTATGTATGTGTATACTTTAATTATAATACACATTTTATAACCATTTTAACTAAAGCTAATTTTTTTGTTTGTGCTTTCATATTTACATACTCGAATTTATGGCGTGTCCATTTTTGCCGAGTGACATTATAAAGTAATATGATTTAAGCTCTTAAATATTCCAAAAGTTAGATTTTTAAATAACTATAAAAAATAATAACTAGGAATAAAAGAAATGGTTTAAAATTCTTAGTTATGTGGGAAATATAATAATGTTAGATAAGTTTAGATTACATATTCAAGAAAAAGTTTATCATAGAGTGTTTCAGCAAATTTCAAGTTCTCCTTTTCCTTTAAAATGACCAAAACATAGCAATCATAAAAATAAAATCAAACCTACAAAAATTAGTCAGTGTTTTTTTTCTGTTCTAAATATTACAGGTGGCATTTCTTAGGACCAAAAGAACTACCTGTCATTTCAAGTTTTGGGTAAGAATTCCCATCATCCATTATTCGCATGTGTTTGACCTTGGGAAAAATGCTGATTGCTTTTTATGTGTTTGTTAACTCTAAATACAATAATAATATTAAAATTTTATTCCATATCCATACTTCACATATATCCATTACAATTTTTACATTTACAGCATGTAAAAATCCACAAATCATTTTTGGTCATAAACGCATGCTTGATTAGGTTCAGTGGTTCGCACCGGTTGAAAATAATAACTATTTAAATATATAGTTATAGTCTTTAGAATTATATATTAATTTATATGATAGTTTATATAATATGATATTTTAAGTTCTTTTTTTAATTTTAGAAGTGGAATTTTGAATTTCTGTGCTGTAGCATTGGCATTAAATGATCTTGGATATAAAGCTATTGGTGTTAGAATTGATAGTGGTGATTTAGCATATTTGTCAAATAAATCCCGTGAAACTTTTATTAAAGTTGCAAACGAGTAAGTAAATTATTTATTTAAAAAAAAAGAAAAAAGAATGTCAAAATAAACTCTGTTAAAATTGTATAGATATAATATACCTTGGTTTGCTAATTTAACGATAATCGCATCAAATGACATCAACGAAGAAACTATTTGGAGTTTAAATGACCAAAAGCATAGTATTGATTGTTTTGGAATTGGAACTCATCTTGGTAAATAAAAATACATTTAAATTAATATTTATAACATTTTAAATAATAGTGGACTAAATATTTTGAATATAGTTACATGTCAAAGACAACCAGCCCTGGGTTGTGTTTATAAATTAGTTGAAGTAAATGGCACACCACGAATTAAATTAAGTCAAGATGGTAGTAAAATTACAATGCCTGGTAAAAAGGATGCTTTTCGCCTATATGGTGCTGATGGTATAAACATTCAGGATTCTATATTTTTATAAATTAATACTATTTAGTTTAATCATTCTTAGGATTTGCTTTGATAGACTTATTGAAAAAGTCTGTTGAAGATCCACCTGTAGCCAAAACAAAACTTCTTTGCAGACATCCATTTGATCAAAAAAAAAGAGCATTTGTAGTACCGTCTACAATAAAACCATTATACAAAGTAAACCTTAGATTCATAATCTTTTAATAATATATTAATTAATGTTTATTTATATTTATTTATTTATTGTATCCATATAGGTCTATTGGGAAAATGGACGTATAATGCAACGACTACCAGAATTAAGAGAAGTCCGAGAACACGTTAAAGAATCTTTAAGAACATTACGCCCTGACATTAAAAGAAATTTGAATCCTACTCCTTATAAAGTAAGTACTTTTATAAAATTATACTTAAGTATTTAAATTTATAATAATATCTTTATCATTAACTAAATAGGTATCTGTGTCAGATGATTTATATGAATTTATGCATGAACTATGGATGCGAAACACTCCAATTGGAGAATTGTCATGATGTGAAGTTTAATCTAAATGACCAACAGTTATCAAAGGATGAAATTAATTTCAGATTAATCTCAACAACACGCTTGAATGTGCACTTCACTTATACACAAGCTTTTAAGTTGTTTGACTAAAGAGAATTAATTTTGAGATTAAGGAATGGACAATATTATCTAACAATTTCTATATGAATATACATATTTTTTGCATTTAGGTGCCAATGTATTCATTAATTTTGAGCACAAAATATGTATTTTGGTTATTAAGTAGTGATCACAATTTAAATTATTCAAACTAAATTTGGAAAGAAATCATTAATTTTATTTATGATTTTTAAGTATGTTTTATTTTATTTATCACAAGAATAATTTATACAGAAATGAACAAAAATAAATCAAACAATTTCTAGTCTTGACAATAATAATTATACGAGTACTTAATACAATTTTTTGTTTATTATTTTATTAATACCAGAGTGTATGGCATTCCTTTTTTGTTTTAATTGTATTATTTTTGTGTTCACCTATTTTTTTGTTGAAAAATAATGTTGTTAACACTATTTAAGTTTGTTTAGTAAAACATGTATGAAGATAATTAGGAAATACAAAAGTTAATTTTTGTAATTTTTTGAAAAGTTTATTTTTTTACTTGTGTAATTTTGTTGATTATTTTAATGTTATAGATATAAAATGTTTGGGTATTTTAGGTATTTAAATGTTGTTTTTTTTTTTGAGAGAGAGATCGAGAGAGCTTATACATTGTTAATGTTTGAATCGTAGAATAATTACACATCTTTTTAGTATCTCAATCGGTGTTATGTTATTATTATATATTTACCCATTATATAATTCCATTATATTTTAGGATGTCTCCAAAATATTTCAGAAACATTATTTCTCAATTGCTATCTGAACTTGGAATTTATGTACGAGACAAACTATTTAACAAAACATATTATTCATAAGTTCAGAAAATGTTGAAAGTATTTTACTTTTTTAAATGACAATATACATTTTTAATTTTATATTTCAAAGCAGAATAGCATTCAGAGTATCTCAATCGATAAAAATCAAATTTATTAACTATAAGTATAAAAATATAACTATAAGTAGTTAGTGGCGGAACAAAAAACATTTTTCAGGATAACTTTATAAGATTCCATTTGACTCGTTTAAACTTTAAACACTTGTCTGTTTTCCACATTAAATCCTATGTTAACTTAATGATAATTACAATTAAATGCAAAGTAAACATGTTTTTTTTTATATTTAAGCTACAGATCAGTATATAGATTTAAATATATTCATTACTCATTTATGAGTAGTATCTTCATGTTAAGACTTCACTTCGGGCTTAAAAAAAAATATAGCCTAATATATTAGTATTTTACTTATTTCTATAAAAATATTTATATCCAAACTGCAAAAGTGAAATTATTTTGTTAGATTAGATGACATGCTTCAAGGCATATTTTTAAGCAACGTTTACAGTACGTTATTGGAAATTATTCAAATTTTAATGGTTCATTAGGGGAAATTATAGAAGAATTATATCATTGTTTATGAGATATGTATTATTTATATTGCATACTATTTGTTAAAGCGGTTCACTGGCTGACTAGTGGTTTGAAATGATAAAATTCCTTATAGATGGAGATAAAAAAGATTAGTATTTACAATATTACAAATTTAATTGTGTTAGAGTAAAGATATATTCATTAATATTTAAATTAAAAACATGAAGGGTAACATAAAAATAGTAAGTTAGTAGTACACGATAGTTTTAATTGAGATAAGAAATAAGTCTCACTAGCTTACTAGGGAATAAAATAATGACAAAGTTGTGTAGTATACTATTTAGTGTATTTGACTATGTACAGCTAACACTGCTAACAGAAATAAAAGATTTAAGATTTATATTTTTAATTGAACATACTACAAATTTATTTGTGACCTTTTGTTTTAAAACACTAAAACAGTGAACATTATTGCTAAAACCTAGAAATTATTTGTATAGTTTACGTTTATCAAAGTATACAAATAAAAATTAAGTTGTAGCTATACATAAAAAGTAAACAAATTTAATCGTTATTTTCTTTATTTAAACATACATTTATTGATGTAATGTCTACTTTAAACGAGACTTGCAGAACTAACAATACAACACCACTTGTTCAAATTATCTCATTACTAATATTAAGTACAACTATAGATAAAAAATAAAACAATTGTTTTTTAAATATTTATTTATTTTTCTGTGTAAAGAAATATATAAAAATGTCTTAATGAAAATCACAATATTCAATTCTCTAAAATGTATAATTTGTATATTTACATAAATTTAGTTAAATTGGTAAAAAAAAGTTTTTAAAATTGTGATTTCCACTTTTAATCATAAGTTAGTAGTTAAGTGAGTAATACAAAATATACACGTAAAACCAGTTTATAAGTTAGGTATAAATGTGATAAATAATAAGTTACAAATATTGTTGTATAAATTATGCTGATGAATAAAATAAATATATAAATAATTAAATAAAATAGTAGGTAGTAGTGTAGTACCATTTAATTCCAATGATCATGATTCATGAGTATAATAATTAAAATTTAAAAAACCAGAATTTTACTTAATATAATATTAGTTTTTCTTTTAGAAAAAGTTATCACAATCAATTTATATTGAATAATGTATTAATCATAAGAATTTATTAAGTTAATTATAGTTACTTTATATTTTATAAATTCATTAATGTTTTGTAAAAACAGGTTAATATTAATGTAAAAATATGAGCATTATGTATAATAATGAGCAGGATATAAATTATATGGTTTAAACTTTAAAATATATAAATCAAATATTTCTAGAGCTATTTTGGACCATAAACATTTATTACTCGCTCATTATTTCAAAGATTTAATACAGTTAGCAATAATAGAAAAATCTAATTTTACTCAATATTAATTGTATAAATTGAAACATTGAATAATGAAATTAATTTTAAATTTAGAAAATTTACATTAAAATAAATAATAATATTACTTATTCACTCCTAATTCTATATAAATAAATGCTGAATAAATTTAAGATTATAAGTTGAACTCAACAAAGTGAGTACCTAAATGTTTAAAATTTACCCAGAAGCTTCAATAATAATAGTATTAAGACCTTTTGGTCCAATTGTTGTCTTAAATTGTTCAGGTATTGGATATTCAGAATAATCTCCATCTGGCTTGGGAACCATTACATTCAATTCGGATGATTTAGAAGTAACAATTTCAGTATTCAAAGAATCCTTGCTTAAATACATTTGGCAGCCATCTGTTTTATCGATTGTAATAGTTGGCACTTTACCTAACACTTGCATTTGAACTGACTGACAATTAATAAATTCAGCAGATGAGACTAATGAATCAAATACGATAGATGATTTTTTACAAGAATCCATGACAATTGAATTGATTTTGTTCTTTACTGTGATCGTGGAATTTACACATTTAAATATGTACACTACATTATTCATTTCAGCACCATCAACCACAAGATTAGTATTGTTTTTTTGGTTTTCGATGAGCCACTTTTTACCGTCACGAGCAAACACTGGAGGTTTTTCAACAGCTGGTTTAGGTGCTGACATACCAGATGAACTTCCAATTACAGCAGGGGCCGGTCCACTAATTCTCATGCTGGGATTTTTATGGGTTTGCATATCAGAAGACACTTTTTTCAAACCTTGAAACAACAAATATATTATTTGTAAAAAAATAAAACTTAATAATACTGGTATTTACCTTTAGTGATATCAGCACCACGATTAATTTCTGCAAATAAGGCATTACGATTAGTAGCATCTGGATCAGCAGGAGCTAAACATAAATCATCCATTGGTGGCAATCCACATGGTGGTGGTGGGGGTGGGGGACCTCCAGATGGTTTTGCATTAGCTTTTGCCCAAACCAATCCAGTTGTATGGTGTTGTTTGACATAGGCTTGAAGATCAACTAAAAGTTGGACCCAAGTTTTAGCCCACTCAACATGAGTTTTGTTCCTAAGAAATAATTTTCAGATATTAAATACCAATAATAAATTAAATAAATGAGTAGCAAATACTTTTCTTTCCATTCTTTAAGTACGCGGTTTGTGTAAAATTGACCAGTATCATTGCTTTCTTTAACATAAGGAGCAGGAGTAGGAGACTAAAAATTAAAAACATTATGTAATACAAGTGGTTCTAAAATGATCCAACTATAATTAAAAAAAAATGTACTTGTTGTAAAATTTGAGTAATTCAAGTTAGAATAAGTTTTAAAGGTTAGCAATTACATTTAGTTTTTGTTACACTGTTTAATGGCCTTTATTACTTGCATGGCACTGTACATATCTAAACTTCAAATTCTTCATAAATCTGCTGAAACGTATGGACCATCCATAATTAAATTGGTAGTACCTAACCTGTAATGAAATGTTTTAATTCATCAAGATTTCTCAGGTGGGGTAAATAAATAGTACCTTTTATTTATATTCAAACAAAAATATTGTATGCTACAAAATTTGGATAACAAAAACCAGTACTCGCAAAACAAAAACATTAATATTGCTTAAGTGTGTGTAATGCAAGAAATGGGAATACATTGAACATTTGTTAACAAAGTAACAAACAATGTATGTAATTACTAACCTTTAAGATTTATCCTAACTTAAAATTACTTAAATTTAACAATAAATACCCATAATTTTTTTGTAACCACATGATTATTTTATTACTAACCACAGCAACCCAACCTAATGCAGGTATACTTTCACTGATGGCACTGAGATGATTGAAAAATGGAGACCCACGATTTTTCTCTCTTAGTGTTTGGATCTCTTGGATTTTTGTACTGGTAGGAAGTAATAGTTTTTGCTTTTCACTTTCACTTGGTGCACTATGTTCACTGGCATATTTGATGAATTGAAATTCAGCTCTAAGCAATTAAATGTTTAGAATAATTATAAATCAATAGTTTATTTTTATATAGTATTGATATGACTTACTGAAAAGCACTAAGGACAAGTGCAGCCTGAGTGGCTACATCACCTCCAATTTGATTGGATAATTGGACAAAAGTGGTCAAAGGACCAAGAATTAGATCCTCAAATCCTTGTACACTCATGATGAAAGATCAAACGCTAAAAAATAAACAGTGGTATAAATAAAATGTATACATATTAACATATTAAGCATTTTAGTGTAGTACTATTATAATATGTGTGTGGGTGTGTTAGAAAAGAAGAGGTATCTAAAAATAGTAGAATGTGTTATTCATATTTGTCTTATGACCTAGATTTAATTGAGTGTTCAGAAAATAACATTTTTTTTTTATAGGTATAATTTGTTTAATTAATTAAATACCTAGACATTTCCAATTTAGTACCATCTAATCAAATTTATTTAAGAATTTGAGTTATTAATATATACTAGTTTATTTGTATTGTGTGAACCTTTTAAATATAATTATAATAATTATTTTAACTTTTTATAAAAATAATATTATAATTGCATGTGCTAAAGATAATGCAATATGTACTATATGAGTAAATTAGGATTAAAGGATAAAGCTAGGTAACACCAAGAGAACAATTTAACGAAGTGATTATAAAAAAGTAGTTATAAACTAAAGTTAATTTAAAAAAAAATAAAAAATTGCGTTGAAGAAAATTAAGTTTCAATCAAGGTAAATTTTGAAAAATTATCAAATGTGATGGATTCATTGCTACAAAATTTAATATTAGGTACAACATGTCACTATTCTGCAATGAGATAAATGATTCAAGGCAAGTGTCCTATAATAGATACCTAGTTTTTATTTCATATTACTATTTTTTTTCAAATATCTAAAATTAAACATACAGTAGGCTAACAAAACTTCTTGGCAAGTTTTCCTTAGTGTTGATTAATAATATTACTCATATAAATTTAATTATTTAATCTATCCTTATCTAACTTTATACAAAACTAGATACATTTTATAATGGGTATAGGTAAATTAAAATTTATTTTTTGCAAATGCTCAATAATTTTGGTTGTTAATTAAAACAATAGTTAATGATACATCTATACATTACTAGTAATGCATATTATTTTTTGATAATATATTGAATTTTCAAATTTTCAGAGAAAAAAAATCAAAGAATAAAATATATTTTGTTATGCTGTGTTTTAAAAGATAAATAAACAGAACAGTTTAAGTTATTATTTATTAAGTACTTAATATACTAGTATGTCATATTAAAATTAAATAGAAGTACATTTTTGAAGTACACAAAAACCAGGACGATGTAAATTAAACAATATGGTTCATATTTTATTATAAATATAAGTTTGAATTGTAAAAATTGGACAGTAAAAATGTATTAAGCACAAAAGCACAAATTAATAATAGTAGGTACTGAATTATATTGACCTCAATAAAATACCATGTATACTCAATCATTATAACATTAATTAAGTTTAAATATTGACATTAAAATTAGCTATTGTTTACTAATCGAGAATAATAATTTTGTATGTTTATGTTATTTTAAAATACCATTAAATTATAATAAAAAAATATAGTAATTGTTTTCAAATAAATGTAGTTGGGTTGAGCCATGTTTGTAATCTACTAGATACTAGAGTATGAATAAATAATGATATGTACCTATACCTAATATTGTTTTATTAATAATTATCTATGTGTTATGATGGAATAAAAATGGAGTTTTATATTTCCCTAAATAAATTGTCATTTTATTATGTTTATACAGAAATAATTAATCAGATAAGATTATTTTAATTTTCTTAATTAATTGTAATTTTATAATTCTGGTAGGTACATATACTCTGGATTTTTGAGGCCTAAAACCATTTTTAAACTGAAAGCTGTAGTAACAATTTGGAAGTAAACCCCAATTTATATTATAAATATAATTAATTAGTACGCTTACACTTCACATGAAACAATGCACATAAATCAGTGGAACAATATTACTGTGCAAAAATAAGCATAAATAGATAGGTAGGTAGTCGTCAAATTCGGGCATAATAATATAATGTACCCGCGACCCATATTATATTATTGAAAATATTCGAATTGATGACTCACCTGGACAATGACTATAATAATATGATAATATCGATGATGCAGAACCGACCGGCTTCACATAGGACGATTGACGATCATAGACTGGTGAGAAGCTAGTCGACGTCCAATGGCTGATCCCCGGGGACCGCACGACGAGAGAGGGAAAATGAAATACTAATAAGGTAAAAAACTAAACAAAAAATGTAATCCAACAAAAGCGAGATTATTATTATTATTGAAAGTATTGACTGCGAAGAGCGAGGCCGAAGAGCTTGGTGCTGCTGCAGCTAGAGTTGCTACGTTATCTGTCACGATTCGCCGAATCACGAAATATCGCGAATTAGCCGACTGGTGTTGCCAACATGACGGCCACAAGAAGTGGGAAGATCTATGAAAACGAAAGCTGTTAGTTAATAAATTGCTATTATGATCATCGCCGTGAGAAAATAGAATAAATAGATCTATTTTGTCGTGACTAATGACCATATTAATTTATTTTTATTATTATTCACCGTGATAAATTATAAGAAAATAATAAAACCTGCATTAAATGTTAACACTCGATTTTACTAATATTTCACTATTTTACACTTTTTTTGTTGCAATTAAATGATGTTCATTTTTAATTGTGCAACAGTGCAACTATACATTGCCTATAGTATAGGTCCTTCACGCATATAATAGGTATTTCAGTATCTATATTTATTTTAGTTTATGTGTTTTATTAAGTAGGAGAAGCCACACAGCTACATCCAGTGGTGGACGGATATGATGCCGGTCGCCGGAAGGATATTGTGACTTTACTCAGTGAACCTTGCGTACAAATAATAATTAGAGGCATTCCAGCTTATGATGCTAGAGAAAAATATATTATTGAATTAAATTGACGAGGGAGATATAATTGTCATTGATATTGTTAACATGTATTTTAACTCAATAATTGTTACAGTTATAGAAGAAAATATGAGAGTTTTTCTATTATAAATTGTATTATTCAAGCATTAGTATTATGAAAATATACAACTGATACAGCAATTATTATAGTTGCTCTTTTATTATCAAATAAAAATGATTCATTGGATAAAAAAAACTAAAAAAATTATGTAGGTAAAAATTTGTTAGTGTTTTAATTTTTTTAAATGTCAACACTTAACAGTCAAAAGTGAACTGCATCAATATAATATTATTAATGATGATTAAAATACTATTTCTATTTTCTAAATAATTATTAAGTATACGAGTATATCTATAAACTTATAATATCTATATTTAAACATTAAATAAATAGATGTACCTTGTACCTATATATATATATATTAATTATTAGTATTAGTTCCATATCATAATCTGATAAAAATTTATCGGTGCATAATACAGTGCTTGATTTGGAAGAAACTAGAAAGGGGACTCAGCGGATGTTGGATGAGCGTTTCACACGAAATTAACCATCACATTACTGTGGGAGGGGGCAAAGTCCGGACACTCATCTTTAGCCATCCACCACAGCACAAACCAATATTAAATTCATTCTACAAAAATATACAAGAAGAAAAAACATTTATTAATAACTTTTTTTTAAAACATCAAATTGGTGAATAAAAAAAAAAAAAAAACAAAACTAAACTTACTAAGAACTAAATAAATAAGCCTATAAATGTTGATACGAACTATCTTCATTTTGGAAAGATTGTTTGGGACAATTTAATTCATCTGCATATCTTTTATCAATTTTAATCTAGCTTTCAACATCATAATGATTTAGTTTGAATAACTAACGGGAGGTCCGATATAATTTAGGAAAATCAATGAAGATAATATATATTATACATATATTATGTCATGTAGTCAAAGTATCTCTTTTTAATGAAACTATATTGTTCACCGCACTGAATGATTTCTTACATTCAAAGGAGGAAAACAAATATTTTGGGTCTTAGGTGTATTTTGCATCAGAAATACAAATACTGACCATTTACAAATTTACTAGTGAATGTCACGTTTCCCACGTTTCATTTTAATAAATAGAAGAGATAGGTATGCTAAAAAATTTAAAAAGAAGTGGGACTCCGTCTCCCTGCGTCCTCCAAATAGTCCAAATCAAATACTGTGTACGGATATAAGCGACGATTTTTAAAAATATTTGTATTCTGCAATGTGAGGAACTTAATATTACACTTTCAACTTTCAAATAAGCTTTTTGAACTATACCCAGTAAATATATTGAAATATACATAATACATATACCTATTAATAAACGTATGATATACGGATACGAATAACCGAAGTTACGTATAATATACGAATATATTTAGTTGATAATAAGTAGAAATAATGGATATTTTTGGGTCAAAATATAGATATTCAACGTATTCAACGTATATTATGTGTGTAACATACGTAAATTCCACCAAAAATAAACGTATGATTGACGTTAATTAAACGCAATTTCACCACGGAAAATATACTAATATGCATCAACGTATTTTAAACCTAATATATTCGTGTATTCTTACTCGTAAATCGATTGAAGTTCGACCAACCGCTAATACCTCAATAATATACGTAGGTATTATTGACGTATTATTATACATTTATACGAATATTAATTACGTATATATATACACCAACATTATCCTTATTTTAAACGTAGATATTATATGTGCTGTGTTGAATGAAGAGTATATGGCTATATAAAAATTTATTTAATATATTAAGGGAAAAAATTAAAAAATTAAAATAATTTAAGTGATAAACATAGAATTAGTTATAAAAACAACTTATTAGGAGGGATTTTGTAACTATTTACTTTTAAAGTGTTTTAACTTCGAAATAAAATTGTATTAACACACGTATACATTATCGAAAAAAACTTAAAAATATCAATACATTTCTTACACATTAAATTTGGAGAGTTAATTATTATTTGAGCATTGTATTAGTGATTACTAATTAGGTATAGCCGTATGGTGACCAGACGTACTTATTTTATAAGGACAGTACTGTTTTTTGGTAACATGTCCTACTGTCCTAAATAAATGGTCGAAGTACACTTAAATGTACTTATTTTTAATAATTTAATCATTCCAAATGGAAAAAAATTACATGAGTCACATGAGTTTAGTTATATAAAAACATATATTTTATTTTTTACTTTTAGTAAGATTAAAAATCTGTGATGCATATTTATGTTTAAAAATAAATAAATGAGTTTAAATTGGTTGTATTGTTAGGTATTTATATTGATATGTATATATATATATACCTACATAATATATTAGCCTACATTATTATGTACTGTTTTTTCTTTTTTAATATATGGTCACCATCGTATAGGTATTTTATTACACTTAAAATTGTCATAGTCTGTTTTTGTAAAAAATAAAATGAAACCATTTGATGTTAATATATAACAATTTTATTACATTAAAACTTATGTAATATTTAAGTAACTAAAAAAAAATTGATACTTCCCCTTCTGTCTGATCATAACTAATCCCGATGACCATTAACCCTATCGTTATTGAATGTTGTTAGCAACGACTATTGGACAGCCGGGTCATCGGCGTTTTTTGCTACCCAGACAAGATATTTTAATTCATATAGTGTCAAATATTGAGGTAGGTACCTATCATCATATTTAGTTGTGTGTGTTTTTTTTTTAAATTATAGATAAATATTAATGCATTTAATTGAAAATTTAAATGAAACCTCATGCACAGAAATGTCGAAAAAATTTTCAAAAAAATGATGTATTTGGCTTAGGGCCAAATATGTGCTATGTCAATTATAACCATCCAAGGAGTAAGTAAAAAAAATAATATACTGAATTTACAATTTATTTTTCAAAACTATTATTTTAGCATTACCTATGAACCAATACCAAATTAAAAAACTGATTAAGGACGGAAATGTGGAGAGCTTGGAAGAAAAATTACTGAATGGCGAAGGCTATAAATTAATTGGACACTATTCAACAAATCCTAAAATCAAAGCATTTTTGCAATCAGTTCCGATTTATTTAGTAAATATACTATACGGTTATATTTAAATGATCATACAATTTATTTCAATCCTCTAAATTATATAAGTTAAGCGTAATTGTCCACATCATTATTAAAATATACTGATTTGTACTTAATTTTTTATTTTGCAGGGAAGTAAAAATTAATTAAAATATTTAGGTTTTAAAATACAGTGATAGGTATATTTAAAATTTTAAAGAGTATGAAGATTTTTAAACGTTAGATTTTAAAATATTAGTACATTTAATATAGTAAATTTATTTTTAAAAATACTGAGATCAAATTTAAAACTTAAGAACTTCAAAGCTTAAACACATTATATAATGTACATAATAATGTACTTACACAAAATGAAGGCTCTTGAATTGTACATTAAGATATTTTAGTTTAAAATTAAAAAAAATAAATTAAATTACAAATTACAAATTACTATTATTATTATTTTCTGTAAAATAATCTATAGCAAAAATAGAAGATTGAATTTAGTCAAAATTAAAAAAATCAAATGCTTATAAAAATAATATGTTTGATATTATTTTTTTAATTACTATAAGAAAAATTGTGTATTACTTTGATATGTTATATTCAATTTTCAAGTTTTTGTTACTAAAAATAAATAAATTATATTATAAATAAAAATCGTATTATACGAGTATAATATATAAGTTGAGTATACAAGCTAAAATACGTAAACACTTAAATAGAAAAGAAAGATAAAAATGATCAAAAACATTAAAAAAAAAAAAAATGATACCTAGAATTATAAATATATTTTATATTAGGTGAAAATTGTAAGTCCTTATATTTACTTGTTTTTGAACTATAACATTAACACAAAATTGAATTTGTAAAAAAATGGTATTTCGTGAATATTTTCGCTTTTTTTTTTTTGTAATTTTGTAATTTTTGTAATTTTTTTCTTGATTATTATGTATGAAACATGAAAATTTATATTTATCACTTTTATAGTAAACACTAGAAATAATTTCCTACCAGAACCCTTATTAAGTTGAAAATCAAACCATTTTATCGACAATAAAATATGTCTTTAAAGTTTAAACATACATCATTTTAAAACTTGTATGTTTTATCCTATTCATTTTATGCAGTATAGCGCAATCAGGATTTTTTTAAATGGGGCATCCACCAGTAGCGTATATAGTAGTTCCCCAATAAATGTCCAAATTTATTAGTATACTATGGATAAAAGTTATGGTTCAAGGGGGGGGGGGGTGTCTGAACACCCTAAAACACTGCCTTTGATTGTGCCACTGATTTTATGAATAATTATTAACTTATTTAAAATCCTAAATGTGTAATATTTAAGTTGTACTTATACGTTTTTATAACTGACATTATGGCTTATTGTAAAATAACCATTAAATATATATTTTGTAATAAAGTACTATAAACATGATTATATCCGATCAATTATATGCAATTTCGGAACCACAAATCGAAGCGATAAACAGAGTAATACTTTTTTTTTAAACCAATAGATATATTATAATAAACTAATTTAGATATTAATGACAAAAGTGTAAAAGATAACAAAAAAAAATATGTTAATATAGTTATTATAGCTTTAATAATAACCGTTGTACCTATCGTTGTATAGGTATGTAGTGTATAGTATGTATAATGTATATATATTATTACGTCAACAAATTGTTTGAAATATGATTAGTACAATTTATAAACATACATTTTAAATGCTTGATTATAAATATAAATATTTATTTTCTTTGATTATACTAGTGTGTTTGAAAACGATCAATACTCTTATTGTAGGTCAGAATTGTTATGTAGTTAAACGTACATATTGATGAATAACTTATATAAATATGCATTTATAATAAACGTCATAATTTAAAAGTCGATAATATAAAGACGCTATCTAAAAATTAATTATTAAGATATTTCAGGGTTTGATATTTTGATAATTAAATAAACCTAAAAGACTCCCTTTCCTGTAATTAAAAACACTTATTTTTTCTGACATATCTATTAATTATTTGCCCCTCTACCATCAAAACCTATAATGTTTTATATCATATATTTCACTCTAAATTAATTTAATAAGTGATTGGTGGATAGTTCTTTTTATATGTCTCATTAAATTATCCTCAAGATTAATACATTAATGTTAAAACTTATTTATGATTTTGATAATACAAAAATTATATATTTTCTATTTTATTTTTTTTCTAACAGACAATTGATGCAAGTTTTTAACTTTTGTTTGTGAATATTTAAATTCTTAGTTAGGTAAGGAGATATAATTTATTTTTATTCCTATCGTATTTTAAATTTAAATATAATAATAATTTAATACATTCACCTAACTATATTTAATATAAGTAATATTTAAGTAGTTAATTAAATATTTTTAATAAAATCAACAATAAGATAACCGTATTTATAACCAATTAACTAATTAACTAAAGAAGGAATAACTTAGTTGTCGTTAAAATACATTTTAAAATATTAAAATATGTACATTATGTAGATACATCGATATTTTTTAAAGCTGTTTAGAGTGATAATAAATGTGATTTTGACGTAAATAATTGTATAATTTGCAAATTATCAGTTTTAAAATAAAATATTATATATTATACACATAAATGTATAATATAATACATATTTATATAAGAAATATATATATTTTATGTATATTAAATCAATTTAATTCATTACTTCGAACGTAAAAATAATTATAAATAGTAAGAAATAATCACAGAAGTCTTAACGATTGGACGAATTTTAAGATGATATATTTTATTTGATGGCTATTCTTAGTTTCTAACTTTCTGTATCTAATATAATATTATATGTGCCATTAAATATTATAAATCCACAATATACGCGTATAATATAGAAGCTTTGATCTAAATATTTTTAATTCAATGGTTTCATTTAAATAATAATTTTTAATTTAAATAAATTTAATTTAAAATATCTAGTTATATAATTTACTATATTAAAATATAATTTATGTTTTTCTATCAGTGGATAGTGATATAAAGTGAATAAATAATAGTAAATAATTATAAATACCAGGTGATTCTTTTATAATGAACTATTCATTATTTCAAAAACAATTAACGTTTTTATAAATATATTTTTTTAAATAACTGTTTTTGAAAAAAAAATTCTAAAAAATTCTATTTTTACTATTCCAACTTTTATTTAACTTTTTACTTTTTTACACGATAATATACATTTTTAATTTTAAATTACGAAGCTGAATATTATTCGGAAATTTTAATAGGTATGAATAACATTTCGAATGAGTTTATTGTATATTTTATGATTTATAGGAATTTAAATGTTGAAGGAGTGATGAGTGGAGTAGTGGACCATAATTTTGCGGGGTACTTTTGAGTACTCTATTCAACCACTTGTCTATATTTTAAATATCTATATCATAAATTACTCCTCCAAAATTTGATTTTTAGTTATTAAAATACACCAAATAATATTCTGATCTGGAATATAATATTAAAAATATTTGTTTTTATTTTTTTATTGTTTATTACTTATTGTGTAAACAAATATTTTAATTAACATTAATAGTTTTTAAAATAATTAATGGTTCTTAGTAAAAAAATCACCCTGAATAGTGATACTGACATCAGTGGCGTAGCCAGGATTTTTTTTAGGGGGGGGTTTTTTTTTATTAATAAAATAAAATAAATCTACAACCGTATTGAAATAATAAAATAATTGAATGATAATGATTATTATCACCAGTGCAGTCGATAACGTGAATACAGCATAACAGAATACATTTCACCACTAATAAATGATTGTATTTTTATATTATAAAAATTATATTTTTGATAAAAATACGGCCGAAGGGGGGGGGGGGTTTCAACCCCCAAAACCCCCCCCTGGCTACGCCACTGACTGACATATTGTATTACATTTGATAATTTGCCAGTGGTGTTTTAGGCTCGTATGGATATGCTGCAAGAATGTGCCTGTAAGGGAAATTTAAGAGATATGCAAGTATTATTAGAAAATGGAAACACGTCAAGAAATGTTTATAAAATTCCTCCTGAAAAATTAGTTTGCAGTAAAGATTTAAATGGAGTAACTATATTGCATAAAGTCATATATTATGACTTTTTAGATATTGTCGAGTGGCTCGTGAAAAACTATCCACAAACTGTTCATATTAAAGATAAAGTAATAGTTTCAATATTAATTAAATATAAATTTACTTAAGTTACTATCTGACCTAATAATACTATTTAGTAGTATTATAAATATCCATATAATTATTTATAAAAAGTTATTCATATTTTAAATTATAATTTTAAACTAATTAGAAAGGTTAGATAGATTTAATTGGTAGAAATATTTTTAATATCGTTTAATAACAGTTTTCCTGAATAATAATATTATTATTTTTATTTTATATTATTAATTAAACTTTATTTAAAATTAGAGTTATTTTATATAACTGATAATTTTTAATTTTTAGACGTTAAGGATTCCATTGCATTATATATGTTCCTGTTCAGAAGTTTCACGGGTTTGGGATTTACTGTTAGAAGCTGGTGCTGATCCTAACTCATTGGATATAAATAATAAAACGCCAACTTATTATTTAGAGTATAGTGAAAATATTACATTGCCAAATAATAATAAAAATGATGGTTCAGATCAAGGTAATTTAATTTCTGTTATAACTAATTGATAATATTATACTTAACAGCTTTAAAAAGCTATTGTGATGTAGATTAATTAATTTATTAAGAAAATAATAATAATATTAATAAATATTTTAATAAACATTGTAGAAGTAGTAATTAAATAAAATGGTAAAAAAGTAGGCAATAAGTTGGTATTGCTTTGCTGTATAGTAGAGATAGAGAGTAGGTTACTATTATAATGGATGTGTTAAATTCGAATGCAATGACAGGTATCATTGTATACAAAAAACCATTCTGAATGGAGTTGATTTGTCAATCTAGGATAATTATAGTAAGATATATTATATTATTGCCTATATTTAAATTGTAATATATCATTATTTTACGCGATTTCGTAAAAAATTAAATTTTATACGTCCAAACAATTTTTTATATATTGACGATAGAATTGTTTTTTACAGTTACTTTGGATAACCTTGTATTGAGTTTTTTAACCTTAGGTATAAATCACAACAATTTTACGAATTTTCAACTTCAAAATTCCTTGTAAATTTTTGCGATTTTTATATATTTCGTAAACATTTGAACTTTAAATGATTATAAACAAAAATTGTGACTAACGTTTTTTTTTTACTACGATAAGTACAACTTATAATAAACTTTGTGGTTTGTATTAAATTTTAAAGATTTTTTGGAAAGCCAAATTTTTTTATCGGCATTTCAAGAAAAAATAAATTAGAAAAACCGAAAATTTAAAAGGCCTATAAATAGTTTAAAATTTAATCGTAAATAGATAACGCTAATATAAACATTTGGTTAAGTATTTACAATGATTCGTTTTTGAGTTACAAAATCGATTTTGTCGAAAAGTGGTTATGCGGAAAATTTCCTGTTTTTCCGTTACTTTTTCAGAATTTTTCCTGACGCTTTTGAAAACTACTAGATATTTTTTACTTTTGACCCCTTAAAGTACCAACTAGATTTTATTTCCTTTACAAAGAGGGGCTGAAGTAAAAAGTCTAAGCATTATTTCTACTTCAAAACGTGATGACAGGACACAAAAAAAAAAAAAAATAAATAAATAAGAAACACTACACATCATTATGAAATCAATATATCATTATTCCGTTCAGAATCTAAAATAAAAAACAATAGATTTTATTTGAATACATGAAAAATATTCAAAACAGTTTTTATTATTATAAATCAGATTATTAGGTATATTGTTATGTTTTTGTATTATCACACATGAAAACTATTTTGTATTTGTAGAGTATTTTACATTGGGATAAATAATTTGGGACTTGGGTTTATTTTCTTTTTTTTAGATTCTGAACGGAGTGATGAATGTATTGATTTTACAATGATGTGTGTTTTTTTTATTTTTGTGTCTGATGACAACATTTGGAGCAGTAAAAATGCTTCGATTTTTGACTT
The DNA here is from genome assembly GCA_020882235.1 of Schizaphis graminum. Classification (NCBI taxonomy): domain Eukaryota; kingdom Metazoa; phylum Arthropoda; class Insecta; order Hemiptera; family Aphididae; genus Schizaphis; species Schizaphis graminum. The sequence goes on from CM037031.1 coordinate 39,871,979, forward strand.
CAGCCCCTCTTTGAAAAGGAAATTGAATCTAGTTGGTACTTTGGGGGGTCAAAAGTTAAAAATTTTCAATATTTTTTAAATGAGTCGTGAAAAACCCTAAAAAAATGAGGGAAAACGGGATTTTTTACGCAAAACCAATTTTCGACAAAATCGAATTTTTTATTTTGCTATAACTCAAAAACCAATCGATGTAAATACTTGAATATTTCACCAAATGTTTATATTAACGTTATATATACACAGTTAAATTTTCAAAGAATTTTGAGTTTTTTGAACTATTTATAGACAATTGAAAATTTCAATTTTTCCAAGTATTTTTTTTTTAAATAACGATAAAAATTTTTTGGCTGACCAGAAAATCTTGAAAATTTA